>CM044442.1:67410818-67427063 GCA_024363595.1 Xenopus borealis
GTCTACTGAACAGTTTGAAGCCCAATATACAGAGATATACCAAGGTAGCTGACATGTGCGGAGCCCAAATAAAAATAGTGTATATGATTTTTTTCTGCTTCCAATTTGCCTTCTGTGAACATAGACACTTGACTTCATATTACTGTATGTGCCTCAAGACCCTCCTAACAGCAAAGACCCCCCCAAACCATATATTTTTGGAAAGTCCACATTCCGACGAATCCGACAAAGATAAAGAAGCCTTTTTACAACAAACTACCAAACTGCAAATCTTTTCTAAACAAGAATTTTGACAACATTTCTGAAAATCTGTTGAAGTTTGCCGCATTTTATGCACACAGTGTTTTACAAACAAAGAAAAATTATCCTAAATATGGACGTCAGAGGTCTAATGAATAGTTTGTTGTCCAATATGCAAAGATTTTTATGTGGCTTTTTATGTGGCGTGTACAGACCCCAATTGAAAAATGTGTATATGAATTTTCATACTAGCCTACTCTGAAAACAGTACCCCAACTTTGCGTTATGTGTTGTAAGACCCCCAAACTGTAAAAAGACCCTCAGAACACCATATATTTTTGGAAAGTATATATTCTGACGAATCAAACCAAGTAAAATATACCTTTCCATACCAAAGAACCAAACAACAAAACCATACTAAAAATACATAAGGAAAAATAAAACAGGGATAAAATTGCAATAAAACCACAAAAATTGTGTAAATCAATGAAATGACAAAATGACCGATCCAACAGCATAATTAGTGGTCAAAATTGATTACCCAATATTCATGCTGCTAAAACAAACAGTTTTCAGGTGTAAAAAAAAACACAAATTAGTACAATGAAAAAGCAAAAAAATTAAAAAAAAACCTCTTTGTGAGTATTTTTGTGTATACATGTGTATACACTTCTAAAAGTGGTGTGACAGTGTGTAAGTGGGTATATAAGTGTGACATTTAGTGCAAATAAGTGTACATAACTTTACAAAGTGAAGGAGAAAGCAGAAGGAAGCCAGAGTAAACTGGTAAGTAAGACGCTGCTTCTTTTTGTGATTTTTAGGTCGACCGTGACAGCACCCCAGCCTTGTTGCCTAGGGGGCTGTCAGCGCTGCTAAGTCTCTGCAGAGGTGGCTAAATCCGCTGATGCAGAGCTCAGCACTGATTTCTGCCAGAATGTACTAGGTACGTTCTTGGCAGTTAAAACCCTTGCCTGCCAGAACGTACTAGGTTAAAAGGGGCATTGATTCACGGCAGGAAGGGGTTATTCTTCCACTTTATAGAGCACTGGTAAGTCCCAATCTAGAATATGCCTTACAATTTTGGTCTCCATCACTCAAACAGGACATTATTGTATTAGAGAGGGTACAGAGAAGTGCAACAAAGCTGGTAAAAAGTATGTGAAATCTTAGCTATGAGGAAAGACTGGCCAAATTGTGGATGTTTACGCATGAGAAGAGGCGCCTAAGGAGTGATATGACAACTGTATAAATATATAAGGGGATCATCTAATTTTCCCTCTAATGCTTTATTTACCAATAGGTCTTTCCAGCTGACATAAGGTCACCCATTCTGATTAGAAGAAAAGAGGTGCCGCCTAAATATTTGGATGGGGTTTTTTACAGTGGGAGCTGTGAAGATGTGGAATTCTCTCCATGAATCAGTTGTACAGGCTGATATATTAGATAGCTAAGTAGATTATAAGTATACAAGTTGTGTTCCATACACCAGCCTGGAATTCTAGGCAAAAAACTTGCATTAAGGGTAAAACAACTATGACTAGCACGATAGGAGGAGATCCCCACCCCCCATCATCTGGTTTTAGTATTCTGGGAGTATTCTTTTTCAGAATACTTGAAGTATTTCTGGGTTAAAAGAAAAGCTGGACTGCCAAGGTCTAGTCAATCACAGTCTATGGTAGTAGTACTAATTTAGTTACATGTATTATTGTATTATGTACAACCTGTTATTTATATAGCACCAGCATATTCAGCAGTGCTTTAAAGTGAATATATTTCATTCACATCATTTCCTGTCCCAATGGAGTTTACAATCCAAGGCCCCTCTCACTTTTGTACACAGAATTAGCATTTTTACTTTGTATCATTGGCCAACTAATCTGTACGTTTTGATGTTAATTGCACAATTCACAGATTACATTTTTATTTAAAATGGCGAAGTTATTCACATAAAATGTTACTAAATTACATTAACTGACATTATATCTTAAACATGACAAGTGGATATTGTGATGCCATGTATATTCATCATATGCCAATGCAAGTGTATTGTATTTATAGTTATGTAAATTATAAATAATTATTTTATTGCCAATCTTTAAATGACTGCACATTGCACTCAACACATCTTTATTCCACTGTAAAAAGAATTTAGTACTTGCACTAATATACTGTATCAACTTCATAGTTACAATTTTAGCACACATAGTTTATACAATTAATTGTATCAAATTAATTCATATTTTTTCAGTTTAATCTTACTTTATTTTATGGGTTGTGACATTCTAATTTGGTTAATTGGTTTTTGATTATTAATTGGATACAGTAAAAATAGGGTTCTATTTTAGTATATTTTTGACTACTAGCACAATAGTTATAATCATACTTTCCGCATCTTAACTGTACAGAAAGTTTTTATATAAAAATAGCTGTACTTGTTATTTAATTAAGACTTGAAAACATAGTCCTAGAGCTATTCTCCACATTATTGTGCAGTTTCTAAAATGCTATGGAAGATAAAGGTTCTGATATCACAGATTTAAAAGGATTACTAAATACATGGTAGATTATCCTATTAATTTGACACCAGTGGTAGGAATGCATTTAGGGTAGTGACACAGGCAGATTCAGGGAGATTTAGTTGCCTGGTGACTAATCGTCTCTTCTTCTGGTCGACAATCTCCCCAAACTGCCTTTCCATGCCATACCGCTGGCTTGAATGTAAATTGCTAGCGGTAGGGCACTTGCGGTGCTTTGTTTTCCAAAGTCACCTGAAGTTCCTTCGTGAGGCAACTTCGGGCGAGTTAGGAGAACAAAGCACTGCGAGTGCCATACTGCTGGTGACTTTTCATTCAAGCTGGTGGTATGGCATGGGAAGGCAGTTTGTGGAGATTGTCACCCAGACAAAGAGGCAATTAGTCTGCCCATGTGTCACTACCCTTAGAAGGCATAATAAGGGATACATTCCTAAGGGATACATAGGGATACTTGAATACATTGAAAATCTAAATAAAATGAGTTTCTGTCAGCATGGTTGTATATATATAATAAATCTTGCCAGAATAATTTAATTGCCTTTTACAAGGCCGATAGCAGGAACCTAGTCTCTGCTATGGAAGAGGATGTGATCTACTTAGGCTTTGCTAAAGCATAGGATACAGTACCACACAAAGGGGCATATTTATTATGCTGTGTAAAATATGATTGACGTCATGACACGAAATTCAAATAATTAAAGGGATATTTAAAGGGGTTGTTGGAATTGCTTTTTGCACGTGATAGGTTTCTACCTGGTGCTATTGTGTTGTATCCTGCTTGATTAATCTGTTCCTGATTCCTGTGCTTTGACCCTGCCAAAGGCGGTCACACTACTGGTGAAGCACGAGCCGAGACCAGGGTGCTTGGTATTTGTTCTGGTATCGGGTGCCGACCGTGACAATGATTCACTGAAAAAACTGTGGACAAAGCTGTGTAAAATACATGGCAAATTTATCAAGGTGTGTATAATTTGACACCATGCGAATGTCAGATTTGTCACTGTTATTTTACTTTTGCTTCCAGCAGAAGTTACTCCTGATGATGTTGTGTATTGTAATAACATAATTTTCGGCACCTGGGCTTAATGAAATTGCAGGTGGAGATGAGTGGGAGAAGGAAATGGTTATGTCTATTACTAGCAGCAGTCATTTCCAAAAACCTCTGGTGGCTTAGCAGGGAAATGTACAGTTCAGGTAACACAAAGACAAGGGCTAAAGCCCTGATTTACAGCTAATTAGTACAGATATTGGTGTATATATATATATATATATATATATATATATTTATATCAATAGAAGGGCCAGCACTCCATGTCTCGTGAAGAATAAATGTGTTTATTTATCGCTCATCCGACGTTTCGACCCTCATTAGGGTCTTTTTCAAGGATAACAAGCAAGTGCATGTGCATACAAATAAATACCCATTAGTTTGGCGCCATGTATGACGTCATCAGCAGTGCAACAAACGATTTTTTTTAAAAAATGGTGCTTATTCAGTAAATGCTTAAATGCAATTAAAAAACTCACCACTAGGTGTCATAGTAGTGCAGGTAAACGTGCTTAATTCATGTAAGTGAAACATTGTGTCCATAGATCAATAAAAAATGTCCATGTCAAAAGATAGTCCATCAACAACCTGCAAATTGACACAGATTAGTAACACAATCTCCTTTTGGGGCAGATAGATACTTCAACCATATCACAAATCTGTTTTTACATTCACATGTTCATCTTTTATATGTTTATACGTATATACATAGTAGTATTTAATCTGCCTCAGCACTAGAGGTTTTGATAGTGAACATCAATTAAGCCAAAAAGCAGCTAAGAACCAGTTGCCCATTGAGTCCCTTTGGAGCAACACAATCTAGTTTGTAGATCCAATATGCTTCTCTCTTTAGAAGTGCTTTATCATAATCGCCCCCTCTATTACGTACCGGTACATGTTCTATAGGCATGCACCGAAATGTCGCAGGACTATGCCTAGCTTCGGCCCAATGCTTGGCTACAAGCTGCTGTGCAATGTCCTGTTTAGTGTTTTTGGTTTTATTGTCCCTTTCTGGGTCTAGGGCTGCTCTTATACTGGCCCTATGCATTCCTATCCTTTCTTTTAGCTTTCTAATAGTCTTGCCGCAATATATGAGGCCACAGGGACACTTGATGATATATACGACCATTGCTGTTGTGCATGTCATCCTTTGCTTAATATTGTACTTTTTCCCAGTGCGGGGGTGTACAAAATGGTCTCCCAGTATAAGACTACTGCACATTACACACCAACTGCATTTATGGACACCTGGTTTTGGGGTTAGAAAGTATGGGACAGATGTTCTGGAATATTTGGCCACCGGATCTGAGGGGCTCAAAATGTCTTTTAGTGTACTGCCCCTTTTGTCTAGGGGGTAATGCCTTTGACACGGCCTCATCACTGGCTACCAAGGGCCAATGCTTCATAACACATTTACGTGTGTGGCTGGAGCTTTCACCGTACTGGCTTACATAAAACATATCCTGTTTCCCCTTTTTCTCTTTCTTTGTCTGTTCCTTCAATATTTCCGATCTATCAAGGTTCGCGGCCCAATCATTTGTCGCATTGATTAGTTCCTTTGGATATCCCCTGCTAAGGAACTTGTCACTCATGTCTGTCAGATCTATTAATCTCTTAATGTATTCACTATCAATGCGCGCCACCCTAAGCATTTGGGATTTGGGCAGCGAATCCAGCAAATGCCTCGGGTGACAGCTCCGATAGTGTAGAATTGTGTTGCGATCTGTCGGCTTTACATATATGCAGGTGTGCAATTTGCCTTCTCCCTTGTAAACTTTCACATCCAAAAACTCAATCTCATTAACACCATATTTCAAAGTCATTTTTATGGGACTTTCTAGATTATTCAGCCCATTTACAAATGTCTCCAATTCTGATATTGGACCAGTCCACGCGAAGAAAATATCGTCGATATAGCGCCTAAAAAAAGCGCCATATCTACGGAATAGTGCATTATTCAAAATGTGTACATTTTCATACTTAGACATGTAGGCATTCGCATATGCTGGGGCGACTTTCGAACCCATCGCGGTCCCTGTACGTTGAATAAAAAATTCTTTTTCAAATTTGAAGTAGTTCTTATATAAAATGAACCGCAAAAATGATAGTATACATTCACTTGGAGGCCCACTGTAGTGGTCATTGCCTTCAATTAATTCATGTACTGCTGCTATTCCTTCTTCGTGTGGTATACAGGTGTAAAGACTTTGTACATCCATAGTCACAAGCACAATATCTGCAATCGGTATACTTATGCTACTAATCAACTTCAAAAAATCAGTGGAGTCTCTCAGGTAACTCCCTATCTGCTGTATACAGGGTTGGAGGTGAAAGTCTACATACTCAGCTATTTTTTCGTTCAGGGAGCCATTTGATGAAATGATAGGTCGCCCTGGGGGTTTCTGTAGGTTTTTATGAATTTTATAGTATATATGACTGGTTTGACCGGATATTTAGGCAAAAAATACTCCACCATCTCATTAGAGATCCATCCGCTAGCACATGCCGATTCTAGCAGGCTATTAAGCTCACTAGAAAAGATGCCAGTGGGATCAAATGTTAATTTGCTATAATTATTCCCATCTTCTAATTGTGAGAGAAGCTCATTTTTGTAGTAGGAATAGTCAAGCACTACTACTTGTCGGCTTTCCTAATAATAATTTCTCTATTGTCTTTCAGGGATTTCAAAGCCTCTCTTCGCTCTTTGTTTAGATTGCCCCGACATCTCTGTCTTGTCCGGTACCACGCTGTCATTTCCAAATCTAACATCCGATTAAAAGATCTAATAGATGGATTGCCACTAATGGGGTCATAGGTGCTTTTTGTCTTAAATTTATTTTGGGCATTAGATACTGAGCCTATTACATCCACCCCGTTTACAACATCAGTGTCCGTATTGCTTACATTACTGCCCACATTTGCGGTTAAAGGAACATTATGGACCTACAGAGAAAACTATTCACAATGCGAATTCGCAAAAAACGGAAAGACAGGCAGCGCAGTGCAATATATTGGTGTCCAGGGAAAAAAAAATGGGCAACACAACAATTAATAAATAAATAATAAATATGGGATGTGTGAACTTTATAAATGAACCCCAGTGAAAGTAAGGGACCCATTTACTAAATTCATATGAAGGATTCGAAATTCGATTGAATTTTTAAAAAAATTTGAATTCAAATTTCGAATATGCAAATAAGGACACTTCAACCATGGAATTTTCAAAATTCGACCAATTCGAATAATTAGAATAATTCAAATTTAATTGTATTCGAATATTAGAATACTCGATGGTCGATATACTCCACCTTTAAAAAAAATTTGATAGGCCAGTTCGCCAACTTGGACCTACCGAATTGCTTTAAAACCCTATGGGAAGCTCATTCAAATATTCGAATAGCAGTAAAATCCTTCTAATTCGAAGGATTTTACTTCCCTAACTATTCACATGGTTGAATTTCGAATTTTTTTCAATTCGATATTCGACCAATCGTAAATCTACCCCTTTGTCTTGAGAGAGAATTTTAGCACCAACTGCATTAAATAAAGTGATTCACAAATAAAATTTTAAATTAGAATGAATTATATGCAATGTGCACAGTGCAATTTAGTGAAAAACATACACCATAAAAAGCATGACAGAATCTCTTCAAAATAAAACAATGTTATCAAATATGGAGCTGTTGGTATTGATATCACATGTGTAGATCTTACTCATTTACACATCTAGAGTTGTCCCAGATTATTCTCATACACTTGCTAAAAAATTTATTTGTGAAAAGACTTTTTCTGATGTTATTGAATTCAATGCTATCGGGATGAAAACAGAAACAGACACAAAGCAGAAATTAACCTTCTCAAGGCATATTAAGTGATGCTACTCAGGAATTTCTTCATAGAAAATAAATTGATTATAGGGAGTTAGAGGATTTTTATGGAGGACCAGTGAGGCAAAATTTGATTAACTTGGCCCTAAAATTTTAGGTACACAGGCTATTTTTAGAAATAACAAATAAGCTTTACCTTCAATAGAAGCAGATATATCCTAGTTGCTCAAAGTAATTGGCAAGTAATTTATTTATAGGTTATAGGATCTATTATCCAGAATGCTTGGGACCTGGGGTTTTACAGAGAAGGAATATTTTTGTGAATTGGATCACAGTTTCTAAAACTACAAACATTAGATAAACCCAATTTTGTACAAGGTACTGTTCTATCATTTAAAAAATTAGAAGTATTTGGTTATAATATTTAATATAACTATTTGCAATATATATATATATATTTATATATATATATATATATATTTATATATATTATATATATATATATATTATATATTATATATATATATATATATATATATATATAATTTTAGAACGTTGTCTGTTTGAAAATGGGCAATAAGGAAAGTAGCCACATTAATTCTTGACCTAAATCTATTTTAAAAAGTATAATTTTATCTGTACTTACTCCCAATCCAGTCACCAATGCAAACTATGCCTGGATGTTTGTGATGGGCGAATGTGACCAGTTTCACTTTGCCAAAAATTTGCAAAATGGAGACAGAGTTGCCAAATTCATTGAAGTCTATCGAAGACAACATTTTTTTTTTGGCTTTCAACAATGTTTTTTTCCTCAGCAAAACTTGGTGAAAAATTTCGCTCATCACTACAGCATAAATCCCAGAGACCAAATGTTGGGGGTCACTTCTTACAAAATTCTCTATACTACCCAATTATATATTGTTGCCTGCCTGTCTGATACTGATAAAATCCTGGAAAAAAAGCACTATTACACTATAAAGCAAAAGTCGACTGTATAATGGTAAACCAGAAACTGACTAGCATCACCATAGATAAATATGCCAAGTTTGAGAAAACCTGGCAAACCTGTCTTACCTATACATTTCCTTCCACCATACTAACATTGTATAATCTCTATTATTCTGTTTCCATTTTCGTATAATCTATTTTAAAATTGTTCTAACCTATGTGTTCATTTTTCTTTTTTGTTTACAATTACATATTGTTATGCAAATTACTATTTCAATACACACAACTGTATACACTAAATGCAGATGTATATTTCTATTATGCCAGCCACAAGGTTGAAATGCGTTACAGTCCTATACTGATATTTGTAATATGCATTGAATAAAAGAAATGGAAACACAATAAACATTTATTGAAATAAAAAAATATTTTAATAAAATAAATACAAACCATTTTATACAAAATATACACAAAATTAGACTTATGAAACAATTATGAGAGCATGGATTAATGCAAAATGAATCACCCAAGCACTGACAAGAAATAAATGACTTGGCTAAAGGCAAAAAGGAATGTAGTATGAATCAGAATAAAACAATTTTGAGGAGGATGACAGATGAATGCAATATATTTCAATGTAGTAAATAAAAAATTTCAGCCAATTATATGCTATACATTTTGGTACATTCCTAACAGTCAGCACTGTACATTCATTTTACCAAGTAGCATAAGATGATCACTATTCCTGTCAAGCAAATAAGTATTGTGCATTAAATAGTCAGTCCACGTTATACATTTTTCAGTCTTCAGATATCTCCAATCCAACTTAGGTTTCTTGCATTAATTTTAGCTGTTCCTTTTTATTATATATAATGATTTATTATTCCCCAAGTCTATATTATAGATAATGATATATTTGTATGTTTTAAACTTTTGGAATACACTTTCAAATGCAAATCTGGTCGTTTGTTTTTCTTCTTTTAACATAGATAACAAGTAACTAATATATCTGTATTTTATCAAAATAAAGTCAGGACTGACTGACTTCCAATTTCCTCCACAATAACGAATAGTTCATCCAAGCATACTACTTACTGTACATTTTAGAGAATATGATCAAATGTACAGAAATGTGATCAAACTACCCTTTCACCCCACAACGGCTTCTTTCATATAATTCCCTATTTCTTATTTTGGCATGTAAAATCATTTTCTGGATAAAAGTAATCAAGTTACAAGATATCACCCAAAATGTCAGTGAGTAGTTGACACATAACCATCAGTGTCAAGCAGTGTAAGAAGCCAGTGTAAGAGAGTGTTTTACAATTAGAAGAAAAGAATTTATAAAATCTCCTGATTTACTGCAGCCAATTTGTAAGGAGGCTAAAAGTGGAATTGGTAAATGGTTAATGTATGATTAGATTGGCCACTAGGTGGCAGTGAGTTCTAAGTTAAACAGTGAAGTATAAAGTTGTTGGCAGTGAAAAGTGAACAAACAAACAGGAACAGGAAATTTGGTGGCCAATTTGGCAGTGACAGAGCAAGGGACAGAAGTCTATGGGGCATATTCACTAAAGGGAGAATTTTCACCAGTGAACACTCTGCCATACTTTGCGCCACTTTGCCAGGCATCAATTCATTCATCATTCTCTACACTAATTTACTAAGTGCAAAAGTTGCATCCCATCAGCATTAATTCATCTGAGCAAGCATTTATTACTGATTTTTGGTTAGTTTTCAATTCTGCCTAGTGAAATTTTACTAGTACATTTACGCATAGGTCAATTTGAATAGGGTGGGTATAAATAGATTGAATAGATTGGAGATTGGAGATTTTAGTGCAAATGCTTGAAGTGGCCAATATGCTAAATAAAGACAAAATGAATCCTCTAATGCCCTAGACATGACCTCACCCTAAACAAATGTGGCATGCCTCTCAAACAAAAAAAGTTAACACAAAAAATGTTGAAGGCAATCCCACTTTAAAATATGAAAAAAGCCAGCGTTTTGTAGAACTTTTATGACTTTAAGGCATACAGGATATTATGTAACTGATATAAGATTGAGGAGGATGTAGCTTCATCTTATAGGTTCACCGGTTATAAGATGGTGGAGGAAACTCTGACGATAGAGGTAACACTCTGTAAAATTTGCACTTAAGTGAATTTGTGGAGTAACATTTGTTTGCCTGAGTGAAAATTTGCCTGCCATTAGTGCCAAAAACTGCCCTAGCGTCGATCTCTTTCACTAGCTAATAGTCCTCTACACCTGTTAGTAAACTGGCAATGTCCCTGCAGATGAGATTTCTGTCAAATTTTTGCCCTTTAGTAAATCTGCCCCTAGGTCAGGTAAAGATGAGGAGAAAGGATTGTGCTGCAATTTATCTGTTAAGAAAAAGTCACATAGTAAATTTTAACTGTTTATGAGAAAGGCTTCAATGCCTTGTGTTGCAAGGTTACAAGTTTAATGGTGACATTTTACTTAAATTGTTGTAAATATTTTCTCCTTCAAACTTGACAATAAACTAAATAAAACCTAGCCAGTTCTATTTCTGTTTGTCATTTGTGTCAAAATACTGTAATAGTAAGTCTAGCTTTAATAGTTAACTTGATCTTAATTTTTGATACAGTTATCACTCTACAGGTATAGGACCTTTTATCCAGAATGCTCGGGACCTGGGGTTTTCCAGATATCATATCTTTCTGTAATTTGGTTCTTCATTCCTTAAGTCTACAAGAAACTCATGTAAACAATAAGGGGCAAATTTACTATTACTCCCGGAAATTATCTCGACCAAATTCACAATTCGGTATTCGACCATCGAATGCTTATCAAATAGTTTTAGGCTATCATTTTGCTCGCAATACGATTTCTTGATGAATTCATACGATCGGATACCGATCGTTCGATTTCACGGAAAAATAGGGAAATTTCCTTTGAGCGTCTGAAAAATTTGAATGCTCCGATCTTACGAATGGTATTCGAGCAGGACTTAGCCTCAGAAGCCCATGGAAAGCTCCCCTTAGGCTTCTATTAAATCTGGTGAAGTAGGTAGTCAAATAAATTTAAAATTTTGAATCCTTCAATCATCGAATGATCGAATTATCGAATATCTGATCATTCGATCTATTCGATATTCAATGATCGAAGAGGCCAAATTTGCATATACGTTTCACGAAAAATTCGTATGATTGTTATTCAATCTAATTTGATTGAACTTCGATCATTTCACGTGAATTTCGTAAATTTGCCCCTTAATGATAGCTTAATTTGGATCAAGTACAAGGTACTGTTTTATTATTACAGAGAAGAAGAAAATTAATTTTAAAAATCTGGATTTAATTATAATGGAGTCTTTCAGGTAGTGGCGAAAATTTGCCACCAATGGCTTTCTTAGCTATCGCAACATTTCGTGAGGCGAAACTTCGCTCAGACAACGCAAATTTACTAGGCTGCGAAGTTTCATCCCAGGTGATGAACATTGGCGAAATTTCACTAGTGTTACTTCAGCAGAGCAAGCAAATTAAAGCGAAGATACACTAGCGTTAAATTCTGCCTAGCGCAACTTTGCCAGAGGTCTTGCGCTAATTTGCATACATCGGGAAATTTAAAATGGAATGGAGCTATTTATTTTACTTGGTATATCGAATACATTACATTTACACTGATAACAAGACATGCCAAGGGGACCTTAATAAAGTCAATAGAGTTGTTTTAATGCCCTGCAAATGAGCCCACTGTAAAATAATGTGCCACATGTTAGAAAATGTATGGGAGAAACCAGGTATCCGAAAAAAAAATTAGGCCTTTTGCACCCCAACACCCTGAAAACATGAAAAGACGCCAGGAAGATCTATGCACTCCAATGCACTTCACCATCGTTAGTCACTTCGCCCTTTAGTAAATCTGCCCCTATGGGAGACAGCCTTTCCGTAACTCTGAGCTCTCTGGATAATGAGTTTCCAGATAACCGATCCCATACCTGTACAAGTATTGTTGTCTTTACTGCTAAAAAATCAGATAATATACAACCATGAAAGTTTCAATTAAAAAACCATAAAATAAATGCATCCAATTATCGATGAAATAGAATATAAACAATTTTATAAATTGTGGTAGGAATATATTGAATATTGTAATTCAACTGTTGGTTTCCACTGATGATGGAATGTCCTAATTCATTTGGAAAAAAAACACCCTTGTCAAAAATGAGATCTATGGTCCAGAAAAGTCATATATAGTATAGATTGTGGGAAGTAAATCAAGAGCAAAAAGTCAAGAATGACCTACTGTTTAGTGAAAAAGTAGCCCAAAAATGTCTTAAAAGTAAAAAAATCTTTCTTAGGACATACATTAGCCTGACACGTTTCATGCCAAAGTGGGCACTTACTCATGGGCTCTGAGTAATGAGCCCATGAGTAAGTGCCCACTTGGCACAAAACTTGTTAGGATAATGTATTCCCTAATAAAGTTTTTTTTACCACTGTATATCACACTGGACATAACAGAGGAACAGTTTTTCTTTGACTTTAATTGGACTCATGGTACTTCTAAAGTGTTTGAATCCCGTTTATCATATGAATTGTAATATATGTATGTACAGTATACGGTATTTCAAGCAAACACACTTTAAACTGCATATATCTAAGGCCCATCCAAAGATAACTAACTTACAAAAATAATCATCATCATGCATAGATCCTTCACCCTCACTAAAATACATACCCTCTATCACACTGACACCTACATATATAAACTTTTTCCATAATACTGGCACACTCAAACTCAGTAATTTACCCTGTTATTGGGGCTCAACAATAGAATTATTTTAACACTGTCAAATGTACAGTTTACTCTTATTAGGTGTTAACATGCAAAAAGAAACATCCAAACAATTAAGCATACTCAAACACTTATCCCCACTCAAACATATGCATGAAAAGTGGTCACACATATTGCAACTAGTTCTATCTGATTCACACTCTGACACATACCCAATCCCACATTCAACCTTGCACACTAAATTATTTTGTAATATACCTGTATGTGATTATTTCATGCCTTACATCTTCTTTAAAGGAATTGTTCAGTATAAAAATAAAAGCTATGTAAATGGAAAGGCTGTGCAAAATATAAAAATGTTTCTAATATAGTTAATGTAATTTATAATGGCCAGAGTGACTGGATGTCTAACATAATAGACAGAACACTACTTCCTGCTTTGCACCTCTCCTGGTTTCCACTGATTGGTTACCAGGCAGTAACCAATCAGTGCTTGAGTGGTTGCCACATGAGTCATAGCTGTTGCTTATGAATCTGAGCTGCATGCTGAGGATCAATTGCAAACTCACTGGGGGTCATTTATAAACTTCGCGCAGGGCAGATTGGTTCGCAGAGTGAATATATTTGCCCTGCGCCTGATTATATTTATAAAGCTGAATAAGAGTGTGCAAACAGATTTACAAATTTGTTTTTCACATTGCGAATATTTATAGGAGCTTTTTAAATATATTTACAAATTAGATAAAGTGGGAAATAAGTACTTAAATAGTAGGATTGGGCTAGATGCAGTGGAGTGTCCACAAACTATTCATATTACACAACACACTCTCAATTGGGACTAAAACCCACCATAAGCCCTACATCCCATATAAGGTGAAACAATTAGATACAGTAAGGAAAATTCATATGAAATTGATAAAATAAAAAGCAATATTTATTCACCACAATGCCAGATAGAACATATAAAACCAATTAAAACCAAAAGCAGCGCTGCATAGGAATGAGGGATCCCCCACTTGTAAGTAACTTGGCCTCCACAGCCAAATATAAATATATAGTTAAATATATAGGTGCAAGGGAGTTATAGTTGGACTGAAAGAGATTTCAAATTGTAGGTGCATATATAGGTACAAGAGAGTTGTAGTTGTACTGAAAAGGATTTCAAATTGTAGGCAGTCCCAATCGCCACAAGCATATGGACAATCACTTTAGCCCTTTCCTTTAAGTCCATCACACACTGGATATGACCACTAAAACTATATACACACATGCATAGGCTGTTTTTCAAATTGGTCTTATAAGATACATGAGTATAGTTGTTATGCCATTGTTTGTATATCCTATGTGTATTGTATACTTTTCACTTTTTTTGTATACTTTTTAATTATGTTTTAATGGATTGTGAATAAAAATAGTTTTTTATATATATAAACAAATTTTGGGATTATTTGTGGTTACTGGATTGGGCAATTCTATATATAAGTGAGTGGGCACTCCACTTTGAAAATATCCTATAGTATATTGTTAATTATCTTATCTCGCTTGCTACTACATTTTTTGCCAAATTCTATGCTGGAAGTAAATAACAAAATTGTATCTGTTTGTAGGAGTTTATTTAGGGATGGCTGTGATAATCTAAATTAATAGATTGTTGCAATCAAGACTTATATTTTAGAGTGGGTTTTCTCCTTCTGTTATAAAAATGGAACTAATATATATGTAATGCAATGAAAAAATAAAAAAATTAAAGTTAACATAGATTAGTACCTCTCCATATTTTTAGTGTGTAATGAGTTGCTATAAGTTTTTATAAATGTGCAGAATGACAACCAGCCAATTTGCTACTCTTTTAATTCGTGTCTTCCTGTTTTTGGAAGCAAGATCTTCAGATGGATTAAAGCTGTACAGCTTGTCTTGCTTTTTGCCCACATCATGTCTGTTCTTCTCAATCCAATCTAATCTGGACCAATACTTGCCCACACCTCTTTTAGTGACCACTGTTCAAGATTCATGTAGTGACCAGATATTGCAATATATGGACAACAATAACACTGAACTGAAGGGGTAGGACAGAAATGTTTTAAATTACATTTGAGCATGTACACTGTCCCCCAGCAACCACAGCCCTTTAGCAATAAACTCTGTGCCTCCAGAAATTACTCTGGGGTTCCCTCCCCCATTTTATTTTCAGGCAAAACTTCATAATTTTCTTGTTGATTTGCAATCACCCCTAAACTTTGCTTCTCAACAGCTGCTCAAAGCACACTGAGCATGCCACACACAACAATGTATTTTGGAAGGAAAAGGTAGTCGTACAAAGTAATTTGTGTGGCAAAAGTCACCACACAAAAAAATGTACATGAAATAATGCTCTTCGACTTCAATGAGTTTAATGGATTTTACTTTTTTTAGCACACAACAATATCTCATTTAAATGGAGGAAAAGCTTAGATATTTGCTAGTGAACCAGGCTGAAAAATGTCATTATTTAGTGCATTTACTTTTTGTTTTAGTCTGAGAGTTTCTAAGGGGAAAAAAGGGGGTTGTTTTACTGCTGGTAGACTGCTGTCTGTTAATTACGGGGGAGGGGTTAATCAGGTAAATTCTGATCAGGCTTTGTGTTCTGTGGTTTGATCCTTTATCTCTGTTACAGCAAAGCGAGCTTTGGGAGATGCTTAGCGAGTGTTGCATGTGATCTAAGTATTGCATGTGAATTAAGTGTTAAGCAGCGTTAAAAACCTTAAGGCGTTTAAAACTCAAAATCCGTTTGTGAGGAATTGCATTTGGGAGACTGTAAGTACCCAAGGTAAATATGAGTGCAAGTGGATTTGCTGGGATCACTCAGTGTGTGTCTTGTCACATGTAT
>CM044442.1:67428178-67441903 GCA_024363595.1 Xenopus borealis
AAATGAAGAATTAATTGCGGCGCAGGCGAAAAGTAATCCTAAAAAGTTTTTTAAATATATTGATAGTAAAAAAATGCAGGCTGAGAGTGTTGCTCCATTAAATAATGGTACCAGTATGGTTGTAACCGATACAGAAAAGGCAAATGTTCCTAGGCTCACTTCATAGATGCACTGACTCAGCTCAATCTAGTCAGTGGCTGACTCAGGATATGATTCATAAAGCTTTAATAAAAATTAATGTAAACAAGGTGCTTGGGCCTGATGGTATACATTCACTGGTTCTAAGAGAGCTTAGTTCAGTTTTAGAACATCCCTAATTTCTGATTTTCCCAGATTCACTTTCATCTGGTATGGTGCCTATGGATTGGAGGAAAGCTGATGTCATCCCAATATTTAAAAAGGGATTACGATCTCAGCCTGGCAATTATAGGCCAGTAAGTTTGACATCTGTGGTGGGCAAACTATTTGAAGGCTTGTTAAGAGATCACATTCAAAATTTTGTCCTACTGAATGGCATTATGAGCAGCAATCAGCATGGCTTTATGAAGGATAGGTCATGCCAGACAAACTTGATTGCTTTTTATGATGAGGTAAGTAAGATGCTGGACAGTGGGGGGGCAGGGGGGCAGTAGATGTGATCTATTTGGATTTTGCCAAAGTGTTTGATACCATGCCCCACAAACGACTGCTTTCTAAACTAAGGTCTGTTGGGCTTAATGAAGTCGTTTGCACATGGATAGGGAACTGGCTACAGGATCATGTACAGAGGGGGGTTGGTAATGGTACATTCTCTACTTGGAGTAAGGTTCTTAGTTGGGTCCCTCAGGGCTCGGTATTGGGTCCACTTTTATTTAACTTGTTCATTAATGACTTAGGGGAGGGTGTTGTAAGTAATGTATCAGTGTTTGCAGATGACACAAAACTATCCAGCCCAATTAATGCCATCCAGGATACTTGCAACATGATCTTGACAAACTGGCAATCTGGGCAGCCAAGTGGCAAATGAGATTCAATATTGATAAATGTAAAGTCAAGCTCCTGGGATGTAAAAATATTCAAGCCACTTATAGCCTTAATGGGACTGCACTAGGCAAATCTATTATGGAAAAGGACCTTGGAGTCCTTGTAGATGATGAACTTGGCTGTAGCAAGCAATGCCAGTCAGCAGCATCAAGGGCCAATAAGGTCTTGAGCTGTATTAAAAGGGGCATAGAGTCACAGGAGGAGGGGGTACATTTTTCCACTTTATAGAGTAAGGCCACATCTATAATATGCCGTACAGTTTAGGTCTCCCTCACTCAAACAGGACATTATTGTATTAGAGAGGGTACAGAGAAGGGCAACTAAGCTGGTAAAAGGTATGGAAAATCTTAGCTATGAGGAAAGACTGGCCAAATTTGGGATGTTCACGCTGGAGAGGAGGCGCTTAAGGGGTGATATGATAACTATGTATAAATATATAAGGGGGTCATATAATAATCTCTTTAATGCTTTATTCACCAGTAGGTCTTTCCAGCTGACATAAGGTCACCCATTCTGTTTAGAAGAAAAGAGGTTCCGCCCTAAATATTCAGAAGGGGTTTTTTACAGTGAGAGCTGTGAAGATGTGGAATTCTCTATCTGAAACTGTTGTACAGGCTGATACATTAGATAGCTTTAAGAAGGGGTTGGATGGCTTTTTAGCAAGTGAGGGAATACAGGGTTATGCAAGATAGCTCATTATACAAGTTGGACTAGTCAGGAAGGTTTTTTTCCCCCTCTGAGCCAAATTGGAGAGGCTTCAGGTGAGATTTTTTCTATTTATCATGTAGAAAAGACACAGGGGATCATTTACACACCAAAAATGGCTATGAAAGAGTAACCTATAGCATCTATCCAATAATTTTATCAATTTGTTGCAGGTAGAATGCTGAAAGCAGACATTTGATTGGCTGCTATAAATAGCTGGACGATATTAATACTGTAAATAAGCCCCTTTAGAGTTGTAACCGAACACTATGTTCTGTGTTATAGTGACTGTGATAAAAACATTAAAAATATATTTAAAAAAAAATATTATGTTATGCCAAATGCCCAGAAGTACAAATAAATCTATGCAACAATTCAGAAAGACAATTCTTCTCTATCATTCCCTCTTAACAGTTAAGTTCAAAGATGTTTCTAAGGTTGAAAGATTAAAGGAACACAGCGACTCAATTACAAATAAACCAATACCACTATATCACCACTTTAATCTATTATGTCAGAGTTAGTGTTTGCATTTGTACAAATTTTACTGTTCATAGCTACAGTATGTGTGATTTGCCATTTGTGTATGTTGCACTGGCTACTGGCTGAAGTCATCAACAGAGTGGACAGAAATGTTAACTATTTGTAATAATGTCATGCTATCAAGATCTAATCAACAACAAATGATGTTGTTTACAGTTGTTCAGTTTGACAAACCTGTAATTCATATAATTCTTATCAAACTTATTATGTATCTTAAAGGGGAACTCCTAAAAAACATAACTTAAGCTTTTTGAAAATGTAAACATAATTTCAGTCAACTTAGCAATATACATAAATTAATACAAATGCAGGCTTTTCATGATTTTAATGGTTCGTGGCAGTTCCATATGCCTAGCCCCCTGCTCTTTTGCTGATCTTTCTGTCTACTGTTACTTTGTATCAGCAGCCAGCTGTCCTCAGCCTGTATCCAAATCCCACAATTCCCTGCACACATGATTTCAATAAGTAATTGAACATCACAGTGCAATGCATTTTGGGTTATATAGTTCCTGCATGCTGTCTGTAAGCTGTGGAGAAGTTGTTACAATTTGTAACATCAGTGTTTTTGTCCCACCTTCTCTGCCAGGATTTCAAATGATGGAGAAATATGAACTGTTAAACAGCTAGATTCCAGCATAGAAAATGGCATTCATACTTTGTTGAAGAAACGGTAACTGTGATGGTTATATTATGGGTTTCTGTGTTATGTGGGCCTCTTTATCAAGTTTTGTTTTGAAAGTTGGATTTCCCCTTTAAGTATATCTCAAGTAATGTATCAAGTAAATTAAGAGTGCAAACAATATTTAAACTGTATCCTTAGTTTATAATGTCTTTTCTAAGAGAAAGTTATCACTAAAAAATGTCACTTATGCATTTTCCAAGACAACAATTTTTTGTGGAGTCACTGCCATAAGCTAATTTTTCAATATCCAATGCAATGGTTCAGGGCAATTAGTATAATGCACCTATGGTACATTGCAAAGATTTTTTTGTGTGTCCTTGGAGATTACAATAAATATTCATATTGATATTTAAGATTCAAATTAATGTTTCAGATTGTAGTTTCATCATGTCATTGTACTCATATAAATGATTTATAGATTACAGACCCTGTATGAAATTACACTATATGCTTCCACAAAGAGTATAAAATAAAACAGTTATGAATAAATTACATTCAACTTGATCTCCCAAAAACATAAATTTTTAATGAGTCAATCTACAGCAAAGATGGTGATCTAACAGATGATGCAATGAAAGTGCTGACCTTTTAGTTTCTACTTCTTTCTATTGTTTTAATAATTACAGTTGGTAATAAAGATACAGCAAACTCTCGTCTCTCGTCTCGTCAAATAAACAAAATACTATAATTAGCAAATAAGGGCCTGTTTTCTAGAACATCCTTGATAAGCAATGTGAATATCATTTAAATTATTCTGGAAAAAAAGCTTGGTGTACATTGTGTGGGTTTTTCTAATCTTTAACTTAATTAAATGCTTCCTAAAACTTTCTCCGCACCTTACAGCACTTCTCAGTGAATTACTTTGTGAATTCCCCTTTGTGAATGTGTTTTACTACTGATATGCACAAATCATTGTTTATTAATGCAAGAAAGCTTTGTTCTGACTACAAGAATAGCTGGGTATTTCACATATAATGGGAAGTGTTTTAATTAGTTCAGGGATCTCTGAAATATCTGTTATCTGATGAGAAATCATTTTAATGTGCTCTATGATAAAACTTAGGGGTAGATTTACTAATGGTCGAATTTCAATCGAATAGGTCCATTTTTGATCGTATAAAAATGGTTTGAGTCGAACGATTTGAAAGATTTTGTGCAAAATAATTTGAATTCCTAGGACAGGTTCTAGGAGGTCCCCATAGCTACAATGGCAATTTGCCAGCTTTAAGGTGGTGAAGTGTCGAAGGATTTTAAAGGGCCAGTACTTCAAAAATTCGACTTGTTGAATTTTCAAATGTTTTCTATTTGAATCTAGTTTTGGCCTATTTGATAGTTAAAGTAGCTCAAAATTACTTCAAAATTAAATTTTTTTTTATTTGAATTTTATTTGAATATTGACTTCGACCCTTAGTAAATGTGCCCTTTAGTGTATCTGATTTTATAACATGTTCAGAATCAAGTAAGAAACAAACTTCTAATGATATTCTAGAATATATTGTAGTTTAAATTATACTATGGTGGTTTGGGTATTTGTACCGCTGGCTTGCCTTTGTCTTACAAAAGAAATATGCATTTTGACCTGAAAGAAAGAATACAAAGCCTATACATTTTATGATATTATGGGTGAGGTCTACAGTTGAGTATTAAGTATTGATAAATTGTGACCTATTAATAACAAGCAATGGTATTGTTTCTGAGACTACTGATCCATAGTAAATGCAATGATCATTTCATAAATCAATCATTTTTAAAGATTAAAAACCTATCTTCCTAGAAAGCACTTGGATTGGTAATCAGTCAGTGTTGACGAAGTCAATATCAATCATACAAAAGTCCTTGCCTATTTAAAAAATATGGTACCGATATGGTTCCTGCTACAAGGGCTCATCTTTATGTTCATAGGTGTGATAATGCCTTTTCCATGTTTGTTTGGTTTATCAAGTAGCGATGAGTGAATTTTCTGACCACGCATAGATCACAGGTTTACACTTTTCGCAATTGTTTTGCAAAACTGCTGGGAAAAGAAAAAAGGCAAGAAAAAATCCCCACTCACTTTAATGCATTTCGTGTTGACTTCAATGCATTTGGAGTGAGAAGAAAACTTGCATGTTAAAAAAGTTTCGGTTAAAAAAAAGTTGCAGGTAAAAAGACCCACAATAAAAAAAAATATTGGCTTCAATGCAATTATTTTTCAGTGAAGTAAAATGAGACAGATTGGCTCATCACTAATTACGTCAAAAAAAATAACATTTTATACGTGGTTGCTTCAAGAATAGCAAATAGTTGTCACAAACATTTACAACCCACCATACCAAGATGACAACCTGTAATAACTCCCCCCAGCCTACCTGCCCCCCACAGGCAAATGACCCTTGTTCCTTACCCCTCAGTGCAGATTAAGGCCATGGGAGTTCACGGGCGACATTGGTGGTTCGGGACCGAAAATTTCCTCTAACTCGCATGCCCAACCCAGGATAGGTAGAGTTTATGCACATAACTGTTTCTCTGTTCATTGTTAGGTGTCCTCCTTGCCTGAGAGTCTATGGTAATTTTTCCTTGGCACCTTATTTCTGCTTTGGGGCTACCAATAAAATTTGGAAGGACAAAATCACATGCATTTTCACTGATACACACCCCTACATTGTTAGAGGAACTCCTATCCACTAGGCTTCCATGTTGCCAATGTCTTAAAAATGTCTGTGTTTTTTTTTACATTAAGTCTGCTGGACTGGAAATGGTATCTACTACTTCTTCTACACTATGTTAAGCCAAAAGTACCATCTATAAATTCTATATTACAACTAGCTTATTAACACAGACACTCGTAATAAGTCTGACCACCAATAGTGATGGGCAAATTTATTGGCCAGGCGCAAACACCCATGATTCGCCACCATCGAATAAATCCGCGCTGAAAATTGCGCGCCGCGCGTCAAAAAAGGTGCTGGGACTCGTTTCATGAATTTTTTCCCAATTCACAAATTTCGCTGGAAATTCGCGAATTTTCGGCGAAGCGAAACGGGATAGATTCGCCCATCACTAACCACCAAAAGATAATACTGAGGTGTATCCCACAAAATGAATAAACCATATGGTTATGTGTATGTCCTTATATAGACAGTGGGATGGCTCAGATGCATTTGATTGATGTGTAAGGAGAGGGGAATAATAAAATTATATATGCAACATATTTGTCTTTTTGTTTTGTCGATCGTATTTTTTTTGGAGCACAAAGCAAAATGAGCAGCATTGCAAAGCAGTTTTGCAAATATTTTAGCTGGCTGCAAAATCCAAAACATCAAAACTGTACTTCGAAAAAATTTTCACTCCTTATATATATATATGCAACACAGTTTAAAGTCAAAATGTATTTAATACTTGAGGCCACTATACTGTATATCGCATGCTTCTGCTCCCATTAAGAACATCATAATCATTCCATCAAAATAGGTCCATTTTTGATTGAAAAGCCCTTTAAAAGAATTTTAAGGGTCTAATTTCAAGTTTTTTCACTTTGAAAATTCAGCCCTTAGTAAATATGCCCCTTAATGTCCTGTGCTAAAATGTTGCTTAGAGTTTGCAATAAACTAATTGTGTTAATAGAAATATAATGTTAGATAGAGGAATTTGATTACTTGTAATTACCTGTATTATTGTTTTTACTTTTGTAAAAATGCTACCAGCTAAAAACTATGAAATGTAAACTTGTATCAGCTAAAAACATGTAGACTTCCTATAACTACAGAACTGGGGGAGTATTGTGGAGTTGGTCTTCTGTCTATATACCTCCCATAGCTTACCACTCACGAATAGTGATTTTTTTTTTACTAGTCATGGATTCACTGCAAAATGCTGTCATTTTTTGTGAAACTGCTGCAAGAAGATGTTGAGACAAAAAAGTTGCCAAGTTGCTACTTCATAGCTGCACTGGTGGCTCGGCTCAATCTAGTCAATGGCAGACTCAGGATATGATTAATAAAACTTTAATAAAAATTTATGTAAACAAGGCTTCAGGGCCTGATGGCATACACTCCCGGGCTCAAATTTAGTTCAGTTTAAGACCAGCCCCTATTTCTGATTTCATCTTGTATTGTATCTATGGACTGGAGAAAAGCTGATGTCTTTAAATTTAAAAAGGGATTACAATCTCAGCCTGTAAATTATAGGCCAGAAAGTTTGACATCTGTGGTGGCCAAATTATTTGAAGGCTTATTAGGAGATCACATTCAAAATTTTGTCCAAGTGAATGGCATTATGAGCAGCAAGGATAGGTCATGTCAGACAAATTTGATTTCTTTTTATGATGAGGTAAGTAAGATACTGGACAGTAGGGGGGCAGTAGATGTGAACTATTTAGATTTTGCCAAAGCGTTTGATACCATGCCCCACAAACGACTGCTTTCAAAACTAAGGTCTGTTAGGAGTAATGACATAATTTGCACAATAGGCAACTGGCTACAGGATCGGGTACAGAGGGTTGTTGTTAATTGTACATTCGCTGCCTAGAGTAAGGTTCTTAGTTGGGTCCCTCTGGGCTCAGTATTGGGTCCACTTTTATTTAACTTGTTCATTAATGACTTAGAGGAGGGTATTGTAAGTAGTGTTTGCAGATGACACAAAACTATCCAGCCTGATTTAATTCCATCAAGGATGTGTCATCCTTGCAAAAGGATCTTGACAAACTGGCAATCTGTTCAGCTAAGAGGTAAATGAGATTCAATGTTGATAAATGCAAATTCATGCACCTGGGTTGTAAATATATCCAAGCCAGTTGTACCCTTAATGGGACTGCACAAGGCAAATCCATTATGAAAAAGGACCTTGGAGTTCTTGCAGATGATAAACTGGGCTGTAGCAAGCAACGCCAGTCAGCAGCATCAAGGGCATATAAGGCCTTAAACTGTATTAAAAGGGGACATTATTCATGGCAGGAAGAAGGGGTCATGCTTCCATTCTATATAGCAGTGGTAAGGCCCCATCTAGAATATGCTGTACAGTTTTGGTCTCCAGTGCTCAAACATTACATTATTGTGTTAGAGAGGGTACAGAGAAGGGCAACTCTACAGTTAGGATATGGGAATAAATAATTGATGTGAAGGTATGGAGGTTTGTGTGTGTTTATGGATGCTGGCTTTTCATTTGGAGGGATTGAACTTGATGGAATTTTCATTTTCAACCCAATTTAACTATGTAACTATGAAAGTCTGGGATGTTCATGCTGGAGAAGAGGCACTTAAGGAGTGATATGATAATTATGTAAATAGATAAGGGGATCATATAATAATCTCTCTGATCTTTATATACCAGTAGGTCTTTCCAGCTGACACAAGGTCACCCATTCCGATTAGAAGAAAAGAGGTTCTGCCTAAATATTCAGAAGGGGTTTCTTACAGTGAGTGCTTTGAAGAGGTGGAATTATCTCCCTGAATCAAATGTACAGGCTGATACATTAGATAGCTTTAAGAAGGGGTTGGATGGCTTTTTAGCAAGTGAGGGAATAGAGGATTATGGAAGATAGCTCATAGTACAAGTTGGACTAGTCTGATTGCCATTTTGGAGTCAGGAAGGTTTTTTCCCCCCTCTGAGGCTAATTGGAGAGTCTTCAGATGGGATTTTTTGCATTCATCTGAATCAACTAGCAGTTAGGCAAATTTAAAAAGTTAAAAGCTTAATGAATGTGTCCTTATTTACTATGCTACTTACTATATGTTAGGAAAATGGCACATCAAGAAACAAATGCCCATGGACTTTAATACATTTGGATAAAAAGTCACCAAGACAAAAAAGTTGCAGATACAAAAAAGTCTGCAAGAAATACACATTGACAAATGCATTTGGAGAAAAAAATTAGCACGTAAAAAAATGTGTAAATGACCCTTCATCAGTATCATCATTTTCCTTGAATGTAACATGTACAATATGATATTTTGTTGACTCTTTCTCTTAGCTGCTTATTTAGAGTATATACAGTATAAAATAAAATACCATTCATTGCTTTTATCCACATTCTGTACTCTCCAAGTCTCTTTACAGAAGATGCCAGAGGGCATTACTAATAGGGAAGAAACCTAAAACTATAGTTTTTTTTCCAGAAAAGTGTCAAATGAAATCAATAGATAATGTCTTTCCCCATTAATGCTTAGAAGTAACACTTTTTTAAATATACAAAATAGGTGTCTAAAAAACCTCAGTTTAGGAAAAAAAATACTATAATTATTTTGCCAAGAAAGTGGATTGTCCACAAAACTAGCTGAAAGTATAACTGTAATTTTTTAAAAGGGAGAGATTGTATTTAAAATGTATTTATAGAAGTACTTATCAAAATGTATTCTGTTCTGCTTTATATAATGCTTTAGTGGCAAAAAAAGTTTGCAAACTTTCAAAATTATGTATAAAGACAAATCTCTTTGAAGTCAGCAAACTGGTTCTAATTCTTTCAGCTGGAAATAAATGCAGCATCAAAACTGCAATTGCAGCTTTTTATTTTATATATACATGTACAATGCATACTGAATATTTCCTGTCCACTGGGAAATAACTTGCTAATGTTTAGAAAACCGTTATAAAATACAGGGGTGGCTGCCAAGTATGGGAGTTTTCATTTAACCAGCAGATATTATTTTCCTTCAATCGTGACAGTAGCATTTTTATGCTGCATTTGTTTTTATATGTATGCAGGTTTTCCAGGATGACATTTGCTTTATGCTATAAATTAAGGTAATCAGACAATCCATTTAAAGCTCTTCACCTATCAAAAAGTCATCCCGCAGGGCTGCTTTTATCCCTTCTACAAGGCATTTATTTATAACTGACCTACTGTGAATACATTGTATTACACAGAAATAAAACTGATTGTCACAATTAAAATAAGCTAATAGGGGAACTGGGATTTGTATGTTTGCTACATCAAGGGGCAGATTTACTAAGGTTTGAATGGTAAATTAGAATTTTCAAATTCTTTTTTTGATCAAAACATTACAAATTCAAATTTAAAACCACCAACTCAAATTTGAATTCAAATGTGAGATTTAAAACAACCTCAATCCAGTAAACAGTTCTAGTTTGATAATTCTCCACCTAAAACTGACCAAAATCATGTATAAGTTAATGGCAGAGGTCCCTTTAACTATTTGATGATGTTAATAGTAGCGATGATCTAAAGTTTCGCTTTTAAAAGGATGCCCCAATCTCCAATGGAAGAAAAAATATGTTGCATGTCAAAAAAAGTCACATGTCAAAAAAATTTGACGTGCGTCAATTGTGCAAAAACTCGATTTGTCTGGTTCTGTACTTTTTTATTTTAACAGATTGAAGATGTCACAATGTTTTCATTTTTAAAAAAGATCATTTCATTATAAAAGTCCAGGAGGTTTACTGTAAGTACAAAAAGGTAAAACAGCATTTTCGCCTAGGAATTCCAGATTCTATGCAGTTTTCCTCTAAATACAGTAGTTTATGCCATTCCTAGCACCGAATCCACAAATGTGGATGTACATTAGCATCATATTTGAATGCTAAAGGGGATGTTAATTTTTAAATGCTTATTTCAGTTCAGTTGTTTTCAGAACAGAAATAAATATGTTTTTCAATTATTTTTCATATTTTATTTCTTTCTATTTTTGTATTTTTCCACAAATGAAGTTTAATGTTCCTGTTTCCGTTATCTTAATGAGTTATGTAATAAAAAATAAAAGACACTTAGGGACAGATTTACTAAGGGTCGAATTTTGAAGTGAAAATCAAATTTTTGTAAAGCAAATTTTCGAGTGAATTTTTTTCGATTGAATAAAATTTTTTTTGAATCGTTTGATTCAAACCCTTCGAATGATTTTCCAAAAAAACAAGCAATTTTCAAAAACCTTCCAGGTTCCAGGAGGTCCCCCATAGGCTAAAATATTTTCCACAAATGAAGTTTAATGTTCCTGTTTCCGGTATCTTAATGAGTTATGTAATAAAAGACACTTAGGGACAGATTTACTAAGGGTCGAATTTTGAAGTGAAAATCAAATTTTTGTAAAGTAATTTTTCGAGCTAATTTTTTTTCGATTGAATACATTTTTTTTTAATCGTTCGATTCAAACCATTCGAATGATTTTCCAAAAAAACAAGCAATTTTCAAAAACCTTCCAGGTTCCAGGAGGTCCCCCATAGGCTAAAATAGCAATTCGTCAGGTTTAAGGTGGCAAAGGAATTTTTTTAAAGAGACAGTACTTCGATTTTCCAGTGGTCTAATTTTAAAATTCGAATAAAATTTTTTTCAATTCAAATCGAATTTTGGCCTATTCAAAAATTACTTTGAAATTCAATGTTTTTTAATTCGGATTTTCACTTCAACCCTTAGTAAATCTGCCCCTAAGTTTGCCCAGGAACAAGAAGGTGCACGACTTCTTTATGGTATATTAAGTGTACTGACAGATTCCTTATCCAGAAAATCCTAGGTCCCAAGCATTCCAGATAATAGATCCTATATCTGTGTAACTTTTATCTCTGTAATTGCATTAGCATCTCTGTACAGTTTTGCACATGTTCTTAAATAAGTGCCCCATATCTCTTCATTTCTAAATTGTTCCTTTTGTTGGTTGCTATTCAGGTTTAACTTTTTTCTACAAGAATTGATTGTTCATGCTCATCACTGACAAAGATTCTGGTCTATGGATTACAGATGAAACAGAAATAAAAACAAAAACTGATACACTTTTTTAAAATTAGAACTAATATTTTCAGACACAAAGACAACCAGCAAAAACAAACCTCACTGAACCATGTGCAATCACATAATCATTCAAGTTAAACAAAGAGTTGTATTTGCAGATACAAAGCCCACATATGTATAAGTACATTAGCTATAGCACTGGACATGACTTAAGCTGGCCAAAGAGGTACAGATATAATCATACGAATCCTCAATTCATACGATTTTTGGACCGTGTGTGGAGTGTCCCGAAATTTTTCATTGCATTTCAAACGGCCGTTCAGTCCATTGGACAGGTTAGATTATTATTAGATTATTTGATATGCAGGTAGGCTGGGAAATAGCAAGCAGGACAAACTGAGCAAAGTGTAGTCAGAATTCAGGCCAAGGTAAAAGCAAGTCCAGCACAAGCCAATATCAGATGTACAGGTCATGATACTGTTTTTTGAAAAAAAAAATAAAAACCCAGGAAACTCATATTGACATTTATGTATGGACAACTTTGATTCAAATTTAGTTTCATAATCCAACACCATTCTTACAGGGCCATATTCATCTCCCAAGTCATGACCCTGCCACTTAACATTTCCTGTTAAGAAAGATCATCAAGAAGCCAAAACATTTTTTAAATGAATTATTTTTTCCACGTTAAAAAAAGCAGAAACAGTGAAGATTATAAAACAGTAGGTGGAGCCATCTTGATTGTTCTAGAGATTAATACACATGAGTAACACCAATCATACAACTACTAGCTATCTAACCTTAAAGTAACAAGATTCCAAAATAGTACACATGAAATGCAATGAATAAAAATAAAGAATACAAAGACATTTTCATTGAACCATAAAGGATTAGCTTAATATTGTAGCAAGTCCAAAGAATGTGATTTTGAGCTAGTGTCAATTGGATTGCAAAATATTGACCAAATTTCAGTAAATGATCTTTTAAGGTGCGGTTATGCTGATTTTATCCTTATTGCTTCTTGCCAACAAAGTTGGTTTAGAAGAGATAGGTTGTCAGTCATTGAAGGAGTGGACACGGACAGCCAATTTAAGAACAATAGTTTTTTTTGTAGCAGCTGTAAACAGCAAAATTAAATTTGGCAATAAATCCTTCTGGAATTTGAGCTGCCTCTTCAGACCTGGTTTTAGAGAGTCCAGATGTAAGAGTGCAGATTTTGGACTTTGGGTTTAATTTTGTTTAGTTTTAGAGACAAAAACTTTTCCAAGGATAACCATATTTTGTACACTTTTGGAAAGTCCCAAAAGTAGTGAAATAAGTTTACTTCTATTTAAATTTCAGGTAATAGTTCTAACATCCCATGCACAGGGACTTTTTATACAATTTCCCATAACCCAGGTGAACCATTTTAAAGTGTTGAACTCTCCAATTGTCATAAACCAAATATGAGAGTTAATTGTAGTATGTAAGTAGCCAGACCATTTTTCAGCCATTTTCATGAGAGGATGAGTTTACAGATTTTTTGCAGACCAAAGTTTTTGGTAAATGAGATTAATGTTAACTAAATAGGGATTCTCAAGAAAATCTACTAATGATCTAGTAAGCCAGTGTTTTTGAAGAGCAAAATATTCTTTATTTTTTACTCCAACCCATCCACTCTTGATAAACATATAATTACAGTGGTCTCCTGGCTTTAGATTGTTCTGTCTTCTAAACCTCGGGCCATTTTAGTAGGTTGCCATTGCCAAGATCTACCACATCTTTCAACAGTAAAGGTAAATTATTTCTCATAATAGAGAGGGGGGAAGGTTAGCCCATTTTGGAATTTCTCCACAGGAGTTGTAGAAGCATAAAGGGAGTCTGCGTGTGGTTAAGATTGTGGCTCGAGAACAGGAGGTGAACACAGAGTCTCTTAATAAGAGATTAGTTTTGAAAATTGTGGGCACCTCTTTCCACTTCTTGTGAATAACTTCCAAAATGTTTAGATTATTATCATGAAAAATTTTAAATTCTGGATTAGTAAATCTATTACCTCCATATATCCATTCAATAAGATATCTAGTGATTGAAGCAAGTTTAACATCCCTAAAACCTTCAACCCCCCAATTCACCAGGACAC
>CM044442.1:67443795-67458794 GCA_024363595.1 Xenopus borealis
TATCACAATGAACCAGATGTAAAATAACATGTCCAAGGAAAACTGGTAGAAAATAATTTTTAACTTTGCTGGGTACAAAATGGAGAAATTGTTTTGCTTTATCAAGCATTGGAAATGTTTTTCTTTTTTTGGGAAAGATACATTGAGTAGTCTTGGAAGATGAGCATTTTATTTCCCCTCTAGCTCCAGGACTTTGGATTTTTTGTACTTTTGGAAAAGGTTTTTTTTTCAGAATAGTCGAGGAACTTAGCTATTACTACTCTTGGTCTGGTGAGGTGGTTATCTTTAAAGGGACCAATCCTGTGGATTTTTTCAATTTTCAATTCTGTGCCTAGAGAAATACCCAGTTTTTAGATCAATAATTTTAGAAACTAGCTTTGCTAGAGATTCAAAGATCCTCAGAAATCTCAAATTATTCCAATGTGATCTATTCTTCAGATCATAGACTTTTTTTTGCACTTTTTTTCCAGTTATTCCATTTTCTTTAGTGTTTTATTGGAGTTGTCATAAATGGAGGAGACAACAGATTCTAAATCTGACAACCTTTTGTCATGGCATCCCAATTGTTGGGAAAGTTTACCTATTTCCAATTATAATTTGTCAACTGCTTTGTTGATTAACATTTCAATAACAGGATTTATTAGAGTAGCCACTTCCTTAGCAATCAGGGAGTAGTTCCCTCCAGAGTCTAATTGTTGTGAGAGGTAATCTTGACAATGTCCAGAAATAGAGGTTTCTGACACCAAACTTTTTAAGTTATTTTTTTGGGCTTTCTCATATGTTTTGGCATTAAACTTTGAAGCCGTTTTTGTTCATTTAATTAATGAATGCAATCCACTTTTTTAAATACTCCTCTTTTTTATTTTACCTTAATGATTTATAAAACTTTTCCTCTAATGCCAGTTTCAGGGTATTCTATCTGTATTTAATCATGAGTTTTCCCTTACCAGTGACTAGATGACAGAATGCATTTATCTATAGTTCCTTTGGTAGAAGGTGATCAATTAACTTTGTGGAGAAATTTGCTATTTGGGGCGAGCAGTCACTTTGGAGAATGTTGAGCCTTAATGCGTTGTCCGCATAATTAATTACCTGGGTCACCAGTATTGTCTGTTTTGTTAGAAGCTGTCAGGTGCAAGTATAAGTTTGACCACAAGATGTGGCCTAATGCCTTCCGTGTTGCTCAAATTGGGAAGACAACTGGCAGTTAAAATAATGCAAACCAGGGCTTTGTCTTAACCCGAGAGCTTTCCCTTTCAGTTTACCTTCTCTACAACTCTTAAAGCTGGATGTTGCCTCAGAAGCAGCATTGCCAACATAGGAACCGTGGGCTGCCTTTTTCCCCACACAGTATGCACTACACTCCAGGTTTATTACTCCTCAGGGGGGAGCTAGACACAAAGCCAAAGTCAACAACAGTAAGTGAGCTTCACCTCAACTACCTCCAGACTGTATTTAGGAAGGATTGCTGATTATTTACTGCCATTTGGTTGCTTTGACAGAGCTCTAAATCCCATCCTCCATTTCCTGAGGCACAAAACATTAAGTCCAAGCCAAGAATTTCTTTGTTAAAGCCCTTGTATACATCATGCTGTGCATATACTGTAGCATTACCCTAAAGTAGTGATAAGCAAATCTTTCCTGTTTTGCCTCTTTGAAAATTTGTGAAGTGGCTGAAAAATTCACAGAATGCTGATTTTTTTCCAGGAATCCATGCCTGGTTAAGAAATGTATTGTGTCCACCATAAACACAGACTTTAAACCTCACATAAGGAATTAAGTGGATGACATACAAAATGATCATGTGTAGCCCAGTGGCCAACTGAGCATCCAGAGCCACTGGTTTATTAGCACAGATTTACTCTTTCAATTTAATAATTGGCTAAATAACCTACAGATGCAGTCACTTGGATTTGTAAATTAAATGCGTCGTGACTTAATTCATCTATCTCATTTATCCCACTTAGCACAGAATATTGTGTCACAGCATCCCATCCAATTAAAGAGTTCACCATTGAAAACAATGGTGCTTTGGTATGCTAATGAAAAGGTTAAATGCATTAAATGAGTTAAGATAACTTTAGATAACACAGTTTCTTCAATTAGCCCTGAGTCACGACGCATTTAACTTACAAATCCAAGTGACTGTATCTGTATCCCATTTTCCCCTTTACATTGCATTGTATCCTAAATCAGATACTTAAATATGGATAATCTTAATCAGTGATTGTGTGAATCACAACAATGTATGCACAATTGATATAAATGTTACATTTATTTTTAAGGATTCTGATGACTGTAATAAACTGTCCCTATTTATAAAGGTTGTGGTCATTAGTTGCTAAGAGATACAAAAAGCATAAGAATTAAGAAAATATAAATATTCCACTTGGATGATAAGAACAGACAACATAAAATGCAGAATAATAAGAAACTGTGCAACATGCCAGTCAGTTGTATCATAAAGGTGCAGTTTCCAGTTTCAGTAAACATTTGCATTTATTAACTATTATAATTAGTAGTAGTAATATATGAATTCAAGAAATAGTAGCATTCATCTTTATTTTATTATTGTGTGTACCCTCTTGCTCTGAAAAGTTTTCTGTCAGCACCCACACCCCTCTCAACACTCCAATCCTGGTGCACGTCCACGGCTTCCCTCTTGCTCTGCTAATGTTCTACTGTAATAATAGCACAGTATATATTTAATATACATAGTAACATAATAAATATGGTTGAAAAAAGACACACGTTCATCAAGTTCAACTTTTTTTAACCTGCCTAACTGCTGAAGGCAAAAAAAACCCATCTGAAACCTCTCCAATTTGCCACAGAGGGGGAAAAATCCCTTCCTGACTCCAAGATGGAGTAGACCCTGGATCAACTTGTGCTATGAGCTATCTTCCATAACTCTGCATTGACTCACTTGCTTAAAAGCCATCCATCCCCTTCTTAAAGCTAGCTAATGTATCAGCATGTACAACTGATTCAGGGAGAGAATTCCACATCTTCACAGCTCTCATTGTAAAATACCCCTTCTGAATATTTCCTTCTGGGTGACCTCATGTAAGCAGGAAAGACCTACTGGTAAATAAGGCATTAAAGGGATACTGTCATGGGAAAAATGTTTTTTTTTACAAAATGCATCATTTAATAGTGCTGTTCCAGAAGAATTCCATTTCTCAAAGAGCAAACAGATTTTTTTATATTTCATTTTGAAATCTGACATTGGGCTAGACATAATGTCAATTTCCCAGCTGCCCAAAGTCATTTGACTTGTGCTCTGATAAACTTCAATCACTCTTTATCACCCCCTCCCTTTCCTCCACCCAGCAGCCTAACAACAGAACAATGGGAAGGTACAGTAACCAGACAACAGCTCCCTAACACAAGATAACAGCTGCATGGTATATCTAAGAACAGCACTCAATAGTAAAAACCCACGTCCCACTGCGTACTATTCAGTTACATTGAGAAGGAAAAACAACAGTTAGCCAGAAAGCAGCTTCCTCATAAAGTGCTGGCACAAGTCACATGACTGGGGCAGCTGGGAAATTGACAAAATGTCTGGCCCCATGTCAAATTTCAAAACTGAATATAAAAATATCTGTTTGCTCTTTTGAGAAATGGATTTCAGTGCAGGCGTCTACTGGAGCAGCAGTATTAACTGATGCATTTTTTAAAAAGAAAAACATGTTTTCCCATGACAGTATCCCTTTAAAGAGATTATTCTATGATCCCCTTATATATTTATACATAGTAATCATATCACCCCTTGAGTGCCTCTTCTCCAGCGTGAACATCCCCAATCTGGCCAGTATTTCCTCATAGCTCAAGATTTTCCATACCTTTTACCAGCTTAGTTGCCATTCTCTGTACCCTCTCTAATACAATAATGTCCTGTTTGAGTGAAGAAACCAAAACTGTATGGCACATTCTAGATGGGGCCTTACAAGTAGGGGCAAATTTACTATTATTCCCCAAAAATAATTTGTTGATATTCGATTAGCATTCGATTTTCGAATGTTAATCGAATAGTTCTAGGCTACCTTTTATTCGATATTCGATCGTTCGACGATCGAATACAAATCTATACGATCAGTCGAATAAATCATTCGACTGAACGAATAAATCATTCGATCGTTCTAATGATTCGTACGATTCGAACGATCGAACACTTCGATCGTAGGAATCCTATTCGATCAGGACTTATTCTCAGAAGCCTATGGGAGTGCTCCCATAGGCTTCTTTTGCAATTCGGTAGGTCCAATCTGCCGAAATAGGCAATCGAAGAAACTTAAAAAATAAAATCCTTCGCTGATCAAATGATCGAATATTCGGCCATTCGACTCTATTCGAATGTATTCGATCGTTCGACCATTCCCTATTCGATGATCAAATATGCCAAAATTCAATTATTCGATCAAACGAAGAAATCCTACGTTCGAAATTCGATCGAACTTCGAATCCTTCACGTGAATTTAGTAAATAGGCCCTGTAGTGATGGGCGAATAAATTTGCGAAATGCCAGAGAAAATTCACTGGCATGAACAAAAAATGAGACGTGCAACGAAAACAATGCGACGTGCGTCAAAAACGTGATGCGCCTCATTTCGTGAATTTTTCGCCAATTTGCAAATTTCGCTGGAAATTCGCCCATTTTTCGGCAAAGAGAAACAGGATAGATTCGCCCATCACTACTTACAAGGGCTCCATAAAGTTTAAGAGTGACCCCCTTCTCCTGTGACTCTATGCTCCTTTTAATACAGCTCAATACCTTATTTGCCCTTGATGCTGCTGACTGGCATTGCTTGCTACAGCCAAGTTTATCATCTACAAGGACTTCAAGGTCATTTTCCATATTGGGTTTGCATAGTGCAGTCCCATTAAGGGTATAAGTGGCTTGGATATTTTTACATCCCAGGTGCATTTATCAACATTGAATTATCTTTGCCACTTAGCTGCCCAGATTGCCAGTTTGACAAGATCCTGTTGCAAGAATGCCACTTCCTGGATGAAATTGATAGGGCTGGATAGTTTTATGTCATCTGCAAACACTGATACATTACTTACAATACCCTCCCCTAAGTCATTATTGAACAAGTTAAATAAAAGTGGACCCAATACCGAGCCATAAGGGACCCCACTTAGAACCTTATTCCAAGTAGAGAATGTACCATTAATAACAACCCTCTCTACCCAATCCTGTAGCCAGTTTCCTATCAATGTGCAAACGACTTCATACATAAAGTACAAACATACAATAACAGTGCCACCCATAGTACTTTTAACTTATGCACCATTGTTTTATTAACAGCTGGGTTTTCAACAAAATACTGTATTTCACTTTTCATTGAAAATATTCCAACAAACTAATAATAGCTCATTCTTCTGAAACCAGAGCAAACTAACATTAATACATCAGAAACCTGCTCTTTCATAGTGACTCAGCCACTAATAAAGACTAATAAAATAAAGACTAAGAAAGTTGATTTTTTGTCTTTCTCCCATGTCCCTCTGTTAGGGGCAGATTTACTAAATTCACATGAAGAATTCGAACTTAGGTCAAATTTCAAAAAGATTCGAATTTGAATCTTTGAATATGCAAATTAGGCAAATTTGACCATCGAATATTCAAATTAGAATAATTTGAATATTCAAATAAAATTGTATTCGAATATTCGACTATTCGATGGTCGAAGTACTTCCCCTTTAACTTTTTAATCGAACACCTAGTTTGCCAGATCAAAGCTATCGAATTATTTTTGATTGAATAAAAAAAATTTGATTGATCGAAAAAAATCGATCGATTTGAACGATTAATCGATCGATCAAATTTTTTCCATTCGATCGTTCTACCAATCTAATTGCGGTAAAATCCTTTATATTCGATATTCGAATTAGAAGGATTTTACTTCACATACTATTCCCATGGTGGAATTTTTTTCAATTCGAAATTCGACCAATAGTAAATCTGCCACTTAGAGTTCTACCTTTCCTCTACTGTTTTTCCATTATATATATTCTTATATTCACATACATACTGTAGACATATGGACTGATTGTCTCTGCACATATTAAATGTAATTTGTATTTTATAAAAAAATTATATTTAAGTATAAAGAAATAACATATTTGTGTGCTCATTAATTGCCTGTTCTTGTAAACATCAAGAAGACCTACTCTTCGCATTAGCTGTCATCTCGAATTTTGAGTAATTTAGGATATTTCTACTTCCTAATTCTTTTTGATTATCTTCTGACAAAGGAGATATTGAGAAGAATGAACAGAACTGACATATATCCATTGTTATATGACACATACTGACAAATGGTGCTATTTTATGCTTGAATTGCTGATGGAGAAATGATGCCAAAAGTTACATGTCAATTTGCTTTATTCTTATAATGAGTACTTTACAAGAAATGTGTTGTCCAAAAATGCAAACACACAGAGTTCTCCTAACTGGCATACTGAAATCATATTCTAAATGGATTCATGATAGGCAAACACAATATAAACAAATAACTTATTCAAGGAAGTAGATAAAATGCAGATATATGTTTGAAATTCAATATTTTTCATTCTTTCTTTTAAGGCTTACTGATGATCTAGTTCCAGCAAAAAGAAACAAGTGACTTAATTCAATGTGATCTGTTTATGTCATGTACAGATATGGGACCCATTATCCAGAATGCCCAGGACCTGGTGCTTTCCAGATAACGTATTGTTCTGTAATTTGGATCTTCATACTTTAAGTCTACTAGAAAATCTTGTAAACATTAAATGAACCCAATGGCCTCATTTTGCTTCCAATAAAGATTAATTGTATCTTAGTTGGGTCAAGTACAAAATAGGTTTTATTATTGAAACATTTGTATTATTTGGATAAAATGGAGTCAAAACAAGCATTTCACAGTCTTGATTAAATCTTATCCTAATTCATTACTGAATGGAATGTTTTTTGACTGCTTAAGGCACATTCTATGTACTGTATGACTTCTGATAGACACACAGAGGCTTGACAATGAAGTATAAAGAGAGGGTATAAGTACACATATAATATGTTTTCAGCAGACAACAACCAAATAGTTCAAGTTGAGGCTCAAGGTCAGGACAGGCAGGAATCAAATGCATCTGGAGTCAGAACCAGATTGCCAGAATATGAAGGAGCAAGGGCAGAACAGAAAAAGACTGGATGGATCACAGAAACTCTGAAGAGAAACTCAGAACAGGTCTTAGAAAAAAACATCCAGTATAAGTAATATGTATATATTGTAGGTGGCGTCAGTTAGGAAAAATAGATAGAGGGAAAAGACATTCATTCTGAAAGCAGCGCCAAAAGCTTGAGGCATCCTGTGGCTCAAAAAGGAGGAACAGCAGCCATTAAATAGCCTTTTTGTGGTTCTAGACTAGACAGTTCTTGATAAACTGACACAGTCATCTGCTGAAAAAATTCCTGACTGTCAAAAACATGTTCCCAAGAGGCTGAAAATTTTTCATAAACTGAAAAATATGAAAACTGCTGGGAATCATTCAGGATATATTAGTTAAACATTTGATAAATCAGGCTCTCAATAAAATGAAATTGTTTCAGTGTTGCCCTAGGAGGGCACGCTGCTTCATGAAAATCAAATATTTGCTCATTGTTTCAGATTATCAATAATTGAATGAGTTATTGCCACTCTAGGTATCTTTTTATCAAAAAACGCATTGTGATACCGGTGCCCAGGCCAAGGTCATTTGCCAATGAGCTTGTATCTAATCTGGTAATATCAGGAAAGGTTAGTGTAATGGTAAGTTGGATTCTTTTTTTAAGGGTAAGTGAAACAGTTGAGGTGGGTTGTGATTTGTCTAAATGATAATTATAACACACAATCACCTATAACCTATGCAACTCTCAAACTTCAGCTGAGAATCATTAAACTTTTTTTGTCTAAAATTATGAATGCCATGAAAGTTAGATCTGAACACAAAAAGAACAAAAATTAGCCACTGAGAAAAAATCAGAAAACCATGAACTAAACTGGTTAGGGGGATGGAAGACTTAAATTATGAGGGGAGACTGTCCAGGTTGGGGTTGTTTTCTCTGGAAAAAAGGCGCTTGCGAGGGGACATGATTACACTTTACAAATATATTCGAGGACATTACAGACAAATATCAGGGGACTTTTTTACCCATAAAGAGGATCACCGCACCAGAGGCCACCCCCTCAGACTAGAAGAAAAGGACTTTCATTTGAAGCAGCGTAGGTGGTTCTTCACAGTCAGGATGGTGAGGTTGTGGAATGCACTGCCGGGTGATATTGTGATTGCTCATTCTGTTGATGCTTTTAAGAGGGGTTTGGATGATTTTTTGGACAGACATAATATCAAAGGCTATTTTGATACTAAACTCTACAGTTAGTATAGCTATGGGCATACTGGTATATGGTTTGTGTTTGAAAGAGTGGAGATGTGTGTGTGTGTGTGTATGTATGCTGGGTTTTTAATTTGGAGGGGTTGAACTTGACGGACTCGGTCTTTTTTCAACCCAATTTAACTATGTAACTATGTAACTATGTAACTATGAACACATGTAAAAAAGTCTACAACAATTAACTTTTTTTAAGTTAAAAAACTCTAAAACCACAAGTGAAAAGCTGATTTTTGCAAGAAAAGAGTTACATGACTTCAACAGCTCTTACATGCTGTATTTTCGTATTTGTAGATTTTATAGTCTTTACACTTGATAAATTATGAAAAACTTGTGAGTTTATTTAATAAAAAATTTGTTAATTTGTGCTAAGAAGTATGATTCGGAAAAATGAATGTTCTATGAATATTCATAAATTGGTCCCAAAAGCATCAGTCGTGTTATTCGGTTACGATACTGCAAGGCAGATATACTGTAACTTAAAAGCACAGAACTAATTATAATAAATGAGTAGAGGAAATATTAAAATCCTGTGGCATATGTGGCACTTGACTGCCTTATTTAAATGCTGATAATGAGAGATTGGCACCACTTGGGAATATTTTGGTTTGGACAATCACTGCTAGTTAAGGCAGTGAGTCTTCCATTATTATCAAAGGCTAGGAATTAAAGAAAGCTTCCAATCTTAAATAAAGATTTTTATGTCATCATATAAATAGGTTTAGATCATTTTGCCTAACAATACCAGAAGCTAATAAATTCATGGCAATATATTGTTTCAATTTACTATATTCTCTATAAATGCACATTTTATGGAAGACTGGTAAGGTCTCAATAATAATATAGTTTGAGCTTGAACCTTTAGAAGATAACTTGAGGTCCACATTAGCATTTGTATGTTTAAAATACAAAGCATGTTTTCATTTTCTGTTTTTTTTCTTTGCTTTATCAAAATAAACATTATAACAAGTAGAAGTGAGGCAATGAAAAGAGTACTTACAGATTATAGGCTTACTTTATTATGGGTTATGGTGTAATTTAGATGTACTAAATTTCACCCATTAAAGCACATGCATACACAGCATTACGTTGGGTTGAAAAAAGACCAAGTCCATCAAGTTCAACCCCTTCAAATGAAACCCAGTGTCCATATATAAACTCACACACATACACTCACACTGGCCCTCCATACACTCACATAAACTGCTCATACCAATTTCAATAGATTTTAGTGACCCTATCATATCCAATGATATTATACTTGTCCAAAAAACATCCAAGCCAGTCTTAGAAGCTTTAACAGAATCTGCCATCACAACATCATCTGGCAGTACATTCCACAACCTTACTGTTCTCATTGTGAAGTGCATAAAACATTTGTTTCACACTCATAAAGAGGTGTAAACTGTGATATGTACCTTGAAAGGTATGAACATTCTGTATAAGGTGCAGAGCACACTGCTCATTGTGTTCCTCCTTGTGAGGAAAGAATCAAAGATAAGCAGCTTGCATGAGGATGCACACAATGCTGAAAGTATGGATAAATGGAAAAACACTTTGGGGCAAATTTACTATTAGTCCCCCAAAAAAATTAGTTTCTACTCAATATTCGATTAGCATTCGATTTTCGAATGTTAATCGAATAGTTCTAGGCTACCTTTTATTCGATATTCGATCATTCGACGATCGAATACAAATTTATTCGATCAGTCGAATAAATCATTAGACTGAACGAATAAATCATTCGATCATTCAAATGATTCCTACGATTCGAACGATTGAAGACTTCGATCGTACGAATCCTATTCGATCAGGACTTAGCCTCAGAAGCCTCTTGGTATGGTGCCCGGATGGCCAGTATTCCTCAGCTAATGTTATTTACCAATTGTATATTCAGCTTGCAACCTGTTCACGAAACAACTATTTGTCGAATTGTGAGCCATTTTGCAAAAGCAATTATGTGCAACAAATAAACATTTTCTAGTTTGTTATTTGTACGCTATTGCATCTTATATTCAGTCAATTAATTTACTAATTTCACATAAATGATGCGAAATTCGATCAAATTTTCAAATAGATTCGAATTTCGAATATGCAAATTAGGTAAATTCAACCAGTGAATTTAGCAAATTTGATAGAATCGAATTCTTCGAATAATTCAAATAAAAATCTATTTGAATATTCGAATACTCAACTATCGAATAACTTCCCCTTAAAATTTTTATTCCATTGCCTAGTTTGCCAGTTTCAGTCTAAAGTTTTTTGGCCGAATTTTGATTGAATAGTGAAAATTTGATAGAAGGTTTAAAATCATTAGAATCGATCGATTCGAACAATTTAATCGATCGATCAAATTTTTACTATTTGATCGTTTGACCAATCGAATAGCGATAAAATCCTTCTAATTCAATATTCGAATTCGAAGGATTTTACTTCCCTTCTATTCACATTGTCGAATTTCATTTTTTTTTTTAATTCGAAATTCGACCAATGATAAATCTGCCGCTTAGTCAGGACAAAAAAAGTTGAGTTATTTGAAGATGACCGAAAAACAATGGGAATGTAAGCGGGGAAGTAAAAAACAGAAATATAGGGAAGCTTATTGAATAATGGAAATAGTATGTCTACATTAATTTTGAAAGTTACAGACTATATGACCATTGTTATTAATAGTGATGGGCGAATCTCCCGCGATTCGCTTCGCCTAAAGATTCGCGAATTTCTCTAGAATCGGCGAAAAATTTGCGAAAGAGTCGCGGGATGCTTTTGAAGCACGGCGCATCAACTTTGACACGCGTCGCGTCGTTTACGGCGCATCGCGTCAAAAATGATGCGCGACTCCTTTTTTTGCGAAATTTCGCTTGCCGAAATTTCGCTGGTGATTGGCGAATTTATTCGCGGGAATTTGCCGCGAATTTGACCCTGGCGAATAAATTCGCCCATCACTAGTTATTAATAGTAGGTACAAGTATAGACTGTATTATCTGGATGGCTTTGGACCTGGAGTTTCTCCAGAAAATGGATATTTCACTAATTTGGATTACCATACCCTAAGTTATAAGGGATATTTACTAAAACTCAACCTAAAAAAATAATTCTAACAAACTCCAAAACCTGAATGCCCTTAATTGACCAATAATTTTTCTTGATACAAATGATGTGACAAAAGGTTATAAAACGTGTGAAAACCAGAGCAAACAGCCGAAAACTTTCTGTTCCATCTACCATTGCTTTCCACATATTTTCAGTTGGAGCATTTTTGGATTTGGATTTTTAGCAGTTTAGGAGCATAATAAATCTTGAAAAAAATGCTCTAATATTTTTCCCTTCAAAAGTTGACCAGGAAAATTTGAGGCTTTATAAATAGACCCCATAAGTCTGCTAAAAATCATTTAAACATTAAATACACCGAATAGGACTTTTGCTAACAATCAAATTTCTTTTTCTTCCACAAATCTCTAAAAAGTTGTATTTTGCATCATTCGATTCAAAGATTCGAACAATTTTGGAAAAGAATTTTGAATTTAAAAAAATTTCAAAAACACTCTTTAAAGGTTCCAGGAGGTCCCCATAGGCTAAAATAGCAATTTGGCAGCTTTAAGGTGACAAAGTGTGGAATTTAAATTTTTTTAAGAGACAGTACTTCGAAATTCAAAAATTTTAATTTTAAAATGTTTTTCAATTTGAATCAGATTTTGGGCTATTCAATAGTTGAAGTAGCCAAAAGTTACTTCACACGTTCGAATTTTTAAGTTGAATTTTCACTTCAACCCTTAGGGGCAAATTTACAAAATTAGCTTGATCAAATTCGAAATACGATAAGCATTCAACCATTGAATGCTTATAGAATTGTTTTGGGCTATCGTTTTGCTCGCTATTTGATTTCTCAATGAATTCGTACGATCGGATACCGTGAAATTTCCTTCAAGCCTCCGAAAAATTTGTACGATTCGAACGATCGAACAATTCGATCGTACTTCGAGCAGGACTTCCCAGGGCTTCCCATAGGCTTCTATTGCAATTCGGTAGGTTCAATCTAGCGAAGTAGACAGTCGAATAACTTTAAAATTTTGAATCCTTCGATCATCAAATGATCAAATTATCGAAAATTCGATCATTCGATCTATTCGATCATTCGGTATTCGATGATCGAAGAGGCCAAATTTGCATATCTGATTTCACGAAAAAATTTGTACGATCATTATTCAATTGAATTTGATCGAACTTCAATCATTTCACGTGAATTTCGTAAATCAGCCCCTTGGTAAATGTGCCCCTAAGTGTAAAAACCACAAAAACTTTTAATACAAAAATTTGCCAAGTAACCATTTTTAATCAATTTTAAATTTTTTATGACATCTGTGGCTTTAGAGAAATTGGAGAAAACATTTATAAACTTTGCATAGGGCAGATTGGTTCACACAGTGAATATATTTGCCCTGAACATGGTTATATTTATAAAGCTGGATTAGGATGTGCAAACAGAACTGTAAAGTTTTTTTCACGCTGTGAATGTTCAGAGCTTTTTAAATTTTGCAAAAATTGCAAATTGTCAATTCAGATGCAAAGATCTCAAACAACTAAATTGAGTTTGTTGATGAATAGGCCTCTGTGACTATAAATCAGTTAGAAATGCTAACTGATACCATAGACATAGTCCTGTCAAATTACTTTCAGGATTTCATTTGATGTTGGTTCTACAGAACTAAACGCATACCGTCACTAATATTGCTTAATACATTTTTACAAGTATCTGTATGCACCAAGAAGAATTATTTTGGTATTTACTGTGATAAGCTTCCTGTAAAAAGGATTAACATATATGCCCATCCTTTCACCAGCCAAAAGATCTCTAGTTTTGAATAGGATAATTCTGCAGGGTGTTCTGATTCAGTGAGCACCATTTATTTGATTAAGTCCATGGTTCACTGGTATAAATAATTTTAGATTTCTTCTGCAGACTTCCCAGCTAATTGCAGTTTCTTGCAGTATTTAAAAGAGCTTCTGGCAGTCATCAGGATAGCAATCTTTTGCAGAGTTACATACCAACATCCACTGGTTATTTAGTTGGCGATCTGTAAAGTAGTAATACTATTGGGGAAAAGAGTGTCTGGATATTCGTGCTAGGAATGCAGTACTTGGAGGTTCATATATGTTAAGAAAAATAAAATATCTGAAATCATTTTAGCAATATTACAATACCGATATAATTTTCCCAGATATAAATAAACCCCAATGTCTTAATGTCAAAGGGCTCTTTCATAGAAGTCTGCAACAATTATTTTACATACATCCTCAGGTATTATTGCTCTTGTAACAGTTAGCAACAAAGTGCCAATTGTTATTAAAACTTAGAAGGTTAGAAGTATATAATATGTATTTTATAAATCACTGTGGTTGATTGAAAAAGACAAAATTCTTTGTTTTTTAAGTGCCATAATTTGTAAAATGGCAATGGAAATGTAGACTATAGATCACAGAACATTAAGTTAGATAGAAAAGGTCCCTGAGTGGTTGTTCACCATGAGAATGTCATTAATTATATGATTAGGAAGGTTACAGCTGCAATACAATACAGTGAATTTCCACCTAACAAAGCCAATAAAATAATGTTTTACTTTGACATTGCCATTTAATTAAACTGCAAAAGACAAGGTCATTTAGATATTTACTGCAGTTCAGCAAAACGATATGTCAAATGAAAAGCTCAAAAGAGCAGAAGGACCTTATTTCTGACAAAGTGATTTCCCATGCATAGTACTATATTCTTAAAGTAACTAATTATTTCTGTGACCTAGAAGAAAACTGTTAGCTATGTGGCATGTTCAGATGCATTGTCTATTGAGTATAAAAATATGACATATTTCCAACTTTGGAAAGATGTATTGGAGTCTACATTGATATAACATTCCCTGATATTTACATTAATTTTCTGCAATTCAAGCTATATCATAGCAAGCATTGATAGACAAAAATTGCAAGACATAACAGGCTTTATATTTCATTAACTTGACACTAAACTCAATAAAAGGTCATTTAAAAAACTTTAAAATAACAGGACCTTTGCCCAGATAGTTATTCCTTAATGTCTGGCATTAATTGCATACAGTTCTTACACTGAAATAATTTGAACGGACAGACGCAATAGAAATAGAAAAGAAGGAAGGGTTTGTCTGTTTGTTAGGCAGGTTTTAAAGTTATTATAAAGGAGGAGGTAATGTTAGAAAATGAGGGATGATGTCTTATGGATTGTGCTCTTTGGTAAAGAGTCCACCAAATTTATTGTAGGAGTATGCTATAGACCCCGAATTCCCAGATATTGACTGGAGCAAAAGTAGAGTCAGAATTGTTAATGGATACAGGTTTATAAACTTGTTGCATGATAATTTTATGGCTTAAGTTGTTGAGGAGCCAACCGGCTCGCTAATGATCCAGAACATATAGCAAATATGCAAGTAATTGAACCCCTGGGTAATAGTGACCATGGGTAATGTAATATAATTTAATGTTGGTGTAAAAAACAAATATACACTTTGGCAACAAAAACCATGAATTTCAGAAAAGCTCATTTTAGTGCCTTGAG
>CM044442.1:67494947-67506355 GCA_024363595.1 Xenopus borealis
GTCTTTTTTCAACCCAATTTAACTATGTAACTATGTAACTATGTAACTCACAATTCCTCTGGAAGTTTATTTTAGTATATTTAAGTTCAATTTCTTAGATATCAGCTATAAAAAAAGTGTATGTACTTAAGAAAATATCTGCAAGTGTGCATAAATGATTGACATGTAAAACCTACTTTCCCTGTTTAAAGTAGCAACATTGTCAGTTATTCAGTAATATAGTAAATAAAGTAAATAAAGTAAATGTAAATATAAAATTACTCGGTGCTTAGAAAAAGATTATGAAGAGAGATCTGGAAATGTTCCTCTGTACTCTATAAAGAGGGAACTATCATGCAAATCAAACTATCAAAATTGATATACAAGATGAAAATTCTACTATTGTCAAATATGTTTTTTAAAAAATGTACTTTAACAAATAATATTAAATATTATAACAGACCGTTATGAGGGAAAGTATTAAAAGCCAGCAATTAAAAGATATTCACAAGTCGAAAATGTGTGCCTTTCCTCAAACACATTTTCTTTAGGAGAAATTTACTATAGCTTATGCAAACTTGGAAGCTGTTTAGTGACTACTATGAACAATGGAAGAAAGAGTGCATATTTTATAGTTTGCATCAGTGCACATAGTATATAACTATTTGTTAGAAAAAAATGTCTCCAAAAGATTATGTGACCTTCAAGCATTCCTTAAAAGTATGTAGTGTGCAAATAAAATGTGAAAAGCAATAACAGCCTAACAAAAAATATTACATTGCAATATGCTAAAGAAAAGTGTTCCTGTCTATGACATTTATTGCATTTTCCCCTGCTTTCACCAATAAATTCAAGCAATTGATATATGGGAGTGGCTACTCTCTTGTAGTGATGTCACACTGTCAACCTTTTTCAATGTGAATTGAACCCTCACACCACATAAAACAAATGACAGCTTGGTAGATACTGTACCAATGTATGTATATAATGTTCACTGGGGTTTCTCTTCTTTTTTTAAACTCTACTTCTTTGGGATTTTATACACATATTTTTTTAGTTTAGAAACACATGCTGAATGTGTAAAATGCATATATTTGTTTCATGTGCCACTTTTATCCAGCAAGTATCAGGGTTAACTGCAAATTCTCTCTGTCCAATCAGGTGCCATCAGAGACTTTATATAGGACCACTGTGACTGCAGTTTCCTGTCTGAGCAAATTGGTTTGGTGTGGGTGGTCTAGGTAAAATACATGCAAGTTGTAGTTAGAGATTTCCAGAAAATCTTATTGTTTCTATTGTAGCCTTGTTTAACCCTTTTCTGTGAATAATCAATTTGTATTGTCTTTATGCTGTATGTCAAACTGTGTCTGATTTCTGTTTCATTAAAAGGGTTGTTCGCCTTTAAATTGCCGTTAATATGACATAGACATTAATATTTGGAGACAATTTGAATTTGTTTTTTATTTTCTGTTTTGTGTGGTTCTTCAGTTAAATAGTTTTTGTTCAGAAGCTCTCCAGTTTGGAATTTTAGCAGTTATCCAGTTGCTAAGAGCTTGCATTTCTTAGCAACAAAATAGTAGATTGAATGCAAGACTAAACTATGAATAGGAGAAGGACTGAATAGAAAGTTAATCCTTATAAACATAACAGTTGTATTATTATTTTATTGTTGTTCTCTTGGTTGGCTGCTTTTCTGGTACTTTTATGAGATGTTTCATCTTCTTTTACCAAAATACCCTTTAATGTCCCTCACATGTTTCTTTGTAGATGTTACCACATCTTGAACTTGACAAACATGTTTGTGTAATTGATTTCCTTAAAATACGTACTGCCTTTATTTATAACACTTGGTTTATTCAAAATATTGCTTCTATAACCTACTCCCCATTATGTTTATTTCCCTATTGTACCCACCCTTATATAACCAGCAACATTTCATTGCCAGCATTTTCACTGTCAAATACCCACCTAGAATATACTGTCCAGACTCAAGCCAGTGAGCTGTTGTTTTCAATGCAGTCTATATATGCCACTGTGCTATCCAAACAGACAAGTCATTGCTTAGCTTTATGGTGTATTCATCTTTAGTTTGCAGCTATAGGGGGCACAGTGTGACTGTGACTGAACAGCTGCAACATATTTTTTTAATGGAAAATTCCTTGTTTTACAAATTTAGGGGCCCAATTACTAATTGTACCACTTCTGAATAGTACATGTACGCTTATATAATTAAGTTCATAGTTCATGTAAACAGACAGTCAGATCATTGGGCTTCAGTGAATTTTTCCCCAAGTTTAAACTTACCTTCCTGCCAAGTCATACTGCTCTAAAGTACCTTGCCAATTCTCAATGTGTAAGTTACTTCTGTTACATGAGAAGTTGGGTTGAAAAGACCAAAGTCCATAAAGTTTAACTGCAAGTTCAACAAACATAGACACAATCACTGACACCTCTATACACTGATTTATTTATATTTATATATATTTATATTAATTTTTGATTTTGGTATCACTATAGTCTTGGATATGATGCTTGCACTGCCCTCACTGTGAAGAACAACTTACATTGCTTCAATTCTATAACAAAAGTTATTTTCCTCTTCTAGCAAAAACAAATTCAGAAAACCTCTAAAAGTCAGAATTTATTTTAAACAGTAATTCTGTGCAGCTCCCAATTACTTCTATTGGACCTCTACAACTTGGCAAAGTTTGGCATCAGAGGTATTTATGGTTTTTTCACTTATGGGCAGATTTACAAAGAGTTGAATTTCGAATGAAAAAAATTAGAAATTCAGTCAGCGAATTTTTCGATTGAAAATGGATCGAATAAGTCAGTTTTTGATTGAATAAAAATAGTTCAAATGCATTGTTTGATTCGAACGATTTTGAAAAATATCCTTTGAATTTCCAAAATTCAAAGGAAGGTTCCTGGAGTTCCAATAGGCTAAAATAGCAATTCAGCAGCTTTAAAGTGGCAAGTGTCGAATTCATTTTTTTAAAGAAACAGTACTTCGAAATTTATAATCTTCAAATTTTTTCAATCTGAATCTTTTTTTGGGCTATTTGATAGTCAAAGTAGCCAAAAATTACTTCAAAATTACATTTTTTTTAAATTCAAATTTTCACTTCGACCCTTAGTAAATGTGCCCTTTAATAAATTTTGAATGTTTAACCTGCCTAACTGCTAGATGATACAGAGGAAGGTGAAAACCCCCCATGTTAAGCCTCTCCAATTTACCTCATAAATTACTCATAAAACCAGTTGGCACAAACTCATAGTATTTTTATTTGCAATTAAATCAAGTATTGTATCACTTAACAGTGAAAAGTGTATCTAACACTAAAGTCAAACTAACTAAGCTGAAATCGGGATACCTTTTTGAATATCGACACCACATTTGCAATTTGCCAGTCTATCGGCACCATTGCAGACCACAATGACTCCTGAACAGTTAAATAAAGAGGTTTGGTAATCCACAGCTAAGCTTCTTTAGTACCCTAGGATGAGTACAATTCAGGTCCGAGCCTTTGTTTATATTTACCTTTATGTCTTTTGAATTTCCTCTTGAACCTGAACCATGGATAAATAGTTGTGTTACTAGAAGTTGGGAGCATTAGCAAGAATGCCTTCATTAGTTGGTTTTCCTAATTTTGTACAGACAAAAAAACAGCAGAAACTCTGCTTTATCTCTGTCCTCACTGACCAACTGACCACCACTTATAGTAAGTGTCCCACCCCTTTCTTCTTAATTTTTTTTTGCTATTTACATATATTTTGTATGTTATAATAGCTGCTTGTTCTGCATGGCCAACCACTAAATTTGAATTGAAAATGCCCATTCACCTCCCATAACCTTGACCTTGCTTGTAAAGATCACCAACCATTCCCTGATCCTGTCAGAGGACCCAGGTAGGATACTTATTTCATTCCCCTCATGTACATAAACATGCCTACTGTTGTAAATAATGACAATTGACAACCAATTCGGCAAACAGAAGAAATGTTCTTTATTAAGGTGGAAGAAGACAGACTGGAAAATAAGTTAAAATATAAAGCAGTCTAGCAACATGCTGTAGGTTTTAAGTGACAACACAACAGTCAATCGAGCAGAGTCACACCTGTCAGAGATCTAGATTTGAAACATACAAATGTCATTACATTATTTCATTACATTTTATATTGTTTTTGGGCCCAAAGTGGAGGTCCTATTTTAGGGCTTATTGCACCTATTAGCTTACATACATAAATAAATGCTGTTCAGAGGCAGCAGGGGGTGGGGGGGGGCAGCTCAGAACATGTATACACGGAAAAGACAGTGACAAAGAAAATACAATTTTTAAATGATTGTTTATAAAGCCTTTCATTGCTTTAATGAATGATTTAGTATTATAGAAAAGTATTATTCCAGGTTTTTATGTGCCTATAGACCACTATTGGCTCTCCAGGTAAATGTAAATACTCTCACATTGATCTTTGAGACTTTTGTCAAAGACAAAAATTCTTCTCCTCTCTTATCAAAATGTTGGTAAGTGGACTACTCCTCGTGTCCTCATGCATTAATGGATCCTAAGAATGCAAAACACTGCTAAAATGTGTATGCTTTATGAAAATGTTGGACCCTAAAGTGTAAATGTACAATAGCTATTGCTTAGAAGATATGACATTCTAAAGTAAACTATTGAAGTTCCAAATGCAGACATATAAAATTATGCATCCTAGGAAATGTCAGCCTAGATTATCAGTACGTTTCCTTACAATAACAACATGAAAACCTGCATACCCCATTGTTAAAGTGTCATTTATAATGTTTAAATTTCAAATATATACAAAAATAGCTCAGTGTATAAAAAGATCTACATTTACATGAAAGTATATGAGCTGCCACCAAGATAAAAAATCAGCTTATACTGTTGACAGTTACTTTTGTTGCTAATAGAGACAATCAGTGTTAGATTGTGATCATTTTCATTTCCACTAAAAAGCAAACAATTGCAAATTATTTGTTGTCAACAGAAATAATTAGTTTGAAACAGTGACAAATACTTTCATTGCTAACCTGAATAAAGTACATTTAGTAAAGGTGCTAATTATTGTCATTAAAACCAAGAAAAGTGGCACAGCCAAAATAATAAGCTGAATATTAATTGCCCATACAAATAATCATGTCAAATAATCACAATCTGTAAACAGTGTGAAGTAAGGCATCAAGTTATAGCAACATTGACTTTACATAGGTTAGAAAATGTTTATTTTCTGTTTTTTTGTAGGTTTATATAAATGATACAAGATTAATTCTATTGTAACAATATGTAGACCATTTTAAATGAAAAAAATGGATTTGACAAACACTTTGCCTATTCTACTGTAGAAATATGCAAAATTAACAGACATATCTTATAGAAAAATTGTGTTTTCCTAGCTTAGCTTGATAGCGCTAATGTAGTTTCTTATTGACAGAGCTTGGAAAAACTTCTCCAGTCATCGCAGAGGTATGTCATCAAAGTCAGTTTGGCAGATTAGCCTTAGAGTCTGAGCATATATAGCACTTTAAGGTGCTAAAAAATAATTGGTCTCTTAAATCTAAAAAATTATTTTTGAGAAACTAAAGAAAAATAAGCTTTGGCCTCTTTTCACTCAATATCTGATGAATCAGATAAAAGGAAAACTGAGATATGTATGGATACCTTAAGGACAGTCAACAAAAGATATTCAAAAGATGCACACTATGGTACCCTATAGTCCATAGCTGAGCTTGCATTAAAAAGTACAATGTATTTAACCAGACTGGAGGCTCAGAGGTCTGAGCTGTAGCTCATACCTATACAATATATACACAGTGCATACAAGTTCCTGTATACACTTGAGTGAACACAGCTTTGAGAGAAGGGATATGGATGGAAGGCAGGCAGGGTTGTTACCTGAGGAACTAAGCTGCAGAGAGTGATCACGACCCCTTAATGAGGACTCAATTGCCATTTTGAAGAACTGGCAAAGATGATGTAGTGAAAAAGACCTGCTGACCTGGAGCTAGCAGAAGATCACAGACAGGGAAGCTACATACAACAAGTGATATAGTTTTCTGTCACTTGTAGTCAGTTGAAATTTTGAGCTTAGATTCTCTGAAATGTAGGACAATAGAGATGTATCTTCTGTAAACATAAACATTTAATGAGTATGCCATTTGCAGCATGATGCCTGCAGGTGGACCCTCTAGTGCACTGCTCTCTTTCTCTATTAATTTTATCTTATTACATTGATAAAATAATTTGCATTACTTTGAAATATGTACCTTCCTACAAGATACCTACAGACCAACTTTTGGCAAATCACATTTGTTGTCAAATATTTTTTTAGAGATTTTGCTAATTGAGGTACTGCATATTGCCATTTAATTTGTTTAAATTGTGAGAGACAGTTGTTTTCTCCCTAATGAGATTCCCTGTAATGTTTCTAAAACCAAAATGAGCTACCATGTATTCATTTAAATGACATACACATAGATAAGACATTATTACCATCAAAAAATGTGGTGGAAACTACTAAATATGGTGAGCACCAGCTATGATGCTGGGATTCAGAGAAAAAAGTGTCTAAATAGAGGACTTTGCACTTACAACTTAAATGATCACTGCTGTGTAAGACAAGAGTTTTTACTTAGTAAATGTTTATGACTTACAAGAATCAGCCCTGCTGCAGAAACTGTTGTATGTATGTACTTATGTACTTTTTTTTATTTATACAGTACTGCTTTTGCATGCAACACTGTACAGCAGAATAATGAATTAATAGAAGAAAATGGGTCAATACAATTTTTAGCCACAGCATTAACATGTATATTAGCGGTATAAGATTCTTTATAAAAATATCTTGTGTGAGTGGGCATCTTGTAGTACATTCCTAAATCTCTCAGCCTTACAGTAAGGGGCAGACTTACTAAGGGTCAAATTTCGAGGGTTAATTAATCCTCACATTCGACCCTCAAATTGAATTCAAATAAAAACCCCTTGAATTCGAATTTCGAATCCGAGTGGTTTTAACAAAATTTGAATTATCGAACGATCGTTCGATAAGATCGTTTGGATCGAACGATTTTAACCATTCGATCAAATTTTTTATATTTGATCAAAAAAACTTGTAAAAATCCTATGGGTGCTTCCCATAGGGATATATAGCAATTTGGTAAGTTTTATCTGCCAAATTGTTGTATCGAATTTTTTTTAAAAGGCCAGTACTTTGACAATTGAATTCAAATTCAAATTTTCAAATTTGGCAAATTCAAACCAAACGTTGGGCTATTTGAATAAGCACAACATAAAATTGAATTCTGAATTTTTTTAATTCGAATTTGATTTGAATCAAATTTGAATCAATTAGAACTTTAGTAAATCTGCCCCTTAGTGTACAGGATACCCTGTCTTATTGTATCTTTAAAGATACACCAAGGGTGAGATTTAGTCATTCTTTTCTGAGGCCTCTGAACCATATTGTAGAGTTCCTGAGCATGAGGTCATGTAATGTGTGAAGTCAGATCTTTCAGCTCCAGGTTAGTGACACTTTAAACTTGAGCTTTTCTGAGCATTTAAACTTTTTTCAGGTCCACTCCAGCCATGAGGAAAGGTGAGAACCTTGCCTCAGGCGGCACGGAACGGCCAGTTACCAAGCTCACTGCATTAGTGATGCGGCCCCTCCTCCACCCGCTCCGATGCTATAAGTTAGAAGCGTGGAGCGGGAGGGGGGAGCGGCATCGGGGCTGCTGCCTCAGGCGGCAGCAGCCCCAGAAACACCCCTGACTATTTTACAACATATGGTCATAAACTCTTTGGCAACAGGTGTGGAATGGGAGGCTGAATAAAACACAGTATGTTTAATGAACATGATTATTAGTGAAGCAAATAAGCTTTGTTATAAAAATTCCTGCTTTTTCAATACACAGCAAATAGGGCAAAGTATTTTTTGTCCAGAAAATAATCATTAGAAAATAATCATTAGAGTATAATGACAGGACTCTTTCACAATAAAATAATGTTTTGCAAATTTTCCATTAGAATTTGTGAAATGCCGCTTGGCATCTGTTTTTGAACACTGTCGCACATTAGCAGGCAAAAATGGGCTGGCGTCCAAAAAAAATGGGTGACTAGCGCCCATTTTTTCTTTGCCGGCGAATTTTAACCAGGCGAATTTTTGCAGACGTTTCACGAATGTATTCGCTGGTGGCAAATAGCGGGACTACACCATAAATTTGCAACAGGCGAATAAATTAGCCCATCAGTAGTCTCTATCTAAATATGAGTTCCCTTGCTTAGTCTCATTGATGCCCTTTGAAAATGTACAGTGACATTTTTTCAACAATAGATAGTAGTAACTAATTAAATAGCTAATTACATAGCTAATTTTAACCCAGGTCTTGGAAGTTGATTTCCCAATGAATCTTGGCCCCTTTAGAAAAATGTTAAGAAACACTGTAATATGGTAGCTAAGAGAACATATTCCAAAGCTTTAATGAAAAATGAAGACTGATGCTGATAATCTGGTGTAAATCTCTTTTCTTGATTTCAAAAGGTTTGAATGCAATATCTTGTGCTGTAAAACTTTTAGAAATACAACATGATTGTAGTACGAAAATAGAACCTTTTAAAAGACCTGAACTCTTGGTTTCCTGTCCAAAGATCTCATTAAAGTTTCATGAGTTCCTCATAAAGTAAGAGTTTACTTTTTATCCTCGCTCATACATTGCATTTCTTATCTCTTTTCTAAAACTGGCAGAAGATCTGTGAAAAAGGAGCACATTCTGAATTCTACTATCAGAATCTTTCATTGTTAAAAAAATACTATATACATACATGTATAGCTGGGATTATAAGAAATAATTAAAAAAAAATACCACACATATAAATGTTGCAATAACAATGAATGTGGTATTGAATTCACGTATAAGAATAATGAGAAATGTATAGAATTTTTGGATATTTTACTCTGTCATGAAGGAGGTGTTGTAAAGACAGATATATATAGAAAACCAATTAGTAGGAACTCTTCTACTTTGGAGTATCTGTCATCCAGAACCCCTTCTGGAGGGTATCCCGATTGGACAATTCTTTAGGTTGAGGAAAGTTTGTTCCACTCAGGATGCCTTCCAGAGGGCTGTGATGGATTTATGGGAAAGTGCTAGAGGATACAGTATAATAACATTAAAAAGAGCATATGAACAAGCAGTACTTAGTAATCGTAGAGTGCTTCTTGAGGAGGCAGGAAAAGATAGATGTCAACAGCAGCAGAAAAGATATACAAGAGGAAAAAGAAAGATTATGGAAAATAATACATTCTTTGTGACAGATTATAGTAGTGAGGCTTGTATTATTAAGAGAATAGTCCTTAAATACTGGCATCTGATTGAATCAGACCCTGAGTTTTAAATATAGAATAGTCTAGACTTACGTATAGAATGAGTAGATTGATTGCGAGTTACATCTCACCTGGTATGTTACCTGATAAATGTGAATATAAGTTGTCAAGTTGGATGCTTTACTTGGGCACATACAAATGTGGAGCTAGAGTATGTAAGGCCTGTGGCTATATTAATGTATCGAAAAAAATTAAGAGCACAGTTACTGGGAAAGAGTATAATTGTAGAACATATATTAACTTTAAAACTACTAATGTAATATATTTGGCCACATGTAATTGTGGATGCCAGTATGTAGGGAGGACTATGCAGAGAATGAAAAATAGAATTCTAGAACACATAGCAAGTATTTGTAAAAAGGATTATTCTTCCTCTATAGCTGAACATATCCTAACTGTACATGAAGGTAATGATAGCTGTATGTCTTTTCAAGTTATAGAACATTCTCTAGGAGACCTAGAGAAATGATTGAATAAGAGATAGGCATGGTGGATGTTTGCCCTACAAACTGAAAAGCCCTTTGGCCTTATAAGGATTGTGAAATTAAATATTAAATAGGGTGAGAAAGGAAATGACAAAACAAGAGTAAACTGCATACTTTGTCTTCTCTTTTAACAAACATTCTTTTTAAATTCACTTTAATAAATATAGTGGTAATAAATGTAGGAATATACCTTTAAGGATTAATAGATTGAAACTTGTTAACAATTGTGTGTATCTATAAAGTTTTACATGTGAAATAGAAATGTTATACTCTGAGGAAGTGCCTATGTGCACGAAACGCGTCAGTAGTAAAGACATTATGCACTGTTAATTTGTGATAAATAAAGAAGCTTCTATTCATCCTCACTAGTCCAGTATAAGTACTTAAATGTGGATACTTTACTTTAATTTATTTTTCAAATGTGATTTGTATGTAGGGGACTGGTTTAGGCAGTCCCCTAAGGTTTTGGCCAGTTACGTGGGCTCTAATTTACTGAATTCTACCTATGAGTATAGTTTAGCAAAATTCTTCCTCCAAAATATGTGAGGGCCCACACCTGCAGATTTAAGTCAATTGCTTAATTATTGGTTATGCTGATACTCCCTGGAGCAGCGTTTACCTCCATTAACCTATCACCTTACACTACTTTCCCCAAAAGTCTGATGAAGATGTGGACCATGATGCTTTAATTGTTTGTAATGTATGGTTTAAACTGGTATACTTCTTTTAATGCAAGTTTTCATATGGTCCAAGACCTATTTTTCCTACTCTCCATTAGGCCGGCCACCTAATACATTTTTTCTTTTACTTTGTTGGGCCTGTCAACATGAGTGGACCATGCACAAAACTAGTTAGTTTCTACCATGATGCATGTTTGTTCTAGCTGAAACTGATAAACTGAATTAGAGTTTTTAAATTTTTTTCGCTCAGCAAAATTCAAGCGATTTTTGCAAGTTTTTTTAGTTATTTTGAAAGTTGGTAGACTCACTGAGAATGATGGGTAGAATGTGATTGCATTATGTTTTTTTCCACTTTTGATTGATCCAGTTTTTCAAGATATTTAGGTTTTTAATAAGTAAATGCACATTTCATTTTGGTAAGTTGTTGTGTTTTCTATTAAGAAAAAAAATGTAAAAAATCGTTTTCGACGTTTTTGAATTTTGATACATAGGCCACACATATAATACATGTAAAAGGAATAAAAGCCCTAAAAGTGCTCACTGCTCAGTTTCAGAAAATATAACAGAAGTTGCATGCAATCTAAATTGATAAGATAAACAATCTGAATTCATAAATTTGACTTGAATTAACTACATGGTCAAAAAACAATATGAAATAATCAAAATCATGAAGCATTAAGCAAAATGTAAAAAATCTGCATTTAGATATAGTGGCAGTGAGATTTAGCATTTCTCCAAAAATATGTTTTTATATTTTTTTTATAAAAGCCCCAGGGGTTAGTGAATAGGCGAATTCGATGGCGAAAGTTTCGGCGAAATGCTCATGAAAATTCGCCTCGTGTTTTGTTTCGCCGTGCATCTC
>CM044442.1:67522074-67542978 GCA_024363595.1 Xenopus borealis
GCATAACTGAACTGTAACTCTAGTAAAAAAGCGACACTTTTAGTTACAAAGTTTGTACAAAGTATGCATAAACTGATGCGTCCTAAAGTTAGTGCTGGGGTTAAATTTTTAAAATTTTTATATCAAGCCTGATCCATGTGCACCCAATAAAAAGGGATGAGCTACATTTTATTGTTTTATTGTGCTTTTTAATTTTATATATATATACATATACATATACACACAAGGAAAAAACGGCACTCACGATATTGTAGTCAGGCTTGCCTGGGTGCAGTCCATGGAAATAGTTGTCTGTATATGTAGAGGGAGTCCGCACTCTCAGGGCTTAAAGGTACTTCAAAGCTTTATTGCATTCAATATAAAACTGACGTTTCGGCTGATACAACAGCCTTTCTCAAAGTGAAACTAAACAACCGAATAAATACGTGAAATGGCGCAAAAAAACGGCCGTGAACCAGGGGAAGTGACGTAGCAAGTGATGTAATAAAGTGAACAGTTAAATTTACATGTCGCTAAAATAGCGAATTAGAATGTGGTGAATATAGCAGCTTACGAGTTATCGGCACATTGCATCCAAAAAGCTAATAAACCGATGTGTGAGAGTGAGTAGTGACAACCGTGGGGAGCGGAAAGTGTTACTAATGTGTATTAACAATTGTAACAGTTGCAAATCACCAAACTTACAAAAATGAAATAAAAAAAACACCTTGTATCAATTGGTCCTAAATATCTTAAGAAAGGCAACTCCGAGAGCCCGCTGGGTACACAAATGAACCTTCATAGAACCGATAAGAAAAGGGCAAGGAGGGTAAACCGAATAAAAAAACATGCTCATCCGTCTCCACAAATCCTGCTTAACAATCCTCTAGGGAATCAAAGCACTAAACACACGAAGGGTATAACAAACCCATATCCCGCAAAAATAACTCCCTGTCGGCGAGGCACCCACCGCGGCGTGTGCTCCCCCAGGTACTCGCAATCACGGAGCGCAATGCTGGTCCCGACACACGTCGCTCTGAGGGGCTTAGTCACGCTATAAATATTCACTGCTCCTGTGGGGAGCGGGATCATAGAGCCGCTAATTCATTTTAAAGTTGTACCTATCTGAAATTCACGGCATAGGGCTTCCCTTCTTACTCTCGGTCATATTACCAGGAGTCAATTGCCGGGTGGTCACCTACTTCCATCCGTTGTGTCACCCAGTTTTCATATCCAATAAAACTAATCACAAAGAAACAAAACTACCAAGGGAGAGAAAAAAAGGGGCAAAAAGGAAAAAAAAAAAAAGGGAAAAGGTGAAAGTGTTGACAAAAGGAAAACCAGAAGGATGTAAAACAAAACCACGTTGCTCAGCGGGTTACGTTGCCTAATATCGGTCAGGCGCGATGGACACTAACATTAATAAAAATTACTAAAAAGCGCGATCTTCCGCAGATCGACACTAGGTCATATATCCACAGACCACTACTGTAACGTATAACGAAATTCCATATGTCTATAGCAATTTTCAACCCTATATGCCAGGGGATCTAAATTTCCCACAAAGTGGGGAATAGCTATCAGGATATTATACTTATACACAGAATGTTAACCTTATACCAAGATTAAAAACTTAGTCCAGTGTGAACATAGATCAGAAAGAACCGTAACCATAAATGTATTTGGGCTGTAGAATATTCAAGGTCCATATTAATGAATGAATGGAGAGTAGGACACCAGTTCATTAAGACCAAAAAGGGCTTAAGGTGTTAAGTCTATGTATCCAGTATAGTTCTCATTGCAACAGAAACTTCTCTCGATTGCCACCTCTAATTGGTTGTGGTACATGATCAATCATCATGCATCTTAAACTGGCAAGGGAGTGTCTTTTTTGCAGAAAATGAGCTGCGACTGGTGTGTCTGCTTTTCCGGATTCAAGTGCTGTCCTAATCGAAGACCGATGGTTCGCCATGCGTTCACGGAATGTGGTAACTGTCTTGCCAATGTAATATAATCCGCAGGGGCATTTAATAAGATAGACTAAAAACCTAGAAGTGCAGGTCATTTTGTGTTTGATAACAATTTGTTTGCCCGAATGCGGATGGCTGAATGTAGAACCTGTAACCAAATTATTACAGGTGGTACAGGACAGGCATTTAAAACACCCTAGCTTGCGTGGATTCAGCCAGGTAGTAATTGGGTCACTTAAATAACAATGGTGAGGATCCGTTTTGACAAGAATGTCTCTCAAATTCTTACCCCTCTTGTAGGAGACTCGAGGATGATTCCTAAAGATTGGGGGTAACATAGTGTCTCTTTCTAGTACGGACCAATGATTGTGTATAGAATGTATGAGGGATCCTTTATCTGGAGTATACGTAGTTAGAAACATCAGTTCATCTCGTGTAGGTCGCTTACTGGCTTCAGTATGTTGTTGCAATAACTCATTCTGTGTGAGAGATAAAGCTCTGGTTTTGCACAATAATAATTCTTGTAATTTATAACCTCTGTGTACAAACCTCACATTCAGTTCATTCAGTTGTTTTTCCAGTAATAACCGATCTGTATTATTTCGAACCATACGTACCATTTGTGAATAAGGAATACTCCTCTTTATATTTATATATATATATATATATATATATATATATATATATATATATATATATAGTAAAATTATATTCTATTTTATATACATTTTGTGAAATATTATAGACTTTAGGAATTAAAGATGTGAAATTAGTAAGGAATTAAACCACTACAAAGGTCACATTTCAGATGCCTTCAAATTGATTCAAATGAGCATTTAAAATACATTATTTATGGTGCTATAAAATGTTCAATATATACCAGCCAATACTATGTGAATTTGCAGATGTGTTCTAATTGGTCGTATTCATTTTAACAGTCATTTAAAAATCTACATTAAGATGTTTTAATTTACGTTATAAAACATATTAAGTGATCTGTATTTCTGCTACAGTTATTCACACAACCCAAAATGTTACTTTGAAGTTTAGTACTGTGGAATCATTTAGACCTATACCTATTCATGATCAAAGCTCCATAACTTCTGTGTCTTTCAAATTGCTTGATAAAAAGGTCATGCTTTATTGTTCTATTCCTTTTACAGTGTGTGGTGTTTTTTAGGACTTTAATTTTTATTTCAATGCCATATGTAAATCTAGGAAACATCCAATTTAATGGCTCATTTTCTTACAATACTTTTTATACTTGTTAAGGAAGGGATTATAATTAACTAGTAGGTTTGTAAACAACTTTTTATTGTAGCTCTTTCAAGAACCTACTAGGAATAACCCTCTTTTGGATCATTTGTGTGGGTAAACATTTAGGGAATAGTGATCATAACATGGTCTCCTTTGAGATTCTGTTGCAAAGGCAATTCCATAAGGGAGTAACTAAAACACTAAATTTCAGACATGCAAACCTTGACAGTATAGGGGCATCTCTGCAACATATTAAAGGGAAACACGTTTTTTTTTTTTTTAAAAAAAACGCATCAGTTAATAGTGCTGCTCCAGTACTGAAATCCATTTCTCAAAAGAGCAAACAGATTTTTTTATATTCTGTTTTGAAATCTGACATGGGGCTAGCCATTTTGTCAATTTCCCAGCTGCCCTACTCATGTAACTTGTGCCAGCACTTTCAGAGGGAACTGCTTTCTGGCAGGCTGTTGTTTTTCCTTCTCAATGTAACTGAATAGTACGCAGTGGGACATCTTGTGTTAGGGAGCTTTTATCTGGCTACCTTCCCATTGTTCTGTTGTTAGGCTGCTGGGTGGGGGAAAGGGAGGGGTTGATATCATTCCAACTTGCAGGACAGCAGTAAAAAGTGATTGAAGTGTATCAGAGCTCAAGTCAAATGACTTGTAGCAGATGGGAAATTGACAATATGTCAAACCCATGTCAGATTTCAAAACTGAATAGAAAAAAAATCTTTTGCTCTTTTGAGAAATGGATTTAAGTGCAGAATTGTTCTGGAACAACACTATTAACTGATGCATTTTAAATAAAAAGATTTTTCCCATGACAGGATCCCTTTAAGTGGGAAATGCTGTTATCAGGATTAAACAGAACAAAAATGGGAAGTCTTTAAAATGCTGCTTAATAAATATAAATGTCAGTATACTCCCCTTGTAAGCAAGGAACGTTGCTGCAAAACAAAATCTTTGTGGTTCAACAGAAGTGTTGGTTTTGAGGTGGGTAAGAAAAGACATGCATTTAAAGTAACAGTTCAGTGTAAAAATAAAAACTGGATAAATAGATAGGCTGTACAAAATAAAAAAAATTCTAATATAGTTGGTTAGCCAAAAATGTAATTTATAAAGTCTGGAGTGACTGGATGTCTAATATAATAGTCAGAATCCAACTTCCTGCTTTTCAGCTCTTTAACTTTAAGTTAGTCAGAGACTTGAAGTGGGGGGCACATGGGACATAACTGTTCAGTGAGTTTGCAATTGATCCTCAGCATTCAGCTCAGATTCAAAAGCAACAGTTATGACCCATGTGGCCTCCCCTCAAGTAACTGACTGGTTACTGCCTGGTCACCAGGGTAACCAGTCAGTGGAAAACAAGAGAGCTAAATAGCAGGTAGTGTTCTGTCATGTTAGACATCCAGTCACCAGACTTTATACATTACATTTTTGGCTAACTAACTATAACAAATGTTTTTTATTTTGCACATCTATTTACCCAGCTTTTATTTTTACACTGAACTATTCCTTTAAGCTTTTCAAGTTAGCTGGGACAGCAAAATCATTTTTAAGGTACAAGGAGGCCAATAAATCATGCAAAAAAAATCAGGAAAGCTAAAATCAATAAGGATAAGGATATTGCAGCAAGAAGTAAATAAAATCGAAAATTATTTTTTAAATATGTTAATTGGGAAAAAATGAAGCAGGAAGGGGTGGGACCCTTAATATCAGAGTGGGGTTAGCTGGTTGATGAGAACAAAAAACAAAAGCTGAGATTCTAAACTCATATTTTTCACATAAGAAAATTCAAAAAGGAACATGATAAGATAAACAAAGGTCCTGGGCCAGATGGTATTCATCCCAGGTTACTTAGCAAGCTGAGCTCTGTGATTGCCAAAACGTTTTACTTAATTTTTCAGGATTCATTGAGGTCTGGCATTGTGCTGAGAGACTGGCAATTGCTAATGTGGTGCCACTATTCAAAAAGGGATCTCGTTATCAGCCTCAAAACTATAGGCTAGTAAGTCTGACGTCAGTGGTAGGAAAACTTTTTGAAGGATTAATAAAGGATAGGATACTGGACTTCATAGAAAATAACAATACTATGAGTATGTGCCAGCATGATTTTATGCATAATACATCTTGCCAAACTTTTTCTTTTTATGAGAAGGTGAACAGGGACCTCAATTCTGGGATGGATGTGGATATAATTTACTTAGACTTTGCTAAAGAATTTGATACAGTGCCACATATAAGGATACTGGTTGCAGTAAGGATGTTGGCCTGGAAAATAGTATTTGTACTGTACTGTACAGTACTGTACTGATAAAGAATTTGCTAAATCATAGACTAAGAAGAGTGGTGGTAAATGGGACATTTTCTAATTGGCAAGAGATGATCATATAATAAAGTTTACATTTTTTAACAATTAATTTTCGGGTCTGATCTAAGTGTGGGGATCCAGTGTGCCTTGCACCAACTGTTTTGGATTTGCGGAATGCTTGCTCCCTGAGCTGAGGGCCTGGGGCTGGAGCACCTGGGCCACACTTCTATTCTGGTGAGCACTCTTTATATGATTTGATGTGTTGCTTCAAACCTATTTGTCTGTGACATTTTCGAATTGGACCAGTGTTGTTAGTGTAGTACTGCAGGGCTCTGTACTAGGTCCTTTGCTTGTCAACTTGTTCATCAATGACCTAGAGGTTGGTATTGAAAGTTCTGTTTATATTTTTGTAGATGTCCTAAATTGTGCAGAATTATAGGTTCCATGCAGTATGCTGACACTTTGCAGAGTGGTTTGTCTAAGTTGGAAAACTAGGTAGCAGACTGGGAAATTAGGATAGTGATGATAAATGCAAGGTTATGCACTTTGGAAAAAATAATATAAATGCAAGTTATACGCTAAAAAGGATCTAGGGGTTTTTGTAGATAACAAGTTGTCTAATTATGAGCAGTGTCATTCTATGGCTAATAAAGCAAATAATGTTCTGTCTTGCATAAAAAAGGGCATAAACTCAAGGGATGAAAACATATTTATGCCTCTTTATAGGTCCCTGATAAGGCCTCACCTGTAGTATGCAGTGCAGTTTTGGACTCCAGTCCATAACTGAGCTGGAGAGAGTGCAGAGATGTGCAAATAAACTAGTTAGAGAGTTGGAAGACTTACATTATGAGGGTATACTATCAAGGTTGGGGTTGTTTTCTCTGGAAAAAAGGCACTTGCGAGAGGATATGATTAAACTTCACACATACATTAGAGGACATTATAGACATAGACCCATAAAGAGGCTCACCATACCAGAGGCCATCCCTTCAGACTAGAAGAAAAGAACTTTTGAAGCAACATAGGTGGTTCTTCACAGTGAGGAGAGTAAGGCTGTGGAATACACTGCTGGATTATGTTGTGATGGCTGATTCTGCTAATGCTTTTAAGAGTGGCTTGGATGATTTCTAGGACATACATTATATCAATGGCTATTGTGATACTAAACTCTATAGTTAGTATAGATATGGGTATATATAATTTATGTGAAAGTATGGAAGGGAGTCTGTATGGATGCTGGGTTTTCATTTCAAGGGTTTGAACTTGATGGACTGTGTCTTTTTTTAACCCAATTTAAAGGGAAACTGTCATGGGAAAACATGTTTTTTTTTAATGCATCAGTTAATAATGCTACTCCAGTAGACTTCTGCACTGAAATCAATTTCTCAAAAGAGCAAACTTTTTTTTATATTTAGTTTTGAAATCTTACATGGGCTAGTCATTTTGTCAATTTCCCAGCTGCCTCTGGTAATCTGACTTGTGCTAGCATTTTAGGAGGGAACTGTTTTCTGGCAGACGGTTGTTTTTCCTTCTCAATGTAACTGAATAGTGGGACATGGGTTTTACTATTGAGTGTTGTTCTTAGATCTAACAGGCAGCTGTTATATTGTGTTAGGGAGCTGTTATCTGGTTACCTTCTCATTGTTCTTTTGTTAGGCTGCTGGGTTGGGAAAAGGGAGGGGGTGATATCACTCCAACTTGCAGTACAGCAGTAAAGAGTGATTGAAGTTTATCAGAGCACAAGTCACATGACATGGGGCAGCTGGGAAATTTACAAAATGTCTAGCCCAATGTCAGATTTCAAAATCAAATATAAAAAAAAAAATCTGTTTGCTCTTTTGAGAAATGGATTTCAGTGCATAAGTCTTCTGGGACAGCACTATTAACTGATACATTTTGAAAAAATGTTTTCCCATGACAGGATCCCTTTAACTATGTAACTGTATGGTACCATGTAATTTGCCATATAGAGCACTACTTCAAAACAATCTGCTGATGAAATAAACTTTATCTAGACACTTGGTTTACATAGCTCTGTGTGTCTCTCATGTTGCCACATTTGAATGTTCCTGATATCCATGACTGACATTTTAAATGGTGACACCAGACACTGCAGAATGTGTACAAGTATTGACCACAGGCACACACATCAGCCTAGATCCAGAATGGCATTGGAGAATTAACCTTTTTCTCCTTTATCTTTGGTCTTTAGACATTTCCTAAATTCAAGGAGAATTAGAGGTTAACTATATAATGAATTCTTTTGCCATCACTGACAATAGTGATGGCATTTTCTAGGCTTTCAGAAAAAAGGCACAAAGAAGGAGTTCTCTTTTGTATAACTGTATGGTGATCATCAGCATCTTCATTTTCTGTTTCTGAATAGTGAAAACTGCTTTGCAGTAGGCTAGACAAGAAAACCTTTATAAGTGAAAATATATCACACAAATTCTGATTTTGCACACCATAGTCTGTTGATCAATTCAACAAGATGCTGAACTGAAAGACAATATGGTCCCTGGAGAAAGACATCATTTGGTTGCACCAGGAGCTATATTGATAATCTGAGCAAGTAAAGTGATAAAATAGTAAATATCTTACAAAATATTGGTCATATATCTGAAACCCATTTCTTACATCACTGCAGGCTTTTGAACCATTAACAGGAATCTTAGCAAGACATGAAAAATAACTTCCATTGTATTTGGATGAAAATTGTGACTCTATAAATTAAGCAGCACAAAAATTAAAAAATCTAGAAAGCATAAAAATACAATGGAAACATTTAAAAAAAGGGAATATGTTTATGCAGTAGTTCTAGTATTGTCTGCACATTTTTATTTAAATATAAATGATACAGATTGATACTTTTGCCATAAAAGGCTCAAATTTTGTTTTTAGAAATACACAAATTATTATGTGTGGATTCATGGTCTAGTGATTTCTGTCACTGGGAAGCTTTATTCAGTTTTACATAAAATAGTTTCTTGCACCGAATAAAACTAAAACACAATTACAAAAAAAATTCAGTTTATTATTTGGTTCTAGATTATCTAAAAGCAATAGAAAACAATAATTACATGTTGTTTTTAATGAATTGTGAAGAACATTTGTATGAAAGGTTCTTATATGGAAAAGTTATTTACACAGAATCCCATAAAATGAGAAACATAAAATGCAGCACACATACATTTTTCAGCCACAGACAAAGCTGGTATAATGAGCTAATTCTACAGCTTGAAGTATGTTTTAGTTTCTGCTGGGATTTGAGCCATGGACCTTTAGTTTTCTGGCTCAATGCCTTAACCATTGGGCCAGCAGCCTTTGCAGCCCCAGTCCAGCAGCAACCTGATCGGTTGCCAATCAGGGCTGACTCTGCTCCATTTAAGGCCAGCCCTCGGAACACTCCTTGCTGGAGCATTATTTGGTCATCCTAGTACTGAGGCAGTGCCCCTAACTAGGTTGTTCCTGCTCTAGCCCTGTTTCCCCTTGATTCTATCTTGCCTTGCCCTTCTCTGTCTTGCCTTGCCTAGCCCTGCCCTTCCCTGCCTTGCTTTACCATGACTTTCCCAGCCTTGACCTTGACCTGACTCCTGCCTAGTCTGTTCTCATTTTCTGTTCTACCTTGTACCTTTCCCTAACTTCACCTTGACCCGACCTTGCTTTGCCTGTTCCTGATTTCGGTTTCGTGTTCTGCCTTGTATTTCTCACTCTCCTGCTCTCCAGTCCTCTCGTCCTCCTGCTCACCAGTCTTCTCGCCCTCCTGCTCTCTAGTCCTCTCCACTCCTCTCACTCTCCTGTTCTCTTGTTTCTCTATCCCCCTATCTGACCCGATCCACGTCCGCACCATCCTGTCTCATCCCGTCTGTTCCTGATTTACACCTGCTCCTACCCAGTCTGCTCCTGTCCCGACTCGTTGCCCTCTTTATCCTGCCTAGTCCTGATCTTCGTCCCCTCTGAGACCCGCTCTGCACCTGTTTACTCTGACAGACTACACCCTCATCACCCTATTCCTGTATTTCCCTTTGTATTCCGTGGGTACATCCAGTCCCTGCCTGGACGTTGCAGTCCCGCACAGGGACCTTTGTCAGGAATGAAATAGTATATAAAACATCGTATTACACCACACTCATAGGTCTTTGATGATGAACACATAAATATAACAAGGTCTCTGTTGAAATGTTGGTTCAATAAACTTATATTTTTTTTGTTTATCACCAAAGACCTGTGAGTGCGGTGTAATATGATGTTTTATAATCTACAGACTCCTGCACCCAGGCATGTAAACTTGATTAATAGAGTGCACAGTTTTGTCTGTTATTACTAGTGATACTTTCATTAAAAAATGATCTGAAGAAACTTGTTGTATTACTTGCACAACACCAGTGGAATTAATAAATTATATTTTTTCATCATTCATGGGTATCATCTATAGTAACATTTTTTGTCTTTTCTTTTAAAGTTCTAGAGTATCAACATGGGCACAGACATACCACATGTTACAATTTCAGCATTAATGTCCAAAAATAGTTCATTAGTTCCAAATGTTACTGAAAATGTATTTGTTTAGACAGTTTAAGAATCAAGCAGGTTTAGTGCAGTAAATTGTATCAATTGTAGTTATAGAGATTGAGATTTACAAATTATTTTACCATTAATTAAACATTAATAAATCATTGATTTTCTTATAACACCTGTATCCAAAACTTGATTGCTTTTAAGATACCACCCAATTCCAAATGAGATGCCACATCCACTGATTCTGTAAAACATTAGAATTTCAGAATTTGAAGGAATTAATATTCATTTTTCATATTTGCTTTTATATGGTGATGTTTCCTTAAACAACACACTGTGGTAAGTGACTTTATAGGGCCTAATTACTAAAATTCTAATTTCTTTTTTGTCATGATTAATAATCTAATAATTTTGGGTTTTCTGTATGTCTTTAAAAGTCTTAAAAGATTTATTAAGACAAAAAACCCAAAGAACTCAAATTTGCAGGTTTGTCAAAGTCCTAATGAACCTATTGGACCATGTTTAATCATTATGCAGACTTTTTTTTTTTATATAGTCTTTATTTTGTTTTTTGCAAGTTAAAGTAATTACACAACAACATAAAATAAGACAAGCTTGGCTTGAATTAAAATTTAGCATTTGATGTCACAAGTGGTCCCTTCGGGAGTGTGCACCCGGGTAGGTTTACAGACAGGTTTATGATTCAATTTACATACATGTACTCATACAAGTGTCTTACCATCCCATCCCTTCCACCAACAGGTTACACAGATCTTTATTCAGGTAGTTCTATTAGATTGAGGTCTAGCCATGGGCCCCATATCTTATCAAATTTGCCTAGGTGCCCTCGGGCCAGGTATGTAAGCTTGATAGAGGGAAGAAATTTGTTAATTAGATTTATCCATTGTGTAATTATAGGGGAATTTGTGCTCATCCATTTCATTATGACCAGTTTTTTACCAAAGTACAGGGTTGTCCGCATAAGTGACCTAGACCTAACAGACAGGACTCTGGGGAACACACATTAGGAAGGGCCAGGTTTTCAGCTAAGTAGGTGGTAACTTGCTGCCAGAAGCTTTGTACTGAGGGGCACTGCCATGCTAAGTGCAAAAAGGATGCCCCTGGTGTCTGACATCTCGGACACTCGGCTTCTGGGTGCCTGCCCATTCTTTGGAGCTTTTTAGGGGTGATATATAACTGGTGGGTAAATTTGAATTGGATCAGCCTATCTCGTAGGGAGATTAAGTCTGCGTAGATATTCTCGGTGGCCTCGCTCCATTCTTCCTCACTCAGTGTCGGTATTAACTTTTGCCAGCGCTGCTTGGCCCCTCTAAAGGGCGGTGGGATTGAGGTAATGATTGCCTGATATATTCTGGATGTTAACTTTTTTTTCCCAGGATCTAGAAGTATCCCTTCCATTGGGGGAATATTATATGTTATCTCCAGAGAGGAGAACTGAGCTTTGAACGCATGGCGAAATTGAAAGTATCTGTACAGTTGTAGATCTGGTTTATTAAGTTGTAACTTAAGTTGCTGGTATGTGGGAAATTTCTGGTTTACTAGAATGTCCCCCAGGTATTTCAGGCCCACCTGTGGCCAATATACATAGTCTTGAAGGGATTTGAGATGTGGTAGGTTGGAATTTCTCCATAGAGGCAGGAGAGGGGTGATTAAAGGGGACTTATGACCGGTGTGTGAGCATGCACTTCTCCATGCTCTAACCGGGGTAGATATGGTGGTTGGGCAATTGTTATAATCTTTCAAATGTCTGTATGGAGCATTTCTGAGCACTTCTAAAGAGCCCAGTCTTGCAGCCAGTAGCAAAAGGCCCGGGTCGTCTATATCCCTATGAAACCAGCTATGAATGTGGTGGATTTGGGTGGCAAGAAAATAGTGATGTAGGTGGGGCAAGGCTAAACCACTTTTACCTATTGGGGCTGTCAGCGAGGTCTGAGATATACGTGGGGTCTTATTGGCCCACAGAAAATATACTCTCTGGGATCCAAACAGGGGAGTTATGTAATTTGTAGAGCAGTTTGGGCAGGTATAGCATCTTGTACACGTTGACTCTGCCCCATAGGGTGATGGGGAAGCGAGACCACACCGTCACCGCAGTTTTAAATTGATCAATAACTGGAGCGATATTATCTTGGATGTATTGGTTGGGCACAGAGGAGATATTGATGCCCAGATATTTAAATTTCGTCACCCACTCCAGTCCTTGGGTATTAGGGGTATGGGCTGGTATATGGTCAATGGGGAAAATTACTGATTTAGATTTATTTATTGTAAGCCCGGAGTATGAGCCAAACTCTTCAATGATTGAGAAAGCCTCCTGTAGAGAGGCCCCTGGGTTCTCGAGGAAGAGGAGGAGATCATCAGCGTACAGTGCAAGCTTGTCCTCCAATCCACCATATTTAAGTCCTACCACCGGGGACTGCCGAAGGTTAATATCCAAGGGCTCAATCGCTATCGCAAAGAGCAGAGGTGATAGTGGGCACCCCTGTCTGGTGCCCCTGGCCAGAGGGAAGGGGGGGAAAGGGCACCATTGACTTTGATACGGGCCACCGGTTTAAGGTAGAGTAACTGGACCCATTTGAGTGTCATCAGTTCTGCCATTGTTGGTTGTACAGATATGTGCTCCATTGCCACTTCATCCTCAGTACTGGCAGGGGATGACGCTGGAGAGTCATAAGGAGAGGGTGGAGGGGAAGCTTTATGGCCTTTATGATGTGCGGGTGGCTTATCCGGGGAGTCTCTAGCATACCTGCTCAGTTTTGTACTGCAGAGGCACCGAGGTCTTTCCCCTCTTCGCCCGAGTCCGCATTATTGTGTGGGCCTTGATGCGGTTCAGTGCCGCGAGTTGTAGAAGCGCCGGCGCCATCTTGGATTCCGACGGTAGAGGAGGCTGCGGTGCCGCGCGGACCAGGAGTGCAATGTTTCCCCATGTTTTAAACGGAGCGGTTCCCAGGCCGCCGGTGGTGTCTGTGCTGCCGCTTGTAGGGGTTTTCGAGCGCTGTGGCAGGTAAATACAGGGCTTTCAATTGCACAGGAGCGGAGCAGTGGAGTTACACGTCCATCCTGCTCGGCTGTGGTCACGCCCCCTCTAATCAATGCAGACTTTTAGAGGTTTTCCCCTATATGGGGCAGTAACACATGGCAACCAATAAGATGCTTGCATTTAAACAGGTGACTAGTGAATGCTACCTGCTGATTGGTTGCTATAGGTTACTGCCCTTGGGCAAACTTAGTGCCTTTTATTACATAACATCATTTATGTTTTATCTCGTTAGTAATTGTCTGAAAATCTCAAACTTTTAGAAGTTTTCATATTTTTTTGTGCATTGTCCATAAATTTATGTTCTCATTTGTACTATTAATATTTGTGTTTTTTAAATAACTTTCATATCATTCATGATTTTTAATCATGGTTTCCAAAACCTCCAAAAGCACTAATATTTGACCCTCAATAAACTGTTTTGTCTCGGTGCTTAAGTGGGTTTGCTCCCACACTCCAAAAACATACAGAATACTTCAGGCAGGTTTATTGTCTCATTGTGTCATTAAAATATATGTAAATGTTTTAGAACATATGATACACACCTCTATAGGGTATGGGTTTATTTTATCCAGTAACTTGTGGTCCCAGAATCTCAAATCAATACCACTGATCCTAGATGAAATAAAAAAAAAAAGCTTAAAACAATACTGACAGTTTACCAATGAAAAGCCTTGGGAACATGCCTGCATTACTTTATAGAATGGGCACAATTTTTAATAGAAAGTATACCCAAAAAAGCCCCAGTAGCAATGCCAGAAATTTTATAAGAACATGTCAATATCCCTTTAACAAGAACCAGCTGCAGAGAGAGGGACTTAAAATATATTCAGCTGCAGCATTAAGTACATAAACAGTAACCCACTTAAAAGACATTACAATGTGAAACTGTGGGGGAGATTCATCAAAGAGTGAAGTGAAGAGTGAAGTTCCGCCACTAGAGGGAAACTACACAGCTCTCAGTTAGTTTCTATGGGATTTTTAAAGGCGTATTGATTAAAAGGTGAACTTTCTCTTCACCCATTGATGAATACGCCTTTCAAAATCCCATAGAAACGAATTGAGAGCTGTGTAATTTCCCTCTAGTGGCGGAACTTCACTCTTTGATGAATATCCCCCTGTGTGTTTTGTTCATTCAAAATGTAATACAGATAACTAGTGATGGTCGAATCTCCCGAGATTCGATTCGGCGAAAAAAACGTGAATTTCCAGAGAAATTCGTGAATTGGCGAAAAATTTGCGAAACGAGTCGCGGGACGCTTTTGACGCGCGTCGCGGCAACTTTGACGCGTCGCTTCCGACGTGCGCCATGTCGTTTCCAGCGTACGTCGCGTTGTTTTCGTCGCATCGCGTCAAAAACGACGCGCGACTCGTTTTTCCCGCGGCGAATCGTGGGAATTTGCCGCAAATAAATTTGCCCATCACTACAGATAACCTTACCTTGCCTTACCAAGCACTTTTACCAAAAATTAAAGTGTCAGCTGTTTGTTATCTCTACTTTGAGTGAATTTTGCAGTGCTACAAGTTTAAATGAAGTAGACAGCACAAGCTAGGTCATATTAAAAATTTCTGTGAGATCACATATCTGTATGCATATTCCATAACACTCTGTATATGTCATATTTTGTGTTAAAGATGGTAAAACACACCATCCTATGACATATATTTGTTATTTGGATTCAAAACATTTGCTCATTGATATTTGATCACATACATAGGATTACATAGGATTAGTAAGAATGGATTGATTTTTGAAAGAGAAAATAATACAAGAGCTTTTCTTCCGTTGGGAAGCCAAATAGATATTTTCTATTGTATATACTTCCAAACAGTTCAAAGTGGTGACCAGGGTTGGACTGAGCTGATGGGAGACTGGGAGAAAACTGTGTGGGCCCTGTGCTCTTGTGGCCCCGCCGACCCAGATCTGCTTCTTAATACCTTTTCTTCTCAATGTTGCGACATCCCTTTGTTGGGAGGTCGCAGCAAAAAACCTTTGCGCAAACTTGGTGTGCTCAGAAATGCAGCGCTGCACGCATATGTAGAGAAGCAGCAATGCACGCATGTCCACACATGTGGTACGCCGGAACAGCAGGGGGGCCAAAGGGGGGCCCTGGGGCAGTAGCCCTGGTGGGTCCCGGCCACCCAGTCCAACCCTGCAGTTGACACACTTACATTACCTGATGAAGCTATGGCCTTGGTCTCCTTAAAGATTCTGCCCTATCGCTCTCTGTCTTGTGCCTTGTTTCTCTATCTTCTAACTTGGTGTTTCATCAGATCGGCCTCTACTAGTGATGGGCGAACCTATCCCGTTTTGCTTCGCCAAAAAATTAGCAAATTTCCAGCAAAATTCGCGAACTGGCGAAAAATTCCCAGTACGTTTTTGTCGTTCACGATGCGTGTTTCGTCATTTGCATCGCGTCGTTTTTTACACGCATCGCGTCATTTTAGTCGCTACTCGTTTTTTATTTTATGCCAGCAAATTTTTGGCAGGCGAATTTTCGCTGGCATTTCGCAAATTTATGCGCGGGAATTCACAGCAAATTTGCCTCTACTTCATCCAGCCATCACTATCTTTGTCATTCAACACTTCAACTACTGTACCTTGTGGGTTGCTATGCATTAGTTTTTTTAAGGGTCCTGCTGCTGCTAATCACACTTTCCATATGTCCTAGCCACTGCAGTCCACACTGCAGGCCCAAATATCTTTTTAAAATCTTTTCTTTCCTGGGTTCGCAGCAGGTTTTCTTCACTTTTATGTTAATGTAAAACTTTCTGCTGCATACTTTAATTTCCTGGAATATTGCCTTGATTTCAGTAAACCTTGTAAAGCATAATAGTATTTATTAACCAAAGCTAACCTTGCTTTTAATTTTCAGAAATTAAAATTATTAAATATTTTAATTAATAAACCCTCTCAAATTCCTGATTACTGTAACTCAATTTCTCCACATCACTAAATCTTACTTTATTCTTTGTACTTATACTCAAGGACTCTAGCTTTCCCTATTACATATTTAGATTTTTAGCAATTAAAACAATGTAATCAGTAAACATTGTACCATTCTGTTGTAAATATGTCCTCCTGGATTTATATTTCCTCACTACAAACTCTAATATTAAAATAAACAAGCTTGCTGACAAAAATCCCCTTGGACATATGTCTTATATACTTACTGTACTTTTGGTGTCTGCAAAAAGGATCAGCACTCTCAGGTCTTAAAATTGTAGAAAATATTTTTATTAATAAATTGGCTCAAGACTACACTGTGGATGTGTTTATATATATATATATATACATATATATATATATATACAGTATATATATATATATATATATATATATATATATATATATATATATATATATATATACATATATATATATATATATATATATATGTGTGTGTGTGTAAAATGCTGAAGCACACCAGGATTTTCAAAAAAGAGACTTCTTTATTGGATCGACGTTTCGGTCCACACAAGGACCTTTATCAAGATAGTTCAAACATATAAATGCCAAAGTTATATAGACTCACCCACCAGTGAACCAACACCAAGACACACCCACATTTTCGCATGTGTAGATTAACCCTTGGTGAACCTCATGATATAGCAGAAAAAGTGTGTATTAATATCTGAAAGACAAAGTGAAAAGGGTTTAAAAAAGTTTTAAATATATGTAAAATATTAAAAATGTATGTGCATCATGTGATACAATAATAGTACAAAAGTTTATAATTTAGATAAAAACACTGTATCAGAATCATTTTCCTGCATAAAGTTAATCTTATACATAATTAAGCCAATTATTGTAAGAATGAAGTAAATGAGCAGTATTCATTTAGTCCACGGGGGGCTACTGTATTTAATGTCCTAATCCAGAAAACCTCTCTTTGTGATAACATGCGGTCCCAGTCTCCTCCTCTATTTGGTTCGGGAACTAAATAAATACCCATAAATTTTAATGTAGGTAATCTGTGACCCATTTTTAGATAATGTTGTGGTAGGGGTAAATCCGATTTTCCACTTTCAAAGGCACGTTTGATGGAAGATCTGTGATTGCCCATCCTTTCTCGCAATGTGTTCTGTGTTTTGCCAATATAGGATAGTCCATACGGGCAAGTAATCATATAGATAACATGTGTGGATGTACAAGAGATTCCATGTTTGATAGGAATTTCTTTGCCCGAATGAGGATGTTTAAAGGCAGTACCTGGAGACATGTATCTACACGTAGTACATCCTGCACATTTGAAACAACCTTTCTTTAACTTACTAAGGATGTTTCCACCTTGTTCGTAGCATTTGACAGGATCTGTTTGCATAAGTAAATCTCAGATTCTTGCCTCGTTTATAGCCCCACATCGGTTTTTGTGTCACGGATTGTGATCATTTTTTGTCACTTAGTAAAATGGGCCAGCTGTTCTCCACAATATTTCGAATCTTGTGGGAACCTGTAGTGAAACTGCTTGTTATGATAAAACGATTTTGATCTTTTAACGATAAATTTTGTTTTATCGAGGAAGCATCCACCATATATTTTCGGGCCTTTTCCAAAGATTTCGTGATTGTGTTATGTTTAGTCCATCGAAAAGCAGGCACTAAAGATAAAGTTTCAATTGTCTGGGTGCAATATCTTCAATTATAAATCTATAGTATACAAGTAGCATAGTCCAAAAACAGAAAGCACTCATGGCACACAATTTGAATAATAATAATAATAATATAAACAGCATTTTTTCCTTCTCCATAGCTACGCATTTCAATACACACAGTACTGTCATCGTGATATCGTGGAACCAAACATGTAGATATGGAGAAGGAATAAACACTGTTTATACTTTTATTCAAATTGTTTCTATTTTTGGTGAGCACCCGGCCTTTGCTGCAAGGATTGGTGAGTGTCGATAAGTGGTGAATATGTATGTGTGTGTATATATATATATATATATATATATATATATGGTTGCTAGCAGCCGCACTCTGATCCGGATTTCTTGCTTGTTGGTGGGTACAGGTTCAAAGATTAGGATACTTAATCATGCCACAGAACCACACTCCAAAGTCTTAATCAGTGAATCAAATCACATTTATTAGCATGTGTGTCCAACGTTTCGGCCCCCTTGAGACCTTTTTCAAGGATAAATGCTTACAATAGTGATCACATATTTATACCTTCACCTCCCCCAGTGTTTTAGGCGCCAAATGTGACATCATACATTCCAAATTGACACGTCATTAATTACGAGCAATGCAAGAGGAAAATACAACCTCACCACATGGTGTCTCTGTTGTGTATTGAAAGAAAGTGTCCATTTCGTTACATTTTCTGCCAAACATAGTTCCTGTGAAATGTATGCATAAAAAAACTTTAGTAACATTTGTAACTGTGTATATAAATAAATAATTAGAACACATAAAACTATATAGAATAACCTTGTTGTTGCTTTTTTCAAAACAATGCATTTAGAATACTAATTACTGGCTTTAACCCAAGAGGAACATGGATTTTTAATGCAAAAAACAACTAAGCACCAATTGCCCATTCAGGCCTTTGGGAGCCACACAGTCAAGTTCATTGATCCAAAAAGCTTCTATTCTTAGTAGGGCTTTATCATGATCACCCCCTCGTGCCCCCATTGCAATCTGTTGAATGGGCTGTGTTTCGCTTCTGCCCAATGTTTTGCCACTAATTGCTGTATGTCCTGTTTTTTACTTTTGTCCTTTTCATTTTTGTCAGGGTTTAGAGCCGCCCTGATGCTAGACCTATGCATGCCTATATGTTTTTTTAATTGTCTAATGGTCTTGCCACAGGGACATCATTGGATTATGTATATGACTATAGCGGTAGTACAGGTCATTCTTTGCTTAATGTTATATCTTTTGCCTGTTTGTGGGTGGGTGAAACTGTCACCTATTATAAGGCTGCTACATAAAACACAGCCACTGCATTTATATACCCCAGGTTGTAATGTAAAGAAGTGTTGTTTTGGGGAACCTTTATATTTATCTACAGGATCAGATGGGCTCAGATTTTCTCTCAGATTTCTGCCCCTTTTATAGCTGAATCTCGGAGCATTTGGCAATTTTTTAGTTAAAGTGTCATCAGTGGAGTGAATAGCCCACTTTTTTCAGACACTCTGGCATATGTGGCCAGATTGTATGCCGTATTGGCTGACGTAATATATGTCTTTAGACTTACCCTTGGGTTTTTTTGCTTGTTCCACTCTGTTCCCATAATATAATTCTACAATCCAAAGCTAAAGCCCACACTTTTGTTTCATTGATTAGTTTCTCAGGGTAACCTCTACTTAAAAACTTTTTCCCCATAAGATCTTTGGACCTCATTTCTGGGTCGCTATCAATACGGACTACCCTTAATATCTGGGATTTGGGCAGGGAATCAAGCAAATGTTTGGGGTTGTTACTCTGATAATGAAGTAAGGTATTTCTGTCTGTGGGTTTAACGTGTATGCAGGTGTGTAATTCCCCTGCTTGTTTGTAGATCTTTACATCTAAAAACTCAATGCACCCTGGGTCATGTTTAAGTGTGAATCTTATGGGGTTTTCCTTTGAGTTAAGCTGTGCCACAAAATCCTCTAGCATACTCACTGGACCAAGCCACACAAAGAAAATATTGTCAATGAAACGTCTGTAGAACGCCCCATATTTCCTAAATAAGTCATGGTTCAAAATGTGCTCACTCTCATAGGCATACATAAATGCATTTACATACACAGCCCATGGCTGTGCAAGTACACTGCAAATAATATTTGTCTTCAAATTTGAAGTAATTTTTGTATAGAATGAATCTGAGCAATTCAATGGGTGGCCCCTTATAAAAATCCCCGTTTTTTTAGTCTCTCAGTTAATTCATGTGCTCTTCTCCTAAAGGTGGAGTCATCAGAACAATTTATCCTAACTCTTAAAAATTCACCAATTGGTGAATCAAAGGTTTATCATTTTCACCTAGTTGTAATGTTGACAAATTTATCCTATACAAAGATCTATTTCTGTTTTGAAATTACTTCTAAAAAAAACACTTTTCCTCTCAGGATTCGATAATAGGAGGTGATCACAATCCTATATCCCAAATAACCAGGTGGGATAATCCTTTTGTTTTGTACATACCACAACAGCTTGGTAATGAAGAAGAGAAGATCTTTAACTGTGCTCTACAAGATTTATGCTCACTTCTGAATGAGGAGACAACATCAGAAAGAGAATTTAAGACACAGAGTACTTTCAACCCAATGAGCCAAATTTGTCCAGCTGTCTAAATCTTTGGGGAACTAGTGATGAAAGAATTTTGGGGATAATATATAACCCAAGAATACCGACATTTTATATGTTACCTAAAGTCCATATAAATAAATAGAGACCTCCTAGTCGATCCATAGTCTCCGGTAATGGGAATCTATGTGAAATTGCAGATCAATACATTGATACGAAACTGCGTCCTTTTTTTGTTACTCTCCTTTCCTATGTTAAAGATACGAGAGATGTTTTACGGAAACTAGAAAACATCAAGGTCAATAAAGATACCCTGTTGGTTACATGTGATGTCACCGCACTATATACCTGCATTAGTTATAAGGCAGGTATAAGAGCAGTCAATAATATTCTTGAAAGTGAGAGTAATTATGGCATCGATTTTAGAACTTTCCTCATGGACCTATTACAATTCTGCTTGTCTCACAACTACTTTGTCTTCAATGAAAGATATTATTTTCAAACACAAGGGACAGCTATGGGGGCCCCATTTGCCCCAACATATGCAAATTTATTTCTGGGCTGGTGGGTAGGGATGGC
>CM044442.1:67577745-67591306 GCA_024363595.1 Xenopus borealis
TTGTAAGCTTCCCAAATAATATCATTCAAAGGCCAGAACTTTTTACCTTTATTCAATTCAATAGAAGATGATCCACCCATACCATGTTATCAGTGCTGCCTACCATATAAATTGCCATTCCTTCTTACTATTTGTGTCACAGATTAGATTGCAGTATAATGCTTTTAATGTATTTCCCCCTTCATCTGGATCAGCTATCAAATCAGTTCAGCTACTGTCACTTAGACACAATTTTGTGTGGAAGTTTTTTTGCAACCATGTCTACTATTATATTGCATTACTTTGAAACTGCAATAAAAGAGACAGTAGACCAGTAAACATGGTTTAATATTAAACAACCCATGCATTAGTCCTGATTTCCAGTAATGTGACTGATTTGAACTTTTCCTATAATTCTGTTAATAAGAGAGTGGTGTGTGTGTGTGTGTTATTTTCAAAATAGTCTGGGTTTCATCTACTGTATGTCAAGTGTAAAATTACTTTTTATTTAACCATGCAGTCAGTGGGAGCATTGGTTAGTAGCTCTCATGTCAGTCCATGTATGGGGCGGGTTTCAGATTGTATTGCATTTCTAGAAAAAAGTCTACCCTGTGTACTCAGACAGGCAAATGACAACTTTTGCCAATGCTTATAATATGGGAATGAATCAACTCTTTCACCGACAGTGGAAAATATCTGGTAAAGCTTTATATCTACAAAAGTATGGATGGACATATAGGTATAAATAAGAGTTAAATGACCTTTGCTAAGCCTTTCATGACTGAAAATGTTTCCTGCAAGCTGAAATATCATACATGATTTGTTTCAGAAAGCATTTAACACATTGCCATTGTATCTTGTCTAGATAATACGGTATTAAGGAATATAGTATATAAAGCTTTAAAATTCATCATATCCAGTTTGTATAAATTGTTTAAAAATAGCAGTACCAAAAACCATAATTCAGACAGGTAGGCTTTATTCACTTAATAAAACATTTATATTAAAATTATAATAACATAAAACATGCATTTTGAAGGTTGCTAAACTAGTAAATGCAATATCGGTAAATGGGGCACTCCAAAGGTTTAAACAATATTCAAATATGTAAATAAGAGGTGCAATATTAACCCAAAAAAATAGTAAATGCACCTGTACCAAGGATATAGAGGTAGTGAAGTCAGACATTTTACCTGACATTTTTCCACGCTCAAAAGGGTGCTATAAAACATCTAGAATGACAATTTGTTGTCAATATTGATGCAAAACTGAATTATGTAAAAAAACTGTCCTGGACATGATCCGTGTTTATTCTAAATATGTATTCATATTTACTGTGGTTTTTATTAGATAACAAGAAAAGTTCCCCTCTCTTGACGTCCGTATAAACACTTACATAACACTTGTAAAAATGACAGACATGCTGTTCTATTTAAATATGTCTTATCACTTTACAAGTGATTATTCTGTACTAACCTTTAGCTAAATGAATTAAGTCCTTTATCAGAATTTCATTTATAATCTGTTTAGAAATGCTTTAAACATGGTTGCCCTTTAGTCTTGAAATAGATAACCTGCTTAGCAGGGGCATTTCTCAGAATCCCTATGTCAAATAAAAAAGATAAGGCAAGACAGTGATACAGAATGGAAGTGATCAATATAATTCAGTTTCAATGTGTCTGAACAGTGAAGATGAATCTGGCAGTGGAGATAAGCAGGGCTTTGGGATCACAGTTTAATGGCATCTATACATTGTTGTTTAACCTTACATTACTCATTTGTTGCTAAACTGTAAATCCCAGCATTCATTATCAGTAGTAAAAGCATGCTGGGAGCTGTAGTCCAGCAACACCAAGGTTGTATTCTTCAATCACTATTGCTTGAAAACTTTGCCCCAGTTCCCTTTGACTGATGGCTGTACTAAAATGCAAATGAATCCTCCAATGGGAATTTTATCTAATCTGTGTAAATCTGATCCGACACTCCTGCAAGTGGAACTTGAAACATTATGTAGGCAACAAGCCATGAAATAGCAATAAGTATTCCCTTCTGATGTATCATAATCAAAACAACTAAGCAGCATTCTAATTGACCCATTCTCTAACAGTTATGAATACAGCCTTTATCTGGGGCATGTAGTAGGATAGTTTTGTGCCAAAGGTATACACCACCCAAAATAATTTTTTGTACACTGAAAGAATATGTAATTCTAACCAGCAATGCAATTTACATATTTTCAATAGTTTTAAAGTTATTTGAAAGCAGTATTTTTATAAATCATTAAATGAACCATTTTCATTCCATGATTCAGGTAATTTCAAATATTTAATATTTTAAGTTATACTTTTTTAAGTTATACTTGTTATACAGTTGTCTATGTATCAAAACTGTTACTACTACTAATAATATTTACTATACTAAGCCTTTATATGTTTGAACCCAAAGCTTTTCAGAATCCTTATATGTAAAAACACATTTAAACTGACCCTGATGTGTCATATAAATAACGTGTACCATCATGCAACATTTAAACAGACAGACACTGTCTATGGGATTTATTAATAAAATAATTTTTTTTCTGGTCTGAGTTTTAAAGCAAAAAACACCATATTTTCATTTTTTTCATGAGGAAATTTTTTTTTTTAAATGTATTATACCGCAAGGCTTCTAAAAGTCTGAATATAAAAGTACACCATTTTAAACCTGCTGACAGAGTTCATGTAGAAGTCAATGGCAGATGTTCTTTAATTCCTGTGAGACAGTCTCCCTTATAGAGTAGGCCAAATGCCTCAATTTCTGGCATACTGGTTTTACATCTGTTCTCAACTTACCTTTGTGCACAAAGTTCTTTGCACAGCCCAGTGAAGTGGTGAAATTTTAGACACAGGCTGTGTGGCAGGCACTGGTGTTGTAGTAATGAGACCAATTAATTATAGGTTTAATGCAGCAAAGAGATCCCTTCCAAGTATAGCAGTACCTTTATTCACAATGTAAAAGTCATAATTTGCAGTATTTGATTCAAAATGTACAGTCACTAGTGATGGGCAAATTTATTCGCCAGGGTTGAATTTGCGGCGAATTCCCACGATTCGCGAATCACCAGCGAAATTTCGCCAAAAAAGAGTCGCGCGACGAAAACGACGCGACACGCGTCAAAAGCGTCCCGCGACTCGTTTAGCGAATTTTTCGACGATTCACGAATTTCTCTAGAAATTTGCGAATTTTTCGGCGAAGCGAATCGCGGGAGATTCGCCCATCACTAACAGTCACTGGCAAGCAACCAAGCACAGGGATTGGATCCTTTAAGTAACTCACCAGTCTCAGGGCATGTGCAACAAGAATATCTTTTGCAAAGTATTTCAAGAAAATATCCTTTGGTAGTATAGCGGAACCTGTATCAAGCATCAGGTTAATGGAGTGTCCCTTGTCAGCAGAAGCAGTATTGACATTGACAGTGCATATAAACTTGTCTGGAATAAATGTACCAGCTTTATCCACACTGAAAATTGTAACATTTGTAGTAGTAACTTCATGAACATCTTTAGCATAACTATGGCAGATCTTAGCAAAATGACCTACGTTTATGCATGTGCGGCACTGTACAGCTTTTGCAGCACATGTAGCATAATTTGCAGTCTCCAGCCTTTCCTTCTCCGTTATAAAATTTAATTTGGATAGAATTGAGTCTATGAGAGACGACATTCCCGTAATTCAGAGCTTTCTGGATAGTGATTCCATACATGTACTCAGGTTAAGGTAAAAAGTAAAATCCCCCTTTTATCTTTTTCTGTCTTGGAAAAACATTTGAATAAAATATAAATGTTTTGTGTTATGCTAATAGATTTTTTTTCTAAATAATTTTTTTAATTAAGCTTGGTTTGTCTTTCCTTACAGTAGTAACAAGACCAGTATATTGTATTTTTAGGCACAGTGAACTCTTTGCTAATAGGTGTCTGCTGTAAGCTTGTTTTACAAGTGGAATATATTTTATTTTATACAGATTATTATTCAAACATGCTATATGTACAGTACATGATTAAAAAAAAAAAATTCTTATGCAGTTTGATGAAATGGTTAGACAGCTCCAACAATCCTTAGGAGATTCGGTGAATGACAACTGCTTCCCAGATGACCCCATGTACAAGAAATGCTGCAACTGTGTATAGAAACATGTTTCCTTGAATTTACTATTCGAAATTCAGTAACAGTAAAATGCAAGCAATTGGAGGATGATTACAACTGATAAGCATTGTAATCTGTCAGCTCACCCACATGTATTATTATTTTTGAATGATTTATATTAGTACATTATTTCAATGCCTTTCAAATCTTGAGTGAAATTTTCAAATCAGATTTGATTTGTGAGGTCTAACCACCAAGGCAATATTTTTTGGAAGACTTAGCCTCTGGGATTCCCATTGAACCTGAGTTTCCCATACACAATTTTGACAACTAGATCCAAAATGTCTTGTGCAAACCCAGTACTGGCTTTTTCGTATCTTTTTTTGGGACCCACCCCTTTTTGGATTTTGTAAACTGGATTTCGAATTGGCTTTCACCTTCTTGCTCTCTTCCTTTTCCACTTTGGTGCACAACAGCTTGTGAATGATTTACATTGGTCAAGGGCTGCCAATTGAGTACGGGCTATCATTCCATCCATGAAAAGTGAATCCTTTTTGGTTTGTACTTCATTGCTTTGGAATGATATGATTCAAGTTCACCAGTGTGACAGAAGTGTGATAAATTTTGCATATCATTAAAAAATTATGTGTTGAGAACTATTTTTTTGTAATGCAGAGCAAGCTGTGGATCCCTTTTATAACCATAACTTCTCCAAGCTTTCTTCTATGTTATATCTTTATGAGCACACTGGTGGTACAACTTCCCAACTTTCAAATTTCTCAATTAAAATGTCTTTATCACCATCACATGTGCATGCACACCACCATAAGTGCTGGACAATGGGTTCGATTCAAAATTTTAAGTCTCCACAGTATTTTTTTTTTTGCTAGCTGCAAGCAGCTTTTTTTTCTTAGGGACTTTGAAACATGCCAGACATCGTATTGGTGAATAATATCTTTGTGACTGAGTTTCAACAATTTTTGTATTGTTGGATGTCAGTCAATGCATATCATTTTTATGGGCACTTTTTTTTTTTAACTTCTATCATACCTTTTGGGAAGACATTATTTTCAAGTATATTCAAATTTGTTGCTCTATTGACTTGTTCTATCTGAAATTAAATATCTTTTTTGGAAAGCGATTCCATAATAGTCTAGTAGCAATATTTTGCAGAGTGCCCAGGGCTGTCGCATTGTCCATCCCCAGATGCACATATTGCCTGTTCTTTAAAGGAGGCCAATATTTTGCTTTGCTCTTCCTTCCATGTGTTGTCAATAGTGGGAAACCTTTTCTGATTTCTATAATGAGTGGTGGATCCAATAAAGACAAGACTTGAACTTGAACCACTACAAATAATGGAAGCAGAAATAAGAACATTTCCCATTGGCAATTTATTCATTTTTGGTTGAGTTGACCACGGTTGTGTTCTGTGTTGTGCTACACATGTTCTGTAGATGGTGAGGCAAGACCCTTAGATTTTTTTTTTCAATGTCTAGTACTTTCTCCACACAACCAGCTTAGTGTTTGCACTGCAACAGCTTAAGGAGTTCATTAAAGAACGATTCGAAAACTATAAATTTTTGATCACAAACATCATCACGGATTGGTAATAGAAGGATTTCCTCGCATGTAGTCTCCTGTTCGGTATCAACAGTACTTTCTAATTCTGGACGATATGACTTGTCTAAGTGACCTTTGCCCGTGGATGTTTCTGGTGCCTCTGTTGATTCATCAAATGAAATATCAGACTCAATTGGTTGTAAATCTGAGAATTCTGTAGGAATGTATTCAGTAGAAACAGAAGCTATTGCTTCGCCTCTCATGAAATGACTGTTTCAATTTTTTTCATTGGTGTGGAGTGATGCATTACATATTTGTGGTCATGGATCTCACTAACTGACACCAATGCATATGATGTTAGAATATCTCCATGCTGAATACCTATGTCACATGTTTTGATTTTTATGGTTTGATGCATCATACCATACCCTGGTATTGTGCTTGTAGACCTATGTTTTTTTTTTTCAAAGAAGAAATCAGTCATAACACCTTTGTTATGAAAGTTTTTTCTGGGAAAGCAAATGATGAAGAACTTTCATCATCCAAATGAGAAAGAGAAGACATGGATGAAGCCCGACCCTCTTCTTCAGTTGTAACTGAGGATTCCCAAAAATGGATGGTACTGCATCTTCTTTGAGGCATCTTTTACTTCCACAATATGTATAACAGTCTGCTGTAAAATGTTCAGAACATAGTCTATAATTATCGTGTTTCTTTCCATCAATAACTTTTCGTGCCATTTCCTCAAGGTTAGCACTAAATTGTCCAGTGCTTTCTAACCATTTTTTTTATCATGTCTGTATTTTCCAGAAATGAATGCAAAGTAACATTTGAATACTTTGTCTTTTGACCAGTTCTATGGTGGCAATGCACTTTGTCATGTTTTATTCTTTTGCTGATGTCTATAATAAAAAAATGTATCATTACAAACAAAACTAATTTACATGTTTACAAAACTGCTACACTGGATTATCATTATCATACCTGACATTAAAGTATTTGTTAAAATGAATTGAATAATAATTAAGAACAAGCATTGGAGGAGGAGGGAAACATTTTGAGGGGATAATTGCCCTTTAATAGTTGGTCATCTGAATTTATAGATTGTCAAAATGGCACATCAATATCAATTTTCTCATAAAAAGAGTAATCTATTATTGAGTAACTATAACAACACCAAATATTTTGGAAGGTTTATTAAAATATACGATATCTTATTATAAAAGAAAAGTAAAGATCTGAAAGTTAAGCTACTAGTAGAATACTGTTTTGAATCTACAAAGTTATTCCTACCTATGTAAATTAACTGTAAAAGCCCCATTATATATAAAAAACAAGGAAAGATGGCACTCTTTAATTTGAAATCTGTAGCAATGATAAATGGATATCAAATAAACAAGGATATAGGATCATGAGGGGTACTTGTAATGAGTGGGCTCTGCAAGAATCAAAATATTACAATAAACATTTTGCACTAATAGTACTCTCTAAATAAGTAATACAGAATTATTATTCATATGTTACCTTCAAATTCCTCAACATTCAGTGTGGAAAATAATATTCACCACATGTTGTAGAAAATAATGAAGTGAGCACGTTTGTGATGTATTGCACATCACAAACGTCCAGGAGCACTTTCTACTCTGTCCAGAAATTATAAGAAATATACTACAGATGAATATATAACATAAACTTTTTTTAAATGTCTGACATAACCTAAAATTTAGAAATAGTAATGATCCATCCCCAAAATATGTAATGATGCTGAAAAAAAATGTATAAAGCAATTTATCTTATATTTCTTTATGGAATGGAAAACGAGATACTTATGTGCAGAAACACTATATGATTGTATGCAGGCAGATGGGCCACAGTTAGTGTGGTTTGGGCCTGGCAGTTTATTTTTTTAATTTTTCCTCTATCTCTTTTATCCAGGTGACACCTGAAGTTTTTGGGCAAAATCTTTGAGCAAATTTTTGTATGCTTGAGCTGCTTGTGTTCCTATAGTCCATTCCTGCCCTGTCCTTGTTTCTCATTTACTGACTATTTGTTTTGACCCCTAGCCTAGAATTCATATTCCTATTTGTCTACCACCAGCCCTGACTTTCTCTCTTTCATGGACTTTTATGTCTGATGCCAACCTAGACAATTGCTTTTAGACCTTTTTTTTTTCTGGCAAAAATTTGCCGAAAAAATGAGTCGCGCGTTGTATTTTGACACGACTTGACCAAAACGACGCAACGCACGCCGAAATCATGCACGACTCGTTTCGCAAGTTTTTCACCAATTCGCGAATTTCTCTGGAAATTCGCAAATTTTTCGGCAAAGCGAAACTGGGGAGATTCGCCCATCACTACTAGTTAAACAAGATGTAGGTTTCTTTTACACAGTTCATCTGGCTTTTTTGACAGTAACTGACACACAAATTATCTAAAAACCCAGAAACATTTGGGCAGATTTACTAAAGGGCGAAGTGACTAATGCTTGGGTCAATTCGCCAGCATTACCACTTTCAGTTACTTTGCTGATTTAATGATGAGCGCAGGCGTCACTTCGCTAGTGAAGTAGACGCTCTAACACCAGGTGAATTTTTTCTCTGCCAAATGGATGTTACACCACAAATTCACTAAGATGCGGATTTTACTGAATGTTACCTCTTTCACCAGACCTACCTTTCACCAGCTCAGACCAGGCAAAGTGCAATGGAGTGCATCTTCCTCGATCTTCTGTTACTTAGAAGTTTTTCCACTCAAAAAATATGATATAAGTCCAAATAATGCTGGCATCTTTTCCTTTTTTCAGGGTGATCGTCTGCAAAAGACTTACATTTTTTTTGTGCAACCAGTTTTCCCCATACATTTCATAACATATGTAAACAATATTTTACACTGGGCTTAAATGTAGGGCATTTCAGTGTAAACATAATGTATTAGATGCACCATGTAACATAAAGACGTGCATTCAACTTTAAATTTACCAATGTATGCAAGAAACCTAACGAAGTTGCATTAGGCAGAGTTGAACACTAGCACATATTTGTTTTGATTTGCTTACACTACCGAAGTAATTAAATTTGCCCCATTGAATCTACTGAGCTTGGCAGTCAGATATTTGACTGCAAACATCATAGATACTATGATCTATAATAGGGAAAGGGCCATTCATAAAAGAATAGATGCTAGAATTAGACTAAATCCACTTATAGGAGGGGGATGTAATAAAAGTTGCAAAGATCAAATCATTTTGCACAAACAAAAGAAAAAAATTCACATTTCGCAATGTAATATTCTTCCTTAAACTGTTATTGCATTAAGATTTTTAATTGTGCATTGCCCACTTTTAAGAAGTGCTTGAAGGTGGCGTAATCTTTTAGAGCAAACATAACAACTTTTTCAGTAAGAAGCTGTATTACATTCTGAAATGGTCACTAAACAGTTTCTAGTTTTGCAAAAGTGTTATTAAATTTGTGCAAAGAAAAATTTGTTTGCACAAAGGCATAACTTTTGGCATTGCGAATAATTTTCTGTTACTGACTTTTATTACATTCCCCCATAAATGTGCATTGCTAGATTGTATTTGTTCACTCTTACAGAACTCTGCATAGGTGTTTTTGGCTTAATGCAATACATTATATGGTCCCTTGCATAAGCATAAAATGGAGGAAGCAATGCAATCCAGAAGAAAATTTGGAGATAGAGTACTAAGAAAACTGCTGGGCCCAGAGATTTAGTAGAGCATTGACTGTGCTGAAATGTAGTCTTGTTAACAGAAGCCTAGCCATTTGAAACATATGAATTGTTACTGGTGCAAAGATAATTCTTGCCCTCTTGCCCCCTCAAAAATACCGAAAAGATATCACTCAAACCCCTTGCCCACAAAAGTACCGAAAAGATATCATCCAAACTGCAAATCTTTGCATATCATATCAAAAATGTTATTACAAGTGATATTCTTTTGGCATTCCTTCAGGTTAGGCATCACACACTGAATATTTCCTTTCAGAGTAGTCAGACTGGTAGTGATTTCTTCATTGTCAAATCTAAAAACGTAAAACGATGGATAGAAGTGCTGTATGTATAGATTGTAAGTCTTATGTCAAAAAAAAAAACGTGAAATAACACAAACTATTCTGTCTATCCATTTTTTGTAACTTTCTTTTTTATTGAGATTATTTTTTTGAAAACAGTGAGCTCAAGTGATCAACAGTTATTTTTGTCTATCCATCTTAATTTTTTTTTGCAGCAATAACATATTTTATCAGTGTAATTCAGATAGGGCCAATGATTGGTTATTTGTAGGACACTACTTTGATCCACTCTATGTGATTTTGGCCTAATTCCTTTGATCATTTTCCTGCTTAAAGATGTTGTTTAAATATTTTTTTGTTTATTTATAGCTTTTGATTCCTGTTTGGACTTCATTATTAGCTTTTCAAACTAATTTGTGGTTCAAACATTAACTTTTTTTATGGAATCATTTTTAAATATTCATTGGTTTCCCTCTGAAACAAGTGAGTCAAAATGAAAGAAAAAACCAAAAATAAAATGCAAACTTGTTATTGGTTTGTTAAACAGTTTCTAAACAGATTATTAAACTAATAAAATAAATTACCAAAGTTTAAATTAATGATGTATTTCACATGGTGAAGTTTATAGGGATGAATGAAATAGTAAAACAAAGTCTGACAAATTGTCACACAAAAACCACCCATTGACTACAATGCACTTGTTTACAAATTTTTGTGTAGAGAAATGGGTAAGATTTGCTCATTACTAATGGTTTACAAAGATATGCAAAATATCTAGTTCACAGAAAAAAATGTGTAAAAACCATGAAACCTCCTAATTGAAATATTTTTTTCAAATTCCTGTATTGTTTTGGTTATAGATATGAGCTAACTTCTATAAAATGTTGTATGGAATGTATAAATTTGTGGATTTGGAGGTCTATTTTAAGTGCAGATATAGTATTCATTTTATTAGCTAGTTTTCTTCTCATTCTACTTGTTTATGATTGCATAACACTGACTAAGCTATTTTAGACAAAAAAGGACTAAAATATTTTCATAGATTCTCATTAGTGTATGGGTTATTTAGCTTGATTTGCTTTTACACCCCCTGAAAAAGTCTACTGAATAGACAACAATATTACAAAAACAGGTCATAGTTAGCACAGCAACTTCTGGAGGCACGTTAGTGCCCTTATCTCAGAAAGTTACAGTATATCCTACCTAAAGTATTATTATGGACAGTTTGAACACTGTATAACTACGAATTGGTTTACAAAAATGGGTCTTATTTTTTTTTTTTTATTTCTTGCATTTTACTTAAACTAAAACGGATTAATTCATAGGCTGTGTGAATGGCCTGAAACATATAAATGGCATGAAACATGAGAATAAATTAGGGCTGATTTTACACATTAATTTACTAGCCACCTTACTTAATCAATTAAACGATTCAAGTATCTTTCTCAGATACACTAAAGACAATGTCATATAGAATCAGGCTATCATATACTGCTCAGTGTAGAATGATACTGAAAACTTTTAATATGATAACCGTTGCTCCAAGCTCAAGTCTATCATCAAATTCATCAGATCTCCACAAAAAGACAAAAGACAGCACTAGCAAATCAACAGAAATAGTCACACAACACTGATATTGTCAGTTGGACACTTTTTTAGTTCCAATGTCATAATAATTGAATTTTCAGTATCCTAAAATAAAGGTCCATGTTCTAATTTGTGAACAGCAATCCTAATTGGAAAAACATATGGGTTCTCTGCTCACAAAGCCAGTGAAGTGCCTGAATTCTATTACTTAATTATTGAACACAGAGAAGTGCACAATGTCTTCGAAGTATTATTCCTCCATTTGTCAGGTGTTATTAATAGTGTCTCTAATTGACAGAATTGTCACTGAAAGAAACGTCAATGTTATTGATGGCAGAAGATCAAACGGGGCAAAAGAGAGGTCAGCTGTTACTATATGAACAAGTGTCCAACAATTAACAATTGCTACTCATTTTTCTTATCATAACCTTGATGTCACTTTTTTGTACAGGGCATAATAAAAATATATAAAATTAAAAATAAAATAAAAATATATTCCACAAACCAGAGACCCCAACATTTCTCCTCCTTTCTCTCCGCTGGTCTCTAGTTTGTGGAAGTGCACGCCATATTTTGAAGTATTTCTGTCTGCCAGATCTCCCTAAGCTACAGGTTCGGGGCATTGCACCCGAGCGGTGAGTAACCCGATCTTAATGCTTTTGAGAGTAACTGCCTAAGCGATTGGTCTGGGGCATCTGCACCTGGACCCACCCAGTTACAGAGTGAGATTTTGTATGAAGATTTGTTGTGTTACTCGGCTTCTTTGGAAATATGGGTTGAGGGTTAGAGCATATCCTAAAAGGGTTCTTCTATAAATATATTTAATATAAAATGTATTAGCTATATTAATCTGCAAGAATAATTTTTTTCTAAAACAAGAGACATAAATATCTATGATCTACAGTCTACAGTCAACAAAATATAATCTTGTGAAAATTATAATTCTGAAAAAAGTATACAGGTATGAGTGTTATCCAGAAATTACTTACAGAGCTTTAATTTTTAAATATTTTGAAATTTGCACCCACAACCCCTCTTTTTGTATTTGTATTTGCTGGAAGCAATGGCTAAGCTTCATGTGGTTTGTTGCACCTTCATACTCACCCCTTTAGACTTTTTGGTGGTCCTATTGTCTTTTTACAAATGTGCCTTGGTTTGTGCAATTGCTCTCTCTTAAAAGCCACATATGCTGGCGGCAGGGGAGGAACTAGCCGTGTAAGTATCAACATCCCAAGATACACCCTTGCAAAGACACTTATATTATACTCCCCATTTAGTTCTCTTTTTACACATATCCACACCATACATACACATATTTATTTCCTATTAACATACATGTACATATATTATTGTGCAACTATACACAGCAATGTTTAATTAAGCACATGAGACACATTTCACCAGACACATTTCTGTACCCACAAACACACATTACACTAATTACACTCTACACCTAATATTTCCCCCCACAGCCCCTGTCCACCATTATATACACCCCCATACTCCACAAAAACATACATTCATACCACATATGGGCGTTGGTTTGGGCAGTCTCTCCCTTTCAAAAGCCGCATCAGCAGTCAGCGGGGGAGGATTTAGCTCAAAGTTTGAAACTAAGGCACAGGAGATGTTAATACAGAATAATGCATTTATGTGGTATGGTGGCTTATCAATTTTATGATCATAATTTTGTAACAAAAAACCCTGTTTTTAAAATGACATGCACTAGCATATTTACTTAAATTACTTAAACAGGGCTTTAATTATTAAAATATTATGAAATTTGCCTAAGATATGCACCCACAACCCCCCTTTTTTATATTTGTTATCCAGAAACCCATTATTTATAAAGCTCTGAATTACAGAAGATTTGTCTCAGACTTCATCATAATCAAATAATCTAAAATGTTTAAATTACTTCCCTTTTCTGTAATCATAAAACAGTACTGCATGTTTTATCCAAACTAAGATATAATGAATATCTATTTAATTCTTAAATTATTTTATAGTAGATGTAAGGGGATGGACATTCAAATTACGTAATGATCTATTATCCATAAAACCACAGGACCCAAGCATGGATAACAGGATTCTGGATTTTACTTGTGTATAGAAGTGTTTTAATTCGAAATATATATTGATTTACATTACATTGATTTACAAAAGCCAAATCTTAGACATTTGATTATTGTTCAGCAGAGTAACATACTGTATTTGTTGTATAATGTCCAACATATCCCCTATTCACTTCTATTGAAACTTACCCTTAATAGTGACTTAGGTACT
>CM044442.1:67611699-67672148 GCA_024363595.1 Xenopus borealis
TCTGTGCACCACTTCTCAAAAAAGGTTCTATCAGGAGCTTCCTGTGAGCGATGGTGCCAACATTCAGTTACAAAGTGCAGGTGTTGATTTGCTCGGAAGTATTCTGTTTTTGGGAGGTTGTGACATTCTTGTAAATATGTGATAGTGGCAGGGCCCCTAGCAGTAAGTAAATCTTTTACCCTTACAATGTTGTGGTCTCTCCTCCACTGGAATAAGCGGTCTTGTAAACCTGGGGTAAATTGTGGGTTGCCTAATAGTGGTTGTGCTGGGGTATGAGTAGAGTATAGTGAGTAAATATGTGCATTAGTGTCCCATAATTTAATGGAGTGTCGTAGAGTGCGACTGGTTATTGTTGGTCTGTTTTTTGTTTTAGACCAAAGCAGTGCATCTGCTGTATAGGGGGTCATAAACCAGTTCTCTAAAGATTGCCACAATGGGGCATTATCATATGCATGTATTGTGAGCAGGTGATTTAATTGAGCTGCAATATAATACTTCCAGAAATTTGGAAGTCCTAGGCCTCCCTCTAAGGTGGTTCTTTGCATAATATTGAGTCGCACACGAGGTGTTTTATTATTCCACACAAATTTTGTAATACATCTTATGTTCTAATTTGACTTCCTCTGTCTATTATGACTCAATGCTGGCCATAATGAGCTCCCTTCTGCCAAGTCAATGTTTATAAAACCCAAACTTTGGATACAGCTCATACTTAAGCTCTCCAAATACATCCACTTCATTGTTGCTGCTACAAATTCTGTGCAGCAACAAACTTTTGCTGCTACACATCTGCACTACCCTCATGTAATACCAGCCTTTGTTTAACCAAAAAACTTACATTACTGTACTTATTAATTAACTCTCTAATAAAGCTGGACCACTTTTCTTCACTTTTATTTCTTTCCTCTGATTCCACCTCAAAACAGTAACTGCTCAAAACATTATTTTTGATAGCATGATTGATAATCTGTTTTAACAGGCATTTCTCCTTTACATCATTTATTCTACTTTCTGATGGAGCCAGGAATGCAGGAAATGTAAGCAGTAATTAAATTACAAGAGTACACTTAGGTGCCTTGAAGTGTTTACTGTAGTGTCAAGGGGCACCATCCAACTCTTACTCCTCAAGGGAAGTGCTTTGCAACTCTGGCAAAGGAAACTTTTTGTGGTTTCTTTTTTTGCAGTTTATACCACTCCCAATATAGTAATAGTAAGAACCTATTTTGCTTTATACTGTATTGCCTTGTAATATTTGCTTTAATTACATAGAGGCTGAGGTATTATAGGCAGACCTACTACAGATAAAGTCCAAACTCATATGAAACCTGTTGACAAAGGTGCAAAGTACAGGGTCCACTGATATAAAGATGTTATTTTCAGAGTTCCATTTACGTTTGTAGCAAATGACCATGCAGCTAATTTGAATATAATGAATTGTGTGTGTAGCGCTATAGTAAAATGTATTCTCCATTTTCTACTATGAGCTCTATTACCTCCTAAATGAGAACTAGGGAGTGAGCCCTCACAATGGTGTGGAGGCAGGGTATAGTGCAACTGTAACTTGAACAGGGAGTAATGATTGGGTGCCAGTGATTCTTTTAACTTAACCAGAAACATTTATTGAACAAAAATCTCCTAAAGAAAGGTACATATAAAGCAAGCAGCATCATACAGTATCAGAGGATAATCTTGTACTCACAGAACCTTTGGTTATCATCAGTCCGCACAGGGAAGAAATAGTACAGCAGCAGTAGTTCAAGGTACACCCAGCATCATCCTTTTTCCTAAGTGGAACCTGAGGGGAAACTCACATCCCTATGTCTGTATACTTAGGGACAGATTTATCAAGGGTCGAAGTGAAAATTCTAATTAGAAAAATTTGAATTTTTAAGTAATTTTTGGGTACTTTGACTATCAAACAAGCAAAATTTGATTCGACTTGAAAAAATTCGATTTGAATTGAACCTTTAAGGAGACTTTTTGAAATTTTTGAAAACAAGTTTTTTTGGAGGAAATCATTCAAATCAAATGATTCTATCGAACAATTCGAACAATTTCAACTCAATCAAAAATGTCTGGTTTTGATCGGGAAAAACTATTTGGATAAAATTCAATTGTCGAATTTATATGTTTTTTCACTTCGAAATTCAACCCTTGATAAATCTGCCCCTTAGTACCTACTCTGGGCAATTAGTACCCGGGATCATAATCCCACTCAAAATCCTCAGAGGAGCATCAAGCTGCTCAGCTAAATAATCTGTCAGGTGCCCCTGAGGAAGGGGTTTTCCCCCCAAAAGCTTGTGAAAATAATATGAGATAATAAAATGAGAGAAATTCTCTGCCAGAAAATTTGGTGTGCTTCTTCCCTACACAGTCTCATGTTTGCTTCATAAACACAACTATAGTTTCTATAAACAAGCTGGTGTGTAGCAATGGGTGCAGACATTCAAACACAGAATACACAGTAGATAACAAATAAGTTCTGAAAAAACCCAAAGTATACTATAGTGCAATTCACTGTTGTCTGCTGTGTATTCTCCTTTTTCAGCTTTGAATCAAATTGAATCTTGTCTGTGGTTTTTTTTTACATGATAAACCTTTTTCTCAATTAATTAATTAATTGAATCTGGCCCATTATGTTCAAAATATTAGCCAAGAATGACACATAAAATACTTCACTATGAGCACTTCTGTATCTATTTGAATGATACATTTATACATTAATGGACTTTAAACCATGATCATTTTTAAGCTGGACATGTAGCACCATCAAAGGAAATGCAACTTCTTTTTTCTTGACACTTTTATAATTTGATGGAGTGGGCCAAAGGAATACATTTATTTAGTTATACTGGTGTTATATGTAGCCATTATGGATACATTATTTTACATGAATACATGTAAACATTCTACAATCAGCTATGCTTGAAACATATCACTGTAAAATGGAGTCATGGAAAAGGAGAATCACAAACAATGTTAATTCCCTTCACATCTGGCACCAGAGGTAAAACCTTAATTAAAAGGTGATCTTTGTCAGTCATTCTGTAATCAGTGCTGAATTATCATTTTCAATTAAGCTGACATTACTCACTGCCAGAAGCACATTGAAGCCAACAAATTTACACCTTATTCATTAATATAAATCTCTGTCAAAGAAGTTTGTGACAGCAAACCAAAAAAATTACATTAAGAACTGAAAGAGTAACATACATTGCAGATTCTCAAAGCAATCTAACCTAAAGGAATTCCAAACTTTGGTAAGAACAAATTATATTAATCTTAAATGATCTGTTTTTGTGAGAATACAATGATTATCACTGTAAAAAATGCAAATGTGGAGTGCTACTTAGCATTGATATCTTAATAAATATATAAAATATGTAAAGCGGCCAAATAAAGTATTTTATCTTATTTGTTAAAATAAAATGCACTATGCAATATTTTACTTGATCTTTTCAGCTTGATAATGTACTTATTACTGCATTAAATGTTCGTTTGTTTTGAAGCTTGGCTAAATTTGCCACACCAATTTTTTTTTTAAATAATGATGAATGAATGAATGACCCACAGATATACAAATCATAACCTCATTAAGAAGCAAAACACACTTTGCCCCATTGCAGAAACCTACTTGGGATGTACAGGGTTTGATGTAGAGTTAATAACACTAATGAAAATGCTTGTTATCAGCAGAGAGGTTAGAAGTAATCATTACTATGGCTTTTGTGGGTTCTGAAGATATTAAGGAAAAACAAAATTAGCAGTAAGAAATTATAATCACATATCTCCACACCTATATTTATATTGTATTTTATAGTGAGCATGTGAGAGAAAAATAACATTGATAAAGATTTATGTAATATAAATATTTTTTTAAGGGAAAACAAAAGTTGCTAATATTCCTATTATACCTGTATAAAGTTAGTCAAGACAATTATGGTATCCCTGAGGAATTATGGTATTCCTGAGGAAGATCACAGTTTGGGATTGAAATTCTGGATAATTTTGTTTGATACAAATCACTATAATAGTATATAATAGTATATTCATCGACAAAGTCATAACATTCATATTATTTTATGTTAACTGTTATCTTCATCAAGGGGCAGATTTATCATCGAATCAAAATCCTTCGACTTCCAATATCGAAGTCGAATGTTTTTCTACCAAATTTGGCATTCCTGTGGTCGAAGAAAAATCAACTGAACGATTTTCTTTGATGTGAAAACATTCTCTGGAAGGTCCCCATAGGCTAACATTGCAATTCGGCAGGTTTAATTTGGCGAAGTATTGAAGTTGAAGTTTTTTTAAAGAGACAGTACTTCGATTTTCTAAGTCCAAGGATTTCACTTCAAATTGAACGATCAAATCGTCGAATTGTCGAAGTAGCCTATTTGATGGTCGAAGTATCCAAAAAATTACTATGAAATTCAAAGTTTTTTAACTTTGAATATTCACTCGAACCTTAGTAAATCTGCCCACTAATGTTACAATCATCAATTAGTCACTTGCAGCAGTTCAAGCTTTCAAACATTTGTTAAGATTTTTAATGAACATCTTATAGATAGATATGAAATAGTCTGTAGGGTATTTAGCTATTACCATACAGTTAAGCTTTTTCCACAAGACTTGAAATTCCTATTTCTATTTCTATTCCTATTTTGCATAGCTAAAAAGTATGCTTTTTGTCACAATGAAACACTGACAATATGGGATGGCATGATATGCAATAAAACAACTATTGCTGAAAAAGTGGAAATTAATTTTGCCTAGATGACATAATGTATCTTGTTATTTTGCAAAAAATAAATTCCAGTACAGTATATATATATATATACAATCATTGGTTGAAGGCACAAGTAATTGCTTGTTAAGAATGCCGAGCTATTACGCAAATGCACACTTCCCACATACTGTTAGTATTTATTTACAAATGCAAGTGCAAAATAGTACAATTCACCATAATTATTTTATCCTCAATGCGCCATTCCTTCCCCCCAGTATTCCAATGCAAGTGTGCTTGTGCAAAAAAGAGAATTCAGCATGACTTTTTCCAGATTTCCAGCTTTATCAATACAGGCCCAAAATGTATGACAGTGTAGTAAATCTGGCACTATTTGCAGCAATGCTAATCAATGGTAAATCTAGAAGCACTGCTGCCTGATCAAGGCAGGTGTTAAGTACAGTGCCAGTGTGCAAGTGTATATTATTGAATGGATTTCTGACTGGTGCAATTCTTTGCTACTACTTACTGTACATCTAGTGATGAACAATTTTTTTTTCTGTTTTATACAGCCAAGAACAAAAACAAATCAATGTCAGCAGAGAAATGAGTAAAAATACATGCAAGCATGTTACTTCCAAGAAGATAATTGCTGTACAGGTAATGCTTGGTCTCTTAGCATATGGGAGCATGTTCAAGGTTATTCAGCTGGGGCAGATGGGGGAAGCTCTAGGGTGCCCTGTTTTCATGTGGCAGAGCACCTTTAGGAACTGTACTTCTAACTGCTTGCTATAGGAGATTATGAAAGACTGAGCTGACAAGTATTAATTGCAATGCAACACAATAATATAATATAATAATTACAAAATTGATAGTAAAGATAGAAAGGTGTGGGAAAGGAAAGGGCAACATATGCAGGAATGTAGTGGGGAAAAAGAGGGGCAGGTAGTCCGAAGATGATCAAAACTATCAGGCATTTGTGTTGACCTCTGATTATAAAGCTGTGTTACCTTGCGTGTAGTAGCTGGAATCTGGGGGGGAGTGGCATAGGCAGATGGCAATGGGCTCTGTAGGGGTCCACATGGTATGGAATTTCCACAGTCCACACCATGGGATGCTCAATGTTATGGTCGCACTCCTTAAATTAAGCTGAGATGTCGATATTGGTCAGTGCTAGTAAATTGGATCCAATAGAACCATTTTTAATAAACTTTCCTGTTTACTTTTCAATAGTGGGTTTCATCTCTTCAAATCTATGAACCTCCTATGGTGAACAGTTTCACTCAGGCCAATCCCCAGTATCATTACAATTTGAGATTACAAGTTAAATACCTAGCAAGGAACTTTATACGTATAAATGACCAAGTACAAAATTAAAATTCAATGTTTTTGTATATTGCTAAAGCAGTTAAATAGCAGCATTGTGTTTTTAATTTAAATAACATAAGTAAAATTTAAATGTTTAGTGTGTATATATATATATATAGGGTGACTATACATTTTAAAAAAAAAATACAGTACATATTTTAGTATATTTATACAAAACAGGTAACATTGTATTCAAAATTCATACCAAATGGTTGTCTAGTTTCGAGAAAGAATATCCACTTCGCTTCTTTTTTTAGTAATTTGTTTTGGATATCACCACCTCTAACGTGCTGAAATTTTTTCTTTACCAATTATTGAAAAAGAGGAAAGAGAGATGTCTGGCTACAGTGGTTGAACTATTTGCATCTTTTATATTACTTATATCTTACATAATTATTTCCTTCAAAGTTTGGCTTGTTTGTCCAACATATTGTTAGAAACATTTTTTGCATGTAATAAGATATATAAAATTTTTTGAAATACAACTGATATACTGTTTTATATTATATATTTTATAATTAAATTTTATTATAAAATATATAATACAACTTTTATATTAAAAGTTGTAGTTTTTTCCATGTAGTTACAAGTAATGCATCTGTGTGCTCCACATTTACACATCCCTTTAGCGGTTAACCGGGTTGTATTTGTGAACTTTGTATGAGACTGGTGATAGGAGATCTCCGATATTGTGTTTCTTGAACTAGCATGACCTGTACCTGTAGCCGTTGCATCTCCTTTAGTAGGTTATGGTGTTTAAATGGTGTTTAATCCCTTGGTGTTAACGAATCCAACACTTATTTCAGCTCTCATCTATTAGTCAAAGCAAGTGCGGTGCTGTGCCCCCATGAGCTCTGGCAGGAGCTTTGAGAAAAAAATAGGCAGAATGAATAACAGTACAGAAAGAACTTGGACAGTAGAGGAAAGTAAGAGTAGAACATAGGAGATTTTGTTTGTAACAAGCAAGAAAGACAAAAACTGTACAACAGATGTGATGTACCCTGTGGACACACGTGGTTAGCCTTATAGTTATCCCTTGGGGAGACATGAGTAGTGATGGGTGAATTTATTTGCCTACTGTAGGTCGAATTCGCTGCAAATTCCTGCAAATAAATTCGTGAAATGGCTGTGAAGATTCACCAGAGAGAATTCGCCGGCATCAATTTCCGATTTTCACAAGTTTTTTGTGAAAATTATTGAAATTCACAAATTTTTCATGAACACATAAGAAATTCACAAATTTATAGTGAAAACATTTGAAATTCACGAATTTGTGAAAACGGTAAAATTAAAAAAATCTTGAATTTTCCAATTTTGAGAATTTTTTGCCATTTCTCGAATTTCTTGGGAAATTCGCAAAAAATTAAGCGAAGCGAAATGCCCCAGATTCGCCCATCACTAGACATGAGTAGGGCAACTTGAGGTCAGAGTAATACCATCCTTTACCTGAACTTTACAACAATATCTAAAACTCTGCCTTGTTGGGAGTCCTTCCTTCCAACCAACCCATCAATATAATGCTTTAAGCACAAATACAGCATTGCTGTGATATATACTAAGCAATTAAGCTTCTACCCCCTTGTTTACTATGACTGAGACTCCACAGATTCTCAGGTTTTTGCATTGTCCATGATTTTCTAAGGCAGTGATCCCCAACCAGTAGCTTGCGAGCAACATGTTGCTCTCCAAACCCTTGGATGTTGCTCCCAGTGGCCTCAAAGCAGGTGCTTATTTTTGAATTACTGGCTTAGAGGCAAGTTTTGGATGTATAAAAACCATGTGTACTGCCAAACATTCTCTCCTGTAGGCTGCCAGTTCATATAGGGGTTACCAAAAAGCCAATAAGAGCTCTTATTTGACATCCACATGGACTTTTTCATGCTTGTGTTGCTCTCCAACTCTTTTTTAAATTTAAAAGTGTCTCACAAGCAAAAAAGGTTGGGGACCCCTGTTCTAAGGCATCCATGTGTTTGAGGAGGAGATAGATACATTTATGATGCTCAAGGATGCTTTACATCATTCTGTTGTGTGCCTGTTCAATGATCTCTAGTTGGTGTCTCACCTTTGGCTCATAGCTCTTACTTGAAGTTCGCCATGTCCTCTTTTTGAAACTCCCTCAGTGTCTTAGCCATTGCACATAGGTGCTCTTTGGTTTGGACAGAAGACAGGAAGTTGCTCAGGTTGGAGTGTGCACATGCAGAGCTAAATCCAGAGTTGAATGGATAAAATTGTGGAAAAAAAACAGGAATTCCTTAAATTCCTCAAAAAAACTGAAAACCTGGAATTGAATAAACTGCTTAAATTTGGGCTGAGATAGCTCCAGTTAATTGACTTCAGCATGACCTTGCAAGGTTTTATATGTCAATGTTTTTCAATCAGTAAATATAGAAAACTTTCATTATTCACATGCATGATCTTTTAGAGCAAAAATTTGAATTGTGGAAAAAAAAAATTATTTAGATTAATATTCCCTTAGTGTGGGTTATATGAGATTATTTTAGTATTAATTAAGGTAATATGTGGTAACTAAAAAAAAATTATACAAATAAAAATAATAATCCAAAAATTAGTTTCCAGGATCAATTTTATATGTTAATTATTCAAATTAAATTTACTTGCAGAACACCTTATCATTATCTTCCTCTGGCACGCCTGTTGGTGTTTCTCTCAGGTTCTTCGCTTGTTCCCGCAAATCGTCTTTTCTCTTGCTTGCTTTAAATTGAATTGAATTCTGTCTACCATACATTATATACTGTAATAGTCCACACTCAACAATGACCTAGTAAGTGGATAGCTAATTTAAGTCAGTACTTGGTCAGCAAGTTGCAGGTTATTTCACAATGCAGATATAATTAAACTCTAAAGAATACTAGAAAATCCTTTAAAATTCACTTTAAAGATGGATCCTGCAGTTTAGTATCCACTGTTATGCTTGGCATTAGAGAGTTGCTTTTACTATAAGGAATTGCTGCAGTCAATATATTAGAAGGCTTATGTCTCTTTTTTTCTACCCTATCACACAAAATATAGACTAACACTGGACAAAAAATGTATCTGTTTTAATTACAAACTGGATTTACTATTATATTCAGCACACATTTTTTTAAATAATCAGATGTTATATCTTTTATATTAACTATATATCATACTTGCATTTAAAACTTTTTATGAGAACATAGCTAAATTTACTGTTATACATTTTAATTCAAATTTAAAGTATATGGAGCAAATAAAATAAAAAATGCAAGAGAAGTAAATAATCATAATTTAACAGATGATAAAATAAGTTGTTTTGTGTTCTCCATGTTTAGTAAGGTTTTAATGAGTAATAAATAAATGTACATTTTAATCTCATGAAGTTAATGGTAGTTTATTTCATTAGACATTAATAAGTTCAAATGACTATGCTTCATATTATAGCTTCTTTACATGACATTAAAATTAACAGGCTAAGTTTGTTTTCAATTTCTTATAAAATAAGGGGAGAAGGCTTTTTTTAACACTGCTTTTGTTTTGATTAATTTTAATTGGTCTTATCTTCTGAACTGTATAGGGATTTTATGCATTAACCTGCCTGTTGGGCCCTAAAACAATCAGACAATAAAATGTTTACTGTATATATTGTAGGAGGGTAAAGGTTTTGCTAACCTTTAGGTCCTTTGTTCCCATGGGCATAATTTAGACATGCAGACTGGGTCCTCGGTTACACAAGGGAAGCTTTTTCCTTTGTCCTATGTGAAAGTATTGTGGTGGCAGTTTAGTGACTGGTCAGTAGTTGCCACTATATAAAAGGGTAAAGGTTTTCCTATGCCCCATTGAATGGGTGCCAACTAGACTGAGTCCTTTTTACCAGAGGGAAGAGGTTTTAAAAGGGATGTTGCCATGTGATCTGTCTCTTTCCAGTGCACCCATTGGAAGTGGGGTGTGCTGCTAGGGCCTGAGGTGGAGGTAGGCTTTACTGTAGAAGTGAGTGAGCTTCAGGTCAAAAACAGTAATACAGATGCAGCCACTGGTATTTGTGAGTTAAATGCATCATGACTCAGGGTTAATTGAAGAAACTGTGTTATCTAAAGTCATCTTAACTCATTTAATGCATTTAACCTTTTCATTAGCATACCAAAGCACCATTGTTCAATAGTGAACTATTTAATTGGATGGGATGCTTTGACACAATATTCTGTGCTAAGTGGGATAAATGGGATAGATGAGTTGTTTTTTTTCTGTGTCAAATGCACAATCCAAAGTGGCTTTGGAGGGGTTTGGAGGGGTTGAACTTGATGGACCTTGTCTTTTTTCAACCCAATTTAACTATGTAAATATGTAACTATGTAGATTAAGCTCAGGGAGACAACCTTGGAGTGTCCAACCAGCTGTGAGGCTGCCTTCAATGGGGATTGTACACCATGGGCTGGCAAGGAAACTCAATTCCCATTGCTGACTAACAAAGGATCAGATAGTGTCTGTGAGTAATACAATAGTGTGTAAATGACCTATTGCACTCCTTGCTTTGTGAAATGTACCATCAGTTCAATAAATGTTCTGCTGTTTTAAAGAACCACTGGCACCCAAAGTTTTTTTGACCAAGAGTGAATACTGTGTATGCTTATACCAAGTGGTAATCCTTTCCTCCATACTATAAGCAGTGACCCCACCTGAGGATAAAGAGTCTAATTATATTGTGCCTACCGGGTGTTGCTGGGAGTTGGACCCCTTGCAGGGGTACCAAACCAGTGAATACTAACCTAAGCGAAGGTTTAGCAATACCCTGACCCATCCACCTGTTACATAGTATATCATATAACATTATTTTAATGTACTTTTTCATATCTCCTCCATTTTTACTCTACTTTCCTAACCATTTTCAATTTCATTCACTTTCCTCCATTCTTCCTCCTTTAACTTTATTTTGATACTCATTACCCTTTATAATATTGAGCTAAACTATAGAATCTGTTCTATTGGGGTGTACAAGGGAACACAAAATTAACTGAAAACAGAGGGAGAATATCAATTCTAATTCATTCAAGGGAATAAAGAGGAATCATGCTTACGAAGCATAACCTATACTACCCTTCTCCCAAAACACAAATACCTAAAGCACAATTCAATAAACTCAATAATGACAATGTTAATTATTTTGGGATAAACCATCTCTTTTAAGTCATCAAGGAAGATCAATCTCTATAGAATGCACCTCAAACAAACCCTGTAGAGAAAGTCCAATTCTTCACCTATTGCATTGTCATTACAGTCTCTTTTGTTAAGCAATGTGGCTTTCCCTACACCTGTACCAGTTTTTACAATTATTTGAATCCATTTGATATTAATTTTACTTAAGCTTCAAGTATTGTTGTGTTGTTTTATGGCTTGATATATTTTGTACTTTTAAAGTTGCTACCTGTGGCTGTTAAACATTACAGTGAGAAGCATGAACATGACATTTGCATTAAAGGAATTGTTTGGTATAAAAGTAAAAACTGGGTAAAATAAAAAATGTTTTCAATATAGTTAGTTAGGCAAAAATGCAATGTATAAAGGCTGGAGTGATTGAAAGTCTACCTAACAAAACAGAACACTTCTACCTGCTTTTCAGCTCTCTTGGTTTACACTGACTAGATACCCTGGTTACCAGACATTAAACAATCTGTGACTTGAGGGAGGGCACATTGGTCATAACTGTTGCTTTTGAATCTGAGCTGAATTCATAGGATAAATGGCAAACTCACTGAACATGTCCCATGTGCCCCCCCCATTCAAGTCGCTGACTAACTCACATTTGGGGAACTGAAAAGCAGGAAGTAGAGTTCTGGCAATTATGTTAGACATCCAGTCACTCCAGCCTTTATACATAACATTTTCGGCTAACTAACTATAGTAAAAACATTTTTTATTTTGCACAGCCTATCTATTTTTATTTTTTCCCTGAACTGTTCCTTCAAGAGACACAGCACACATTGATGCAATGAACCAGGCGTCTAGCATACATTGTTCAAGCGTCTCCTAACCTGTCTCACTACAGATCCAATAGGTTCCCACTATATGAATTAAGCAGTATATGCTATGCGCAAAATTTTAAATAAAGTTCATTATCCTAGTGTACAAAACAAAATCACCACATTGAATTGTAAACCTTGCAAGGTCACACTGAACTGTAAGCACACCTTTGACTAAATGGTGAAGTCTGAAGTTGCTGACAAATAAATCTCTATACCTTATTCCTAGAGTGAGATTACACCCACTACAAAGCATCCTATCCTAAGAATACATCCTCCCACAAGGTTTGACCACAAAAGTCTTCATTCCCGCCAGTTTGATGTTCCTTGTAATTGCTTGGCTGCTGCACTTCCCTGCATAGGCTCCTTAGGGGGGTTCCGCTTCAAGCCAACCTTACTGGTTGGCACCACCTGTTGGCTAAACAGAAAATACACATTCTGCCAAATATAAAATGTGTAAATGTATCTTTGTATGGCAAAGCACCAATCAGCAAAACTACTATAATGTTTTTGGTTTTTATGAAATTTCTGTGAATCGTCACAAAGTTTGCATTTTACTCCATTAAATACCCCACATTTTTTAATGTACCAGCAAAATTTACTCCATTAAATACCCCACATTTTTTAATGTACCAGCAAAAAGCATCCTGAATAGTGATGGGTGAATCTACCCAGCTACCATAATATAAGTACCCGGTATGTGTTTTATGTGGCCCCCTAACAGTAAGGAGACCATAGAAAACCATATATTTTCAGAAAGCTATGCTAAAATTGTTTTTTTAATGATATTTCTGAAAATCATTACCAAGCTTGCATTTTACCCCATTATATACTATTTTGTAATGTATCTGCAAAAGGCATCCTCAATATGAATGCCAGGGGTCTACTGAACAGTTTGATGTCTGATATGAAAATATTCACTGAACTATGTGGTATACAGAGAGAAAATATTACACAGTGAATAGTGCATTTTCACATATGACACTCATACTGCTATAATATAAGCACCAGGTATGTGTATTATGCACTATAAGACCCCCTAATAGTATGGATACCACAAGTATATATTACGAAAGTACACATTCTGATTAAGCTAAAATGGGTAAATATGTCTTTCTACTGCTAACTGCCAAACTGCAAAGCTATGCTAAGCAGATTGCTAATTTCTGAAAATTGATACAAAACTTGCATTTTACCCCATCATATACCCCACATTTTGTAACATACTGTACCAGCAAAACGCAAAAAGCATCCTAAACATGCATATATTTACCAAACTATGTGGTATACGGAGTCCCCCAAATTCAAATAGTGCATATGAATTTTCATGGATGACACAGATGGCTGCTGCTATATAAGCACCTGGTATTTGTATTGCTTTATCATGAGACCACTTACTGTAACAGTACAGACTCTAGAAAACCAAATATTTTCTGAAAGTACACATTCCAACGAATCTAAAACTGGTAAATATACTAAAACCTTAATTTGGTTACGGTCTCTTTAAATAGCAACTTACCCATGGCAATACAGGGGTCCTGAGTGTATGTGTATGAAAAGTACTGTGAACTGGGTATTAGAGTGCAGTGCCTCCACCTAGGGAACACTGAGGAGAACAAGTCACTATTATGTACTTAACTGTTGCTCCAACACAGTCCTTTTTAATATCAAAGTCCCAGTCCTCTGGAAGGGGTTAATAATCACACAGTTCAAATGGAATGTCCCTTCCCCAGAGCTCTTATTCCCCACCTAGGGAACACTGAGGAGCACACCTATGGGAATTCCACTAGGAATAATAAAACACACACAGTTTACAAATGAAACAAATATAAACTTAATATAACTGTAGTAAAACCTGGGCAAACTAATACACCAAATTCGCCCATCACTAGTCAACAGTCATAAACACAGTTTGAATGAATTTTGGTTTGGCCAAATAAGTTTTATGGACAGAAACAAGCGAACAAAACCTATGCAGAACTGAAAATGCAAGGAAATGGCTAACATTCAATAAAATGGAATGAAATGCAACAAAATCACTGAAATTGTAACAGAATCCCCAAAATAACATACAAAAGGGAATGTGCAGTGCAGTTAGTGAATACACTATCCGAAATCGCAATAAAACATGTTTTCAGGCAAAACAAGATACAGTAAGAAAAAATGCTACAGAATTGTCTATATGTGCGTGTACACTTGGCAAAATGTGTGTTGTGTGCTTGTGTGTGTGTGCAAGTATGTGTGAGTGTGTGAAACCCCCATGATCCCCCAAAAATGTATGTGAGTAAGTGTGTAAAAAAATTGGGTTGTGTGTTTTAACACTACCTGGGGGGGTTGCACGAAGAAGATCCATCCTCCGGGATGTGGGAACAGCTGAAGGTGATGAAGGAAGCTGTCCCACAAAGATCCAGGTCCAAGTTTGCCACATTGGGGGAGGCAGAAGTGTAGGCAGGAGCAGGCAGCAGCAGATATACTTTACAAACTGCTAGGGGCTTGTGAGCGGGTGGGAATGGATCGAGCATCTTTAAAAGTTGCTCCTCCACTCCCCCATCTGGATGTGCTACAGACCATATATTATATGTTCTGTGGTACTTTTATCCATTAATGTGGAGTCTATGTTCTGTGGCACTTAAAGGGTTAATCATAATAAAATTATTTTTTTGTTATTCCTCGAGATAAAGAAAGTAAACAGGGAAATCAAATTATGTTTGGTCCTTTCCAAGTAGATAATGACATTATCAATATACAATCACCCTGCATAGAAGACTCCTGCTAAAAAAGTCACAACAAAAAGTCACAAATAAAGGGGAAGGGGGTTGTATATAAAAAAAAACAACCTATATTTTTTGTCATTAAAACAATATCCAAAAATGATGTATTCTCATTGAACTCATGTTAAAAAAGAGGTGATGCTAGCTAGAAGAGACATGGGAAATAAGACAACAGTGAATTTTCCTGTGGTGGTCATTCCTCTAACAAGTTAACCAGTTTAAGGACATGTTTTAATATATTTAATTTTTTTGTATAAAGGGTACTAACAGTACTAAGGTATAGAGTCAGTTTAAATGCTACTCTCTATAACTTTTTTCAGTTAATATTTTATAAAATAAGAGAAAAATCTACACATAATAAACTCTCTATAAAGTTCTGAATAACAGATCCCATACCTGTATAAGAGGCACATTTGTCTCACTGTAATATCTCCTTTAACAGACAGTTCACATGTATGAATATATATATATATATATATATGTATTTGAATACAAATTTCAATGTAGCCAATAACTACATTAAAGCAATAAACATAATTCCATTGGATGCACAGACTTGTGTGAAAATATATATATATAGATATTTGAAAATCTGGTGATGTGAGTGGGTAAATCAATCATTACACCCATTTAATCAGAAAGATTAATTGATACAAAAACTTAAAAAGAATCTATTAATCAAGATTGTTAAAAATTGAAATACATGATCTACTGATAAAGTTCATAGTGCAATTATATACTCAATACAGTGAACAACATGATTAATATATTTCATCCCTGTTGGCCTCAATTTCTCCGTTTGAAAAATGTTACAAATGAAAGTGAACTACCTCACTTCACACTCATTGCCATAAGGGATAATTGGTGTAAATCTGCGGACATGATTATTCCATTAAAACATAACCTTTAATTCATTATGTTAAAATCAACCATATAATTAATTAAAAAGAGCATCAATTTTGAGTTAAAAACAATTAAAATAAATGGATGGACAGATCTGAATTTCAATAGGGAAATAGTATGATGATCATGATAAAGATCAGATCCTTATTCAGATTCCCGCATCCTACCTGTGAAACCCTCTAAGTGAATGTACCACCTATCCGGGATAAATTTGGTGTAATCTGGTCGACTGTGGCCAATATGGAGAGAAGAAGCAGCGCACTGGCAATTTGATCCCTCAGGGTGAATTGTATAAATTCATCAAAAACCAATTATAGTCCAGTAATCTTGAGTGCCGCGGAATGGTGAAACTAGCTCTGGTCCTCTCAGAGGCACCTAAGTGTGGTAGTGGCCTAATACCTATCGCTAATTTCCGGGGCAGTCAAGATCAACATGGACAAATGAATGAACTGAAGAAGAAAATCTGTGATTATTTGCTGAGAAATAATTGCGCTGTGTGCAGTGCCCACCCTTAACTCTCACCGCTTCAAGCTCACGAATGGCTTCACCCACCACCCCCGGCTGCGAAAAAACACATGGAGGCCCAAATTAAGAGAGCACGATGCTCTGCGCCTGACGCGCGTTTTGCCTGAAGGCTTTGTCAAAGGACAGACTTGTAAGATAAAATACAACACAGCAGAGATAAACACCCTGCAATAAAAACATAAATAAATAAAAAATGGTTGGTTGGAAATACGAAGTTGCAGAAATGTAGCAATTAAGGATACTTACACTTTATTGTTAAATATTAACTCAGTGATTAATATATTCATCTCATTGCACTGTTAGACAACATTATTGATATTTCATTTACCATTGGTTTTGTTTTTCTTTAATTATCTTAACAGTAAAAAAAATTGGTTGCCCATTCACATTTTAATCTAAATAAAAAAATACAAGGGGCAGATTTACTAAAATCCGAATTCCAATTTCAAAAACATTTGAATTCAAATGTTTTCAAATGTTTTTAATAAAATTCGACCAATTCGACCTATTGACCAATCGAATGTAAAAAATTAGATCAATCGATTAAATAATTCGATCGATTGATTAAATTGTTCGAATTGAATGATTCCAACAATTTTAAAGGGGTTGTTCACCTTTGATTTAACTTTTAGTATAATGTAGAGAGTGATATTCTGAGACAATTTGCATTTGGTTTTCATTTTTTATTGTTTGTGGTTTTATAGTTATTTAGCTTTTTATTCAGCAGCTCTCTAGTTTGCAGTGTCAGCAATTTGGTTTCTAGGGTACAAATTACCTTAGCAACCCTGCATTGATTTGAATAAGAGACTGGAATATGAATAGGAGAGGGACTGAATAGAATGATAAGTAATAAAAATTGGCAATAACAATACATGTGTAGCCTTAGAGAGCATTTGTTTTTAGATGGTGTCAGTGATCCCCATTTGAATGCTGCAAAGAAACAGAAGAAAATTGCAAATCATTAAAAAACTATGAAAACTAAACAATGAAGACCAATTGAAAAGTTTCTTAGAATTGGCCCTTCTGCAATATACTAAAAGTTAACTTGAAGGTGAACCACCCCTTTAACCCTTCGATCAAATTTTTTTTATTCGATCACAAAAAACGTTAAAAGACCTACTGTATGGGAGCTTCCCATAGGGTTTTAAAGCAATTTGGTAGGTCCAAGTTGGCGAACTGGCCTATTGAATTTTTTTAAAGAGGAAGTACTTCGACCATCGAATATTCGAATATTCGAATACAATTAAATTTTAATTATTCGAATTGATAGAATTTTGAAAATTTGATGGTCAAAGTTACCTCATATTCAAAATTCTAATTTTTTAAAAAATTCGATCAAATTTCAAATTCTTCACAAAAATTTAGTTAATGGGCCCCTTAGTTTTAAATGTAATTTGGCTGTGAGGAAAATGGTAACATTACTGAATAAATTTGTAAATTAAAAATCATATTTTAATATATACAATATATCATAAATAGTAAGTGAATTTCAGAGGCAGAATGAATGTGCAGCAATGTAAGTACAGCAATGTGAAGAAATCAAATACATGCAAAAAAAAAGAGAATAGAAAATTAGGAGATTTATCAAAGGTCAAAGTGAAAATTCAAATTTCGAATTCAAATTTAGAGTTTTGGAGTTTTTTTTTCAAATTCGACTAGGGAATTGTTAAAATTTATATCAAGTTTTTTAAAAAACAGTTTAATTAAATTTTTGAAATTTAAGTTCTTTGCGCAAATTTTTTGGGAGAAATTCGATCATTACTACTTATAACCCTCATAAGATCATTCAAGAACTGCTCCATCTGCATAATGTCAGGTAATTTCCTTATCATTGTTTAAAACAGACTAAGTGGAGGGCATTTACTATTCCCCTGAGCACTAAGGGGCAGAAATTGCACTTCTTAGTGCTCATGCAGAAAGGGTTTCTGTCTGGAGGAATGGATGGGTTCTGCACCTCGCACCAAAATGAATAATATAGTGCTAGCATTGGTGGACACAGGCCAGTCTTACCTGTAAGAGGCTGTAAGAATGTCCTCATTGTGGCCTGTGCCATCTGGCACTACCTAACTTGTCTAAATGATGCATCTATAATGAATACAGTGCTAACAATCACAAGAAGTGCTGTGTTTATCATATAAGATGCAGGTCTATGTGCTCCAAAATGGAATGACCAGGTAATGATTCATTGCAAGATTCTGTATTTCACATTTGGCAAATATTTTCATAAAACCACTGGAAAAAAAGTGTCATGAAAAACTCCCATAGACTACTACATCCTTTTCCGAGAGTAGCAGTGAAAAATATTACAGCTAAAAAAATATTGCTGTAAAAACAAAGTTGCAGTGAAAATGTGCCAATAGACTTTTTCATGGAAAAAGTATCTGCAAGAAGCAGCCATTTCAAAATACTTTTTGGAAATATTAAATTGAAAACGGTAACAAGAATAACAAGAACAACAGCAAACGTCATTATGCTTTAAATGTATAACCCTGAAAAGCAATTGAAACTATTCACAATATAATTATGCTAAAATGAAGTTCAACAAAATGATCACTGCCAAAGTCCTGAATCTAAACTTCTCTACCATGATAATTTGTCTTGTCACATAAAACTGAATTAAAATAAGTCCTAAGGTGTTCTTTATTCATTATGCTCAATCTGTTTTCTTATTTGAATTGGGACAGAGTTAATTTGTCACAGGATTAGATTGTTAGGATAATTAGTATGCCACTAATTGCATAGAGATTGACACTAGTATAGGCTCACCCAAACCTCAAATTAACTGACATCAGCTTGTCACAAGACAAAACATTGCATTAGAATGAACAAAGTGTAGTAATAAGGCAACAGCATCTGTACATCTGCATTTGCTTTATGTTTATTAGAAACCTGCAGAGGATTCCCTTTTAGAAAACACCACCTGCCCCCATGGTGTACATAGGGCAGGTCTGTCCAGTAGTATATAAGTGAGTTCAGACCTGAAGGCTTACATTATGTACTGTAGGTGCTTTGAGAGATTAATATAGGTATCTTAGTGCTTTGGTATGGTTCTGAGCATTTCTTATTGCATTTTGCCAAACAAGACCTAGAGGCTTAAAGTGCATTTACTATGTCTAATGAGCTTTGTATGAATAATTGTATAGAATGATTCAGTATGACTTGTTCCTTTAATGACAAAAAACCCCAAACATTAAAAATGTAAAAACAACAAAAAAAAAAACCATAACACATTGCGGCTGATAATACACTCAAATGTATGACCACGTCTGTGCATTCTGATGTTAGGAAGAGGTAAATATTATACAGTAGGAGTTATTGAGGGATAAAACACAACTCTTATTATTAAAATTCAAAAGCCACAACATTATAGGAAGCCCAGTATTAAAATTAACCAACATTCCACAATTTAATGTGGAATTTTGTATGTACAAATCAATAATGAACCCACCATGGAACGTTTGCTAATATTCTGTGGTGTATGGGGGTTCACTCAAATGGTTGCAGTGATAATACAATTTCAAGGAAGAACAGCAATGGCCAGTGTAAATCCAAGCAAGTATAACCCTATGTTTATTCACAGCAGGATTTCCATATGACAGGATACATATGAAGATATCCTCTTTTGAAAACAGAGCAGACTGGATAGCAGGCAGTCAAAATTGCTAGGAAACCTGATACTACTGCTGCTGAGTTTTTGTAATTGTATCTCACCAGGCTTGGTGTTCTTTGGTTCGAAACCTCAACTGCTGAGTGCACAAGTGTGGGAGCTGCTGAGTGTTGCATGCAATCAAGTGTTGCATGTGAATTAAGTGGTAAGCAACTTTAAAAACTTAAAAAGGCATTTCTGAGGAATTTCCCTTGGGAGACTGTAGATACCCAGTGTAAATATGAGTGCAAGTTGGTTGGCTGGTATCACTCAGTGTGTGTCTTGGCACATGTATGTGGTGTTGGAGCAGCAGTTCCATACAGTATTTATATGTGAGAGGTGCAGGTGGGTTTTCATCTTGGAATCTGAACTGCAGACTCTAAGGGGGGGACTTGCAGTACTGAGAGGAGTGGCAAACATGGGGGAGGAAAGTAGGCTTGCAGAGCAATCATTGGTAGGGGCCAGTGTAGTGAGGGGTGGAGAAGGTGCAGTGGATGCTAATGAGGGAGACAGGTTTGCAAGTCAAGAGCAGATGTAGGGGACGGAAGGCTAGGGGGGCTGGTCCACAGCTTGTCCAAAGCAACAGCTTTGCTGTTTTGGCTGGTCCACAGCTCTGAACTGGTGTGAATGGAGCAGGCTGACTCTCAAAACAACCTGGGAGGCAGTATCTTTAATATGGGTGGTAGGGGGGATGAAAGGAAGCTTTTAATTAGAGAGGATTGGATTGTTAGAAAGGTGGATAGGGTAATCTGCTGTAAGTACCCTTCATGCTGAACAGTCTGCTATTTGCCTTGTGCTAAGGTTTGACATGTGGTGGAACTAATAGATTCTTGGGAGGGGCTGGGGAAGACCCTGTGGTCTTGGTACACATAGGTACCAAAGACAAAATTAGAGGAGGTGATACCATGAGCAAAATTAAAAAGACAGCATGAGCATGAGATTAATATGTGGCTGAGAGATTGGTGTAGGAAGATTTTTGGAGAACTGGGCTGATTTCACAATCAGCTACAGGCTCTTTGCCAGAGATGGTCTGCACCTCAATGATGATGATTCAGCTGTTTTGGGGTAGAAGATGACTATAGAGTGTTAAAGGTGATTTTAAACTAGGTGTGGAGAGTTCAGCAAAGGATTCTGGGGATATATAGATAGATAGACTAGATGAGCTAGTGGGCAAAGGAAGGGAAAATGTGGAAAGAGATTTAGTTGGGGGGTATTGTTAAGGACAGGGAGGTCCACATGTCATATATGCATGATGGTACTATTATTAAATGTATGTTTGCAAATGTAAGGAGTCTGACTGGTAAAATGGGGCATCTGTAATGTTAAAAAATGAAAGGGCTTAAGTTTTATGGTTGGGGCTCTTCACTGATTGTAAAGAGTCTAGCAAATTAATTGTAGGAGTTATACACCCTCCTAATTTAAGTGAGGAGGAGAAGGCTAAGCTCCTGATGCAAATATAAAAAAAACTGCTCACTTGAGGAAAGTAAAATAGTAACATAGTAAGTTAGGCTGAAAAAAGTTCAACCTTTTAACTTGTCTAACTGCTAGTTGATCCAGAAGAAGGCAAAAAACCCCAAACAAAGCCTCTCCAATTGGCCTTGTGGTGGCAAAATTTCTTCCTGACCCCAAAATGGCAATTGGACTAGACCCTGGATCAACTTGTGCCATGAGCTATCTTCCATAGCCCTGTATTCCCTATCTATTGTATCAGCCAGTACAACTGATTCAGGGAGATAATTCCACATCTTCACAGTTCTCACTGTAAGCCTCTTCTGAATATTTAGGTGGAACCTCTGGTAAATAAAGCATTATTATATGACCCTTTATATATTTATACATAGTTATATCACCCCTTAAGCTCCTCTTCTCCAGCGTGAACATCACTAGTTTGGCCAGTCTTACCTCATAGCTAAGAGTTTCCATATCTTTCAACAGCTTAGACACCCTTCTCTGTACCCTTTCTAATACAATAATGTCCTGTTTGAGTGAAGGAGACCAAAACTGTACGGCATATTCTAGATGGGGCCTTATCAGTGCTCTATACATTTGTAGAATTACCCCTTTCTCATTCCCCCGAATCCAAAATGGGCATGCATGTCTTTCTACTCCAAAGCACCAAGCCGCAAACCTTTCCTAAATTCTGCAATTTGGTGACATTTCCAAAAATCACCTCAAAATTTCCCCCCTGCAGCATCGTATTTCCACACATACTTTAGGTATCAAGATGGGTCACCCCAAATATGAAAGCCTTGGGTCCTCTGAACATTTTGATGCCCAATATGTATAGGTGTACCAAAGCATGTGGCTTATAGGTACGTTCTTGGCAGCCAGAGCAATTAATCGCCAGCATGTACCCTGTATGTGCTTGGCGGTTAATGGGTTAATGGAGCAATACTCTTTTTATTGTTAATATATTTGAAAAAACTCAACAACCTGTGCCATAAAATTTCATGCAACAAGTTTATAAACTTGTTCTATTATCTTATCTGGCAGTACTGTTGCTCCAGTCGTTATCTGGGTAATTAAAATCCCCCATTATGATTACTTTACCCAAACTAGCAGCCTTTTCTATTTACATCAGGAGCTTAGCCTCCCCCTCCTCACTTACATTAGGGGTCTATACCATACCCCTACTGTACAATTAATTTACTGGACTCTTTACAATATTTGAAGAACTCTACCCATAAGCCTTCTGCCTCCTCATTTTCTAACATAACCTCCTCCTTTATACAAGCTTATAAAATCCTGCCTAAGCTTTTTTATTGCTTCCATCCCTCCAAAACAAAGTATAGCTGCTGCTATTAACTGCCCAGTCATGTAACTCATTCAGCCATGTTTCTGCCACACCAATAACATCATATTTTCCCTCTAGTACCAGAATCTCCAACTCTCCCATTTTACCAGCCAGACTTCTTGCATTTGTAAACATACATTTAATACTGTTACCATATTGAACAAATGAAATGTGATCCTCCCTATCCTTAACAGTACCCCGAACCAAATCTTCAACCCCGTTTTCCCTTCCTTTGCCCACTATCTCATATCTGTCTTCCCCTGAATCTTTTACTGAACCCTCCCCCCGTCCAGTTTAAAATCTCCTCCAATCGTCTAGTCATCTTCTCTTTAAAAACAGCTGCACATCATCATTGAGATGCAGCCCATCCCTAGCAAAGAACCTGTAGCAGACTGAGAAATCAGCCAAGTTCTCCAGAAACCCAAAACCCTCCTCCCTACACCAGTCTCTTAGCCATGCATTAATCTCCCTAAGCTCCCGCTGTCTTCTTAGCATTGCTCATGGCACAGGTAATATCTCTGAGGAAATTACCTTGTAAGCCCTCGTCCTCAACTTTCCACTTCATTTTTTAAAATCATTCTTGAGGACTTCATCAACTCCTTTAACTTTGTCATAGATACCTTTGTTTACCAAGACTGCCGTAATGATAATGAATGATTTTAATTACCCAGATTTTGACTGGAGCAACAGTACTGCTAGGAAGGTTAAGGCATGACAATTTTATAGCACAAGATGTTGAGAAGCCAAGCTGAAAAAATGCGATACTGGATCTAGTGATCGCTAATGACCCAGAACATATAGCAAATGTGCAAGTAATTGAACCCCTGGGTACACTGAATTACAGAATAGCTAATTTTAGTGGGCTGCCCTTCAGAGCAGTAATCAGGGCATAATGTTTCCTATAAAAAATACAGATCAGCAATGGTTGTCACTTAAAATTATATTTAATTGTCTACAAGTAAATGTAGAAGCACCAAAACCACCCTATGTGGCTTAATATGTAAGTAAAGAAGTTAATAGGAAAGAGAATGGCATTTAAAAACTATAAGTCTGTGGGGGACAGAAGCCGTGTTTAATGTATATAAACAATATAATAAATGCTGTAAAGCTGTAATCTGGAAGGAAAATATAGGAAATGAGGAGTGTATTATGGCAGATGCTAAGACTAACCCCAAAACATTTTTTTGAGTATATTACTACTAAAAAGATGTGGGTTGAAAATGTGGCTTTCACACATAATGGTACCAGTATTGTTGTAACAGATACAGAAAAGGCAAATGTTGTAAATCAGATATTGTCTTCAGTGTATACAATAGAGTTCCAAGGCTCATTTCATTGCTGCACTCAGGTTATGGTTCATAAAGCTTTAATAAAAATTTATGTTAACAAGATACCAGGGCCAGATGGCGAATACCTCCGGCTTATAACAGAGCTTATTTCTATTTATGATTTTCTCAGATTCCCTTTCATTTGCTATGGTACCTATGGTTTGGAAAGAAGCTGATGTCATACGAATATTTAAAAAGGGATTATGATCTCAGCCTGATAATTATAGGCTGGTAACTTTAACATCTGAGATGGGCAAATTATTTGAAGGCTTGTTAAGGGATAATATTCAAATTATGTCTTAGTGAATGGCATTATGAGCATCAATTAGATGTGATGTGATCTTTTTGGATTTTGCCAGTGCATTTGATACAGTGCCCCATAAATGACTGCTTTCTAAACTAAGGCCAGTAGGACTTAACAAAGTCGTTTTCACATACAGATGCAGCCACTGGGATTTGTGAGTTAAATGCGTCATGACTCAGGGTTAATTGAAGAAACTGCTTTATCTAAAGTTATCTTAACTCATTTAATGCATTTAACCTTTTCATTAGCATACCAAAGCACCATTGTTTTCAATGCTGTGACACAATATTCTGTGCTAAGTGGGATAAATGGGATAGATGAGTTAAGTTTTTCTGTGTCAAATGCACAATCCAAAGTGGCTTCATCTGTAGATAGGAAACTGGCTACAAGATCGGGTATCGGGATGTAAAAATATTCAGCAACTTATACTCTTAATGGGACTGAACTAAACTAGACCAAACCCAAAATGAAAAAGGACCTTGGAGTCCTTGCACATAATAAACTTGTCTGTTGGCTGATGGTTGGAACATTATTACAGTGGATGAGGGATTACACAGGGTCTTGCCAGATAAACCCATGATGTACCATAGGAGAGGCACAAATTTGAGAGACCGCTTGGTCAAAACTGACCTCATGTTACCAAATTAAACAAGGTACTTGGCTATGGTCAGATAAACCTGGCTGTTTTCATTTTCCCAGCTGCATTTCTTGCAGATTTATAGCTCCTAGTGATAGTTTTCTACATCTTCAGACAGGTAAAAGATTCTTGATCAGACAACACATTACATGCTCTACCGCACATTATTTATTTAATAACCTGTCCATGTAAGACCAATCTAACACTGCTCCACTGGATGGACAGACATCGCTCTGCCATAAGCACTGCTTACCACAATGGCAGCACCAACAAACCTGTGGCAAAGCACTTTATTGAGGTTGGACACAGGCTTCCCACATTTCGATATGTAGCCATTGACCATATCCCCTCACTCAGAAGAGGTGGAGATCGTTCAAAATTGCTGCTTCAGAGGGAGGTCTTTTGGATTAAGAGGTTGAATGCTATGACACCAAGGGGGTTAAATGAACATATGCTCTTTTCTTTGTTTTCTGAATCAGTGTTGATGGTTTACATATTACGTTGCTGCTTTGACACGAGTTTAGAACCTACTTTGTAACCTCTATACCGATACATTTTCTGTGATTTACAGTTCACCATAGTGTGATTAGATTTTGAGCTTAATGGTTTTCATGATTAACCTGTTTCATCTTACAGGGCTGGGTTTTTTTGTCATGTGGAGCTTAGTTGGTCACAGCATTGAGTGAATACTTGTGGGTTTTACCTATTTATTCACAGGTGATTTTAAAGGGAAACTGTCATGGGAAAACATGTTTTTTTAAAAATTGACAAAATGTCAGATTTCAAAATGAAATATAAAAACAATCTGTTTGCTCTTTTGAGAAATGGATTTCAGTGCTGGATTCTTCTGGAACAGCACTATTAACTGATGCATTTTGAAATTTTTTGAATGTTTTTCCCATGACAGGATCCCTTTAATGGGGATTTGTGGTCTTGAAAAAGGTCTTAGGAACAGACCGAAATGTTGACTCCCTGTTTTTGATGTATTAAATAAAATTTTGGATTTTAAAAATTTTTTCAAAGGCCCCCCGAGTGCACCTTCAAAAATGAGCCAGAGGTGCAAGATCAACAAGATCAATCTTTTGTAGCAAAAGAAATAGGAGGATCACTTTATTGTAGTGAAAATATGTTGATTCATCTAATTTATTTCACACAATTTCACATTTTCACATGTGAGATTGTGTGAAATAAATCAATACACTTTAATGAAAGCAGTATGCAAAGTGCAAAAATGTCAACAACTAGAATATTTTATTACAAAAGAAGAAATATTGCTTTTGTGCTGAACTCCAAAAGATAGGCAGCTCTCAGTAATGTACAATCCTCAGTTGTATTCATACACACCAACCATTAAATCTTGCTCTCTATTAGTTTTTTATTGCACTTTGCACATTTCCTTCAGGTGTTGCTGGATTGTTGCAGATCTCTGTGCCTCATTTCCGAGAGCAGTCACCTCTGGCTAACCCCACAAATGCATTTAGCAGTGCTGTATTCATAAGGTGTGGGAGAATTGAGGCATTTAGACTTGCTCCCTTAATCTTGTTTACCATTTAGGCACTTGTATTAGGGAGCAGCATAGAATGCAGGCCACATGGCCCTGTGGCATATGAAAAGACATGGGGAACATCCACTTGCTTAAGAGGATGAAGGGATGCTTTCTTCATCTCCATAGTGCTCTGCTCGTCCCCCAGTGTATTGTACATTTGCACATTTAGCCCATGAACTGCAGTTCCCTGACAGGTCCACCTAATTTGCCATCCTACTGTGGAAAAAATTGAGAGCCTAAGAAGCAGTAAAGCATTATCAGCAGTACAATAGGAGACTCCCCTTTTTATATGCTTACTTTATTAGTAAGTTTGCAACATCTAGAGCGCCACTTTCATGATCCTGGGTATAAAATTAGTATGATCTTTTCTCACATGCATTAGCTTCTTTATTTCCATGTTACAAGGCACATGATTCTATATACCTGATGATTCTTAAAAAAATACATTGAGCTCAATTAATTGTGCTGGAAAATAAAGCCCTGAAGTTAAAAACTCAAATACATATATACATTAGTATTTTATGTAATCAAAAATAAAATAAAAAGCTCCCATGTGGCAGTAGGTTAACTGAAGTATTTTGCTTTAAAAATACACATACATAAGAAGATTATCTAAACGCTTGTTTAAACCAACTCAGCAATTTTATTGATAATCTGACTTTTTAAAAGGTTTCTATCATGTTGAGTATTGTATTAAATACAATACCTTGCATTATCTTGCATTATGAAATGCAGAGTACAAGTACAGATATTTAATGGGTATTAGCTGCTAGTTCTCCACCTGAGTGCTTTACAACAAGATAATGACAACAAAAGTGATTTATGTATCTTTAACAGAAATTTTCTCTGCATAAAGCAGATAAAATGTAATCAAAATAGGGTTTTTTTATCAGATAAACACAGGTTCACTGATTTCTGAGAATTTAAGCTGAGGGATAAAGGTTTTACCTCTGTTCCAATTTTATGGGAGTTTTATTCTTAATACAGCCTAATTGCTATCTTATCTTTTCATGCACTGGGTTATACTTTCTAGCTGCTTCAAGAAAAAAAATAGAAAAGTCAATAGTGATGGGTGAAAATTTTTGGAAGGCAAGGATTTTTTCACAGAGAAAAAATGCTCATAGCCGCAAATGTATTTTGCTCAGAAAAAGAAACAGCAAAAAAAGCTGCAGCAAAAAATAAACACCCATGTTTCAACAGATTCACTCAGATTCACTCATCAACAAAAGTCAAGAAAATGTCACAGAAAAAATGTGCTTAGTACATTGTTATACATATACATTAATGGAAAAAAATGAGTCACGCGCCGTTTTTGACGTGACGTGCCGAAAACGACGCAACACGCGTCAAAAACGTGCCATGACTCGTTTCGCTATTTTTTTCGCCAATTAGCGAATTTCGCTGGAAATTTGCAAATTTTTCGGCGAAGCGATACTGGGTAGATTGACCCATCACTAGTACTTTAAATACAATTCTGTCTATAATGTAAACAGTCAACACGTTATTACTCAAATCAATATCGATAAACATATAGTCATTGTTAATAACATTGGATTACTGACCAAGAAATTTCTCCTCTAAGCAAATAGAACAGGGAGAAGATAAAGAAAGAGATAAGAGATATCAGAGTATAGCTGTTATACCTATAATGGCAACCACTCTATTTATAGTTAGAACATCCCTGACTAATGTGATGCCTCCATAAATTCTGTCCAAGGATACCATATTGTAAAGTATTTACTTTGATGAGACATGTAATTTCCTCCATTTGTCTCACTTCTTCTACCTTAGATAACCACTCACTACACGTGGGGACTTCTACTGTTTAAGGCTTTGGCTGCCTGTCATAGGTGTAAAGTAAGTGGAGGTATGTGTGCAGTTGTTTGTATCCCCATGCATCTCTAGGGTGCTGACCCCATAATTTTTGGATCTCAGTTAAGGGTATCATGTTTCCATTTTTAAAAAGATCTTTTAAAATAGTTTCTCTAGTGCCAAGTTGTCCCCATCTTATGAATGACCCTTTTCCATACTTGGTGGGAATTCTGGGTTAAACATTAATGGTGTATCTGTTAATCCTAGTCTAATTTTGTTTCTATCCCATACTCTGTGTGGCTCCTACTAAAGGACGGTGCCACTCTGGTTTGGGAATATGTTCCTTCTCTATCCATGAGTTATTAGTTAAAGGATAATCTGTTGTTAGATATTCCAATTCACACCAGTCTTTTTGTACATTTTCAGAGGACCAATCTAATATCCTGACAAAATGTATAGCAACATAGTAAAGGTACGCATCAGGTAATCCCAGGCCCTCTTGTTCTTTTGGGGCTATTAATATAGCATGTATTAACCTTGAGTTCTTCTTACCCCATATGAATTTTGATATCATGGATTTAATTTAATTTTAACAAAGGAATTTGTGACCGCTATAGGTAACACTTGGATAAAATATAAAAGTTTAGGCATGAGCACCATCTTACGAACCTGAATTTTAACCAAACCATGACAATCTAAGTTTGTCCAAAACATCTATTAGTTTTTTTTAGATATAAGTAGTGGGAGGAAATTATCCTTATATAATTTCTCTAGATGTTCTCTTATTTTGATGCCTAAATATTTGATAATTGATTTAGACCATTAAAAAGTTGGAATTCAAGTGTCTCATTTTTGCCTCTGAGATATTTATATTCAAAATATCATACTTTTGTAATTCACCTTGAAATTTGAGAGTTCCCCAAACATTTTTTAAGAGAGATGTAACCTTTGGTAAAGATGTGATCGGCTTCATAAGGGATAATAATAAATAATCAGCAAATGCAATACACTTATACTCCTTATCCCCCTAAATAATACCAGATATGTCTCCTGACATGTGAGAGAAATATTTCCATTACTATAATAAAGAGGATAGGTGACAGAGGACACCCTTGCCTTGTCCCATTGCAGATTTGTACTGTAGGGGACAATATGCCATACATTTTTATTCTAGCAGTGGGCTTCTCGTACAGAGCCATTATTCTATGTATAAGTGCAGAGCCAAAGACAAAACTATGTAGTATTTGTTCCAAAAAGGTCCATGACACCCTATCAAATGAGAATAAATGAAGGTATCATTTTCCCTTGAGTATGTTTCATCAGTGATATAATTTTAAATATATTATCTTTTCCTTCCCATTTAGGTATAAAACCCGCCTGATCAGTGTGAATAAGGTCCGGTAAGTATCTCTTTAACCTATTACTAAGTATTTTTGCATATATTTTCAGGTCAATATTGATCAGGGAAATGGGTCTGTAGCTTGAGCAAAGTTGTGAATCGTTATCTGGTTTATGAAGAATGGTTGTATGTGCCTCCTGGGCCTGAGGATAGAAATTATTATTCTTGTCGATACTATTATAATAACTTAGGAGCTGTGGGATTAATTCTTTTTTAAAGGTTTTATAAAAGGGAGCGATATAGCCATTGGGTCCCGGGCTTTTTCCTGCTGGTAAAGAGTCTATGCACTCCTCCATTTCTCTGTTCAAATGGGGCATCTAATTCGCAACAGATATCTCCAGACAATTTAAGTATACTTGCATTCTCAATAAAATCTTTCAATTTATGTAACATATCTTTATGTGATGATGGTACTTTTAGTTGGTACAATGATTGATAGCACATGATTAGTGATGGGCGAATTTATTCGCCAGGGGCGAATTCGCAGCGGATTCCCGCGATTCGCCGCTGGCGAATAAATTCGCAAAACTGGCAAAAAAATTCACCGAAAATGACGCGACGCGTCGGAAACGACGCGAAGCGCGTCAAAAACTAATCTGTGTGTGTCTCTTGAACCATAGAAATCCTATGCACAGGTTTTTCTTGTGTGTTCTAAAGTGCTATAGTGATTCTCCAAAATAAAAAAAGGAATACCCTGGAGATACTGATATGCTGTTTTGAAATCAGAAATCTTGAAATTTGCCAATCCCACCAGAAAATGGAGAAGCCACATAATGAGTTTTACTGACTGAACAAAACACCATTGTACCTTATTTTAATTAATTTTACCTTTTGAAGCAAGCACTACAAGCGCCTTGTTTTATTTTGGAGATAGCACTTTATAGCACTTTAGAACACACAAGAAAAATCTGTGCATAGACTTTCTATGATTCAAGACACACACAGATTAGTGCTGTAACCATACCTCCCAACTGTCCCTTTTTTGGAGGGACAGTCCCTCTTTTGACAGCTCAACCTGCAATCCCTCATTTGTACTGGAAAGCCCCTATTTTCTCTGCACTGAACAGCCAGAGAAAGAGACTTTACAACTTAATTGGCTTTTGGCAGAGAGCCCATAAAAGCTAACAGGTGCAAACAAGATGATTTGTAACACATTTGAGATAAGAAAATAAGTAATTGTAACAGTTTCGATAAGGAGAAATATTTTCAAACTTTCGTAACCTGCCAAATTTTGTAAAATGAACATAGTAATTAGGGGGTGAAGCCACAAAAATTGGTGTGGTCAAGAAAAAATCGGCGCACTACATGCAAAAACAATTTTTGTCCCTCTTTTTACTTTCAAAATATTGGGAGGTATGCTGTAACACTTTGGTGACTACTCTGAATATTAACAATATTGCACTAGGTTCTGTTATTTGTTTTTTTACCATAGCCTGTGGTACTGATCTATAATTGTATCTTTATACTTAGAAATGAGTATAACTAGATAATACGGTCATGATTCAGTATCAACATCTTTTTTTTCCTTAAAAAAAAAAAACCCTAGCAACATAGTAGCAAAAATACACTCCATTAACACACATTAGCATTCTGAGCAGATCAAGCAGCTGGTGTCTCATCTGCAAGGTATTAACTAAGTCATTCAGAACACTAATACAGAAATCCAAGAGACGTGTTGATGAATTCATTTCCCTAAGAAAAAGGTTTGCATAGTTTCAAGACATATACATCCCCATCTCAAGAAGTAGACAAAATCATAATAAATGTCTATTAACAAACACATGCAATCTGTAATTTAAGTATGTGGCTTGGTTCACACAGACACACCCACACTCAATGAATTATCACAATAATGCAAACTAGTGGAATATTAAACTTATAAATGGGTTTGATGATGATAAATGAAAAATAAATGAACAAACATATCAGATATATGAACTTACCAGTACAGGCACTGGGCCTTTTTTACAGAATATTTGGGACCTAGGGTTTTGAGGATAAGGGGTCTTTCTCCTTACTCTGTAGGCTAAAAAATCATTAAAACATTAATTAAGCTTTGAATAGTAGTCTTTCTGAAGCAAACACAATTATTTCCTGTGCAGTTCAACCATACACTATATTTAGTTATTTTAAAGGAACCGTTCAGTGTAAAAAATACAAAACTTTGTAAATATATAGGCTGTGCAAGATAAAAAATGTTTCTAATATAGTTAGCCAAAAATGTAATCTATAAAGGCTGGATTGACTGGATGTCTAAAAGAACAGAACAGAATGGAACACAACTTCCTGCTTTTCAGCAGTTGTTTTGGACTTTTTATTTTTTTTAAATAAATGGACTGTTTTTCCTTTTACTCCTGCAGTGACCCCCCCCCAAACTTCACACCTTACATACTTGCATTTACTGATTAGAAATCTGATAAGATCTATTGAATAGCTAAGTATAGCACTGTACTGGATGCCCTGAGGAAGTGACCAAAGTGGTCACGAAACGCTTTGGCAGTCTTTTCACTGTAATGTAGCCTAAGAATGTGTACTTTAAAGAAGCTAAAATAAAGCAAGATGTTTTAACCCATACCGAACGTTTGTCTGCGGTGGATTCCGGACACAGTACGAGTTGTGATTATAGCACTGTACTAGCACATTTTTTCTGACATTTTCTTAACTTTTAGTGATTAGTGAATTTGACCTCTTTTGCAAAACAAATTTGAAAATTCTCAAAACATGGCTGTTTTTTTTGCTGCAACTTTTTTTACTGTTTCTTTTTCTGAGCAAAATACATTGGGAGCTATGAGTATTTTTTCCCAGTGAAAAAATACTTACAGTACCTAGCAGCTAGAAAGGATAACCCAGTGTATGAAAAGATATATGACAGCAATTATGATGTATTAAGTATAAAACTCCCATAAAATGGGACATGGTAAATCATTTAACAGACAGTAACACCTTCATATATTTCATAATTAATTATTTTCTTTTGCATTTCTCTAATAAAAATAATATGGCAGTGTATAGAATATATAGTATTTCTCTTAACTTCCATGTATGTGTTACTGGCTTTGGGGTATTCTGAGGGCTGCTGTCACCTGAGGCCCTGATGCCACTCCCTGCCACTCAAGCATCGTAGTGGAAACACGGGGGGCATTACTAGTGCAGCGAGTGCTATTGCAGCACTCTTAAAGTTACCAGAGACACCTGGTAACTCACTTCATTGGTTTCCATTGGGGACCATTGAAGTAAATAGAGGCGTGGAAAGAATTAAATTGAGGGATGGATACAGAAGGTGACTTTGGGACAGGGCAGTAAATTGTACCCACTGCCAGTGTTTTGTGATTAAAATAAATGCAAAAGATTAATGGTCTGGTTTAACATTGATGTTTCTTGGATAAAGAAATGCCCTTATAACTACAAATGTACCAGGAAATAGCTACAATATTAGCTTTATCTTTGATTCCTTTCTGTGCTTCCATATTTATGCAATGTTTGCTAATGATACAATGCATTATTTGCGTGAATTATTTCTAGACTGCATCATATGTGCTGTGATAAAGAACAGCTACTATGGAAGATAAAGGGTACATTTAAAGGCAAACACAAAACTAATTGTGTATTAAATATTTATGATATAACACCACAGCATTGCATTAATTCAAACAAATGTGTTATTATTTCTGTTGGTAAGTATATTAGTAAGTAATAGTAAGTTAGTAAGTATATTCTCAACTCTGAGAGTGCTATGAAAAACCTACTGAATAAATAATGCTTGGGAAGCCTACTGTTCCTAACATGTTTTAATTTTTATGGTTTCACTGCTAGTTACACAGAACAACACACTTTCAATTGGTACATATTTTTGCATTAGGGGCTGCAAAACAGAAAACTGTAAAACTAAAGCTAAATCAAAAATGAAAAAACACAATATGAAGGCTTTGCAATCAAGGCTAGAAAAATCCTTCTTGACCCCAAGATCGTAATATGACCAGTCCCTGGATCAACTTTGTGATAAAAGCTAAAGCTAACCCCAAAGCTGTATAAGTCATCCATCCCTACAGGGAGAGAACATAATAGCTCTCAATGTAAGAAAATGACTTTGTATCTACTGGAAAGTTGTAGTTGTGAATAAACCAAGAGAGCGTGTATTATTGTCGGGGGGGGGGCTATCGGCCATTGGGAGTAGTCAGGACCAAGGAGGAAGCTTTAGGGATTAGAGTCCACAATCGCAGTACAAAAGAGTTTAGGCAAAATCATAATCAAAGTCCAGGTAAAAGTTTAAAAGCAGGCAGAATAATATCAGAGTCGAGGTCCAGGCAGGGTCAGAAGTCCAGGAAAAAGGTTAACAAGAATAATCAAACACCCAGGAATGTTCCAAACAAATGCTATAATCAGGCATTGAACCTGTAACCAGGAGGGGTTTTAATTTAGAATTTCACGCCAATGCGCAGTGTCATGACGTTGTGGGTTTCGTACCAACATTCTGATGCCAGCACAACAACCAGCATGGCTCCATCTTGGATGCCGCGCTGGAACTGATAGGAGCGTCGCTGAGTGCATCGGGCGCTCCAGACAATTTTATGGCCCCTTTAATATTTAAAAATAGTTATCATTTCTCCACTAAAGAACCTCTTCTCCTGTGTAAATATTCCCATCTTGGCCATTCTTTCATTCATAACAGAAATGTTTTATACTTTAACCAGCTTATTTTTGCTTCTTTGGACTCAAACCAAAACTGCACTGACTGTTCCTCTTAAAGGAAATTACCTTCTCTTGCTGCAAATTTTTACCCCCTTTTAATGCAGCTCAAAACCTTGTTTGTCCTTGCAGCTGCTTTTGGGATTGTTCTCTACAGCAAAATTAATTATCCACAATTAACCCTAGGTCATTCTCCACCATGGATTTGTCTAATGTTGTCCTATTAATAGCATAATTGGGTTGCATATTTTTTACATCCAAGGTGAATAAAATTACATTTATCAACATTGAATCTGCCACTTAGTTGCTCAATGCCAATTTGTCTGAACCCTATTGCAAGGATGCCTTATTCTGGAAGCAATTAATTGCGCTGCACAGTTTTATATTATCTGCAAACACAGACACACTGCTTAAAATACCCACCATCAAGTTATTTTACACTTTGTCCTTCACTAAGTCATGGTGATTACTCCTGAAAATACCACTCTGAAGGATATAATCTTGAATGTGATCCCTTAAATATTGAAATAATTTGCCCACTATAGATTCCAAATTTACAGACCTATAATTGCAAAGATGAGATAATGTGATGTGATGTCTGGTACCTCACCAGATACAATAAAAATCAATAAAATATCTTGAATATAATTGAACTAAGCACTTTAAGTACTGGGGGTGTATAACATTAAGCTTGGTGCATTGTTCCCACTGAGCTGAGGCATCTGTGCCCATGCTGAATAGGTCATGAAACTCTGACATCTCTTATGCAAACCTTTATAACGCTTCTTCACTGAAGAAAAAAACTGTTATGTAAGTCCTTATATAACCAAATTATTACATTTTTAATGTAGCTACAGTCTCAACCTGCTATATTTGCATTTATGATTTCTGTTTTACAATACTTGCAGTTTTGCTGTGAAGAGTAAGCCTCTGCCTCCACTGATTTATAGTTTTAAAATGATCTCATCTTCATCCCCATTAGTTTCTTTATTCAGTGTTAAGACATATTTGGGCAGATTCTCTAAATTGTACCCTGCGACCACTTTTCACGCTTTGACTACTTCGCCAGGTGCAAACTCGTTAAGACTACCCTAATTCAGTTGCATCCTGGGCACTGAACGCTGGCGACTTTTCGCTAGTGGTACTTCTTCAGTGCGAGCATTTGATAGGGAAGATTTGATTGCTTTTGTTTATGCCTAATGAAAAGCCACTAGTGATCTTAGACTTGGATTTTGCCAAAGCGCAGGCTGATACATTATAGATAGCTTTAATGAAGGGGTTGGATGGCTTTTTAGCAAGTGAGGGAATACATACAGGATTATGGAAGATAGCTCATTATACAAGTTGATCCAGGGACTAGTCCGATTGCCTTTTCAGGAAGGAATTTTTCCCCCCTCTGAGGCAAATTGGAGAGGCTTAGGATGGGTTTTTTTTCCTTCCTCTGGATCAACTAGCAGTTAGGCAGTTAAAATAAAAAAAAAGTTAAAAAAGTAAAAAAAAAAAAAGGTTGAACTTGATGGACGTGAGTCTTTTTTCAGCCTAACTTACTATGTTACTATGTTGATACCGTGCCCCACAAACAACTGTTTTCTAAACTAAGGTCTGTTGGTCTTAATGAAGTTGTTTGCACATGGATAGGAAATTGGCTACAGGATCGGGTACAGAGGGTGATTGTTAATGGTACGTTCTCTACTTGGAGTAAGGTTCTTAGTGGGGTCCCCCAGGGCTCTGTATTGGGTCCACTTGTATTCAAATTGTTCATTAATGACTTAGGGGAGGGTGTTGTAAATAATGTATCAGTGTTTGCAGATGACACAAAAGTATCCAGCCCAATTAATTCCATCCAGGATGTGGCATCATTGCAACAAGATCTTGACAAATTAGCATTCTCGGCAGCTAAGTGGAAGCTAAGTGGAAAATGAGATTCAATATTGATAAATAAAGTATAAATATATAAGGGGATCATATAATAATCTCTCTAATACTTTATTCAACAGTAGGACTATCCAGCTGACACAAGGTCACCCATTCCGATTAGAAGAAAAGAGGTTCGGCATAAATATTAGGAAGGGGTTTTTTACAGTGAGAGCAGTGAAGATGTGGAATTCTCTCCCTGAATCGGTTGTACAGGCTGATACATTAGATAGTTTTAAGAAGGGGTTGGATGGCTTTTTAGCAAGTGAGGGAATACAGGGTTATAAAAAAGTTGATCCAGGGACTAGTCCGATTGCCATTTTGGAGTCAGGAAGGAATATTTTCCCCCTCTGAGGCAAATTGGAGAGGCTTCAGATGGATCAACTAGCAGTTAGGCAGTTTAAAAAAGTTAAAAGGTTGAACTTGATGGACATGTGTCTTTTTTCAGCCTAAATTACTATGTTACATGAGCCGATTGCAAAATGAATGTTCCATGGCCCTCACATGTCAGAAAAAACTTTAACCCAAAAAAGTTTAAGACTTTTGCAGACAATTCTGCTTGAAAAAAAAGATGTAGCGAGTGTTTTTTTTACAGTTTTTATGACTGTATGGGTACTTTTTATGACTGTATGGGTACAGGATATTATGTCACTGATATCAGATTGAGGAAGATGTAGCTTAGTTAGCTGTTCGCCTGGTCTGAAGTGGCAAAGGAAACTCTGGCGAGGTGACTTTCAGTAAACCCTGTAATTTAGTAAATTGTGGAGCAACAACCATTTGCCAGATTGAAAAGTGGAGAATGTGAACAAACGCTAGCGACTGTGCCTGTTAGTGAATTGGTGATGTCCCTGCGGATGGGATTTCTGGCAAAAGTCACTAGTATTATCCACTTTGCCCTTAAGTGAATCTGCACCATTGGGAGGTCTTTAACACACACTAATGGTTGAAAATTTTAAATGACTGGTTTAAGATAGCTTCAGTCAGTATTTGTGTAAATAAACCCCCCATTATTAAGGCTTGCACCAGACTATCAGCCTTTCATATTTGCACCAAAAACTTAACCTCTTCACCTTCACTTTTGTGAGTGGGTCCCTAATATACCCCTGCATTTAATTTGTCTGATCCTGATACCTTAAAATATGTGAAAAGTTCAGCCCATAGGACTTATATATGTCTTACTGGATTTTCCACAAAGACATCTTTCTTTATGTAATCCTGCCTAACATTAGAAATAGCCCTCCTCCTTTTCTATTTCCCCATCCCTCCCAAAAAAAAAATCTCCACCCAAAATTTTGCAGAAAGTGTGTGTCCTTAAAGGAGAACCAAACCTATAAAGAAACAAAACCCGACCCCAGGTAAATGTCCCTAATTTTTTTCTTACCCACAGCTGCAATCTTCTTTCTTCAGTCTTCTTTGTAAGTTTTGGTAGACCCAAACTACTGCGCATGTGCTGAAAGTCACGAAAATTTACGACACTTTCAGAAATTTCCTTGACTTTTGCCGCATGTGCAGTGGTTCGGGTCCAGAAATCTACTCCAACTGTGCTGAAGAATGTGCTGAAAATGCCGATCTACTGTACTTACAAATAAGACCAAAATAAGAAGATGGCTGGCATGAACTCCCATGGCAAGAATCTACAGGAGGGGTAAGTAAAGGGGGGGGGGTAGGTTGGGGGAGGAGGGAGGTCTACACAGGGCAGGGTTTTTTTTCCTTACAGGTTGATTTCTCCTTTAAAAGTACATTTGCATACTCTATGTTTAAACTTTGACCTTGGCCCATTCCTAAAGTATGCATATTCTGACTTTTGAGCAATATTCAGGTGTACCAATCAGAATATACCATGTTCACATCTATCCAGGAACTCAACCAGGAACACAACATGGCAGTGCAACAGGCACAAACTGATTTTATTAAACAACGGCAGCTGTAATAAAGAATTGGTTAAAAAATGAACAAAAGAAGGACAAGTAGTACTCTGCTAACACTGCAGTAACTATGACAACTCACCAAGAACAGTCCTTGTAAAACCCCCTTCAAGTTGTGTACTGGTGAGGGCCCCCTTACTGCATTGAGTGTACTGGATGAGAGCAAATAGCACAGCAGCCTAGATGAACAGCAAATTTCACTTTAGCTTTCTGCTGAACTGGGAAATTGGATTATATCCCTGGGTGTAACAACAAAAGATTTTTAATCTTTCCCTTGATAAGGGTATAAACGATGCTCCCTCTGGTGCTGTTGGAAGTGTGCAGTTATGTTCAGTTCTCTTTGCACAATATGTCTCTCCCTCCTTATGGACTAGCAGGATAATGTACAAATTTTTCAGAGGCTCAAAGGAAATTTCACGATTTTATCATGTGGAATGCTTATCGAATTTAGAAATTAAATCGTAGGATTTTTGGGGAATAATAGTAAATTTGCCCCAAACTGTCAGTCTGTAGATCTCCTAGCACAGTGGTCCTCAAACTTGGCCCTCCAGCTGTTAAGGAACTACAAGTCCCACAATGCAATGATGGAGTCTGACAGCCACAGTCAGGCAAATGCATTGTGGGACTTGTAGTTCCTTAACAGCTGGAGGGCCAAGTTTGAGGACCACTGTCCTAGCACATCTCCCCATGCTGGCTGGTTTCTCCTCCTCTTCCTGGCTGATTTCCCTTCCTGTTCCTGGCTGTGGGGTCAGGATACAGACTGTCTCCTTTATCATTGGCTGGCACATTTGCTAAGGGTTGAAGTGAATATTGGAATAAGATTCGAATTTACTTTACTTTGACTATCAAATAGCCCAAAATTGAAAAAAATCTAAAATTCGAATTTTGAAGTAACGTCTCTTACAAAACCTTAAAATTCGACACTTCGACACCTTAAAGCTGCCGAATTGCCATTTTAGCCTAATGGGGGACCTCCTAGAACCCATACTGATTTTTTTTCGAAGTCCTAAGAAATCGAAGGATTTTGTGCAAAATTGTTCAAGTCGAATGATGCATTCAAACGATTTCAGTTCGATCGAAAACAGACCTATTAAGTCCATTTTTGATCGAAAATGGCCTTTAAAAAAAATTCAAAATTCGACCATTAGTAAATTTAAATTTTAAATATTTAATCTATTAATGACTTGGAGGAGAGCATTTAAAGTAGCCCATCTTTACTTACTTACACAAACTTACTGACACAAATCTATGTAAAACAACTGAATCCATGTAGTGCATGTCATCCTGCAGGGGAATTTGGCAGTCTAGACATATACAGTAAATAGCAGGACGTTCATTTATGCCCTTGGGATTAAAAAATATATACACGCTATATATAAAATATACATATATATATATATATATAATGTGACTAATACAGCAAATACTTAATTGAAAGGGGTCAGGAATTACTTGTGGAAATAAGATACTGCCCTATATTAAAAATAACCCTGAAACCCAAATCAGTTTTCCCCAGTTTATTTTCTGTCCTTATTAAATTCCATCTACTATCAAGTCTGGATGTCAACACCTCTAAATACATATAGTACCACAAAATAAATTGAAATACCATTAAACTAAAATCTTCTCAAACACTATTAACACTTCCTAAACACTATTAAGCAGCCCCATTTAAGATACCAAAACAGTGACTTATTAATTTAGAAAGAAAATACAAATGTGATTGAATATCAACATGGTAAACAATACTTGTTACACCAATACATATAGATATGCACATAGCTGAGCTATCTAACTGTTGCCAAAACTCATTCCTATCCCAATATTAAATATGCTTGCTTAGCTTTAAGGGATAATGTAAAATTGTAATCGTTGTTTAAAGGAATTGTTTAGTGCAAAAATAAAAACTGAGTAAATAGATAGGCTGTGCAAAATAACAAATGTTTTAATATAATTAGTTAGACAAAAATGTAATGTATAAAAGCTGGAGTGAATGGATGTCTAACATAGTAGCCAGAACACAAAGTCCTAATTTGCAGCTCTCATGGTTTCTACTGATTACCAGGCAGTAGCCAATCATTGATTTGATGGGGGGGGCACATGGGTCATAACTGTTTGCTTTTGAATCTGAGCTGTAAGCTAAGGATCAATTGCAAACTCAATGAACAGTTATGTCCCATTTGGCCCCTCTTCAAGTCGCTGACTAACTCAGAGTTAGCAGGAAGTGGTGTTCTGGCTATCATGTTACACATCCATTCACTCCATCCTTTTTACGTTACATTCTTGGCTAACTAACTATATTACAAACTTTTTTTTATTTTTCACAGCCTCTCTATTTACCCAGTTTTTATTTTTACACTGAACTGTTCCTTTAAAATGGCAATTTTGTCAATGTTTAGCACTGCTTACAATGTAAATTCTTTCACTGATAAATATTACATTGCTTATTATTGCTAAGCAAAAGTTAGTATTAATACCTGCAGTGGAATTACATTACATATTTGTTGCAAAAATACTTTGCAATGGCAAACTTTTATTACATAAACTGCAGAGGTTTGCAAAATCCATTTGTTTGCCTACTTTGCAAGGAAGTCATTGAGGTCTCAAGTCTGTCAAAAAGGATGCAAGCAATGTGTTATTCATTAACACACACAAGGAAGATAAGTATTGTAATAAATAATTGTAATGTTGTAATAAATAAGTAGCGATGGGCGAATCTAACCCGTTTCACTTCGCCGCAAAATTCGCGAATTTCCAGCGAAATTCGCGAATTGGCGAAAAAAATCACGAAACGAGTTGGCGCGCGTCGCGTCGTTTCCATCACATCGCGTCTAGAGGCACAAATGAGAGGGCAACCTTGCCAAAGGTGTGGGCATTTTTGTTTGTATGTGTCAGGACCACCAGGAGCGCCTGGAGGTGCATCTTACCTTTTCGGCGGTCACGGCGAATCCAAAATGGCAGCAAACAACCGTTGCACATGGGTGCTGCGGTGCCAGCATAGTGACACTGGCACTAAAATTGAAAATAAAAGGGCGCCCAGGACGCTGATTTCTTGCCTAATTATAGGTCTTGCTTACCTGTGAGTACCTGGGTACTTTATCTATTGATTATTTCCTGGACTTTGACCTCAGCTTTGATCCTGACTTCGCATCTATTCTGCCGGCCTTTGAACTTTTCCCTGGATTTGGAATACAACTCTGCTTGACCCCTATTTGTATTGCGAACTTGGACTTTGACCCCTGGGCTTCATCCTTGGTCAGGACCACTCCCGCTGAGAGCCAATAGGCCCCCTGACATTAAAGTTGGGCCATGGACTCCTCTGAGGAAGCTACACCTGAAGTCGGAAGAGCCCTTTGGGCGCAGGCATCCCACATGGAAGCAAATGAAACACAGCAAGCTTGCATTGGGCAAGTACTTGAAACGCTTATTTGCTGTCCTCCTTCACTAGAGTTTCTCCGGCTCATGAGCCATGCATCCCTCGTTCTCCTTGCTAAAATGTTGACCTGCAAGCCTGCAGAGGGTTTGTTACTCAGTGCCTTATTCAATTTGAATTTCAACCCTCACAATGCACTTCTGAACAGGTGAAAGTAGGTTATGTGATATTTCATTTGATAGATAAATTGCTTGAGTGGGCAAAACCTCTTTGGGAGAAAAAATATCCATTGACGTTTAATGTTAAAGAGTTTCTGCAGGCATTCCGAACTATCAGCCAGCCAATTACAGTTAAAAACCAATGTCTTTAAGGGCGTGGCTTCCTGGTCCATGTGAGAGGACGTTCTCCAGAGGGGCTCTGCTGCTCCGGACCCTTTCTCGCATGCTTTCTACTTAATTACCTGCTAGTTCAGGGTTCTTCTGGCAATCCGTACACCTGGCTGGCCTGCAATATGGGCCCAAAAAAAAAAAATATGCCAGAGAGGAAAGGCATACGCAAGATGATGCAGCTCTGCTTTGCGCCCTTCCCTCAGACCAACCACCCTCTGATGGCCTTGCTGATAAAGTGAAACCTTCCCTGGCTGACCTGCTAATGGAAATCAAGGCTAACAGGGACATATCTACTGCTTTGATTATGGCAAAAACAAAGGAGTTAAAAGCTGAGTTTGCCATACTAAAACCAGACATACAGATGAAGCCACTTTGGATTGTGTGTTTGACACAGAATAACTTAACTCAGACTTCACACTTCATTTAACACAGAAAATTGTGTCACAGCATCCCATCTAATTAAAGTGTTCATCATTGTGAACAATGATGCTTTGGTATGCTAATGAAAAGGTTAAATGCTTTAAATGAATTAAGATAACTTTAGATAACACAGTTTCTTCAATTAGACCTGAGTCATGACGCATTTAACACACAAATCCAAGTGGCTGCATCTCTACAACAGCTACGTGAATGCACCGTGGAAGTGGAGCAGCGTATCAATGTATTGGAAAGAGTTTGCAACCCTCTTCTGCAGCATATACAGGATTTACAGTGCTCAGTCTTACAATGGCAATCCAAGGCAGATGATTTGAAAAACCGCCTAAGGCAAAATAATGTGCAGTTGGTTGGCTTTCCGGAGCGGGCTGAATGTAGCAATGCTGAATGCTTTGTGGAAGAATGGTTGCGTGCTACCTTTGAGGTAAATAATTTTTCTTCTACTTTCACAATTGAGAGAGCGCATCGTATACCAATGAAGACCCCCATTACGGGGCCCCCCCAGAGCCCTGATAACTCGTATTTTAAATGCCAGAGATAGGGATGCAAGAGAACGCAAATTGCTATCTATCCTGATTTTTCACTTGAAGTACAAAAACAATGGGCCAGAGATCAAAAAATAGTTTACTCTATGCTATACCCACCTTAGGGTGCAGCGAATGGTACTATGCATTTCTTTACTACGCCACAAGAAGCTTCAACATGGCTGGAAACAGCTAATATATAAAATACTTCTTCATATGCAGGATAGATGGAATAAGACCCACACGCCATGCAGCTATATAATTTGCCTTGGAAAGTTTAATGGCTCAATCCGGATTCAAAGTTAATAGGTCATAACAGTTGTTGGACGCTTTTACATAATAAGTTAACTCGAAGGTAAAAGCACACACAGAGTTAATCCGTACGTCAATTCTTCTGCACAGGGAAGTATAACTACAATAATAGTTGGAATATTATGCACCGTGCTGGCTTATTTTGCCAGTAACCTTCATAGATTTTCCAAGATAACTTACAAGTGACTGGGTTCCCTGCTAATGTTAACATCCATGACTAGTGATGGGCGAATTTATTCGCCAGGGCCGAATTCGTGGCGAATTCCCGCGATTTGCCGCTGGCGAATAAATTCGCGAATCACCAGCAAAATTTCGCTTGGCGAAAATTCGCCGAAAAAACGAGTCGCGCGACGTTTTTTGACGCGACGAAAACGACGCGACGCATCGTTTTTGATGCGACGCGATTTGACACGACGCGATTTGCCGCGACGCGCGTCAAAAGCGTCCCGCGACTCGTTTAGCGAATTTTTCTACGATTCGCGAATTTTTCGGCGAAGCGAATCTCGGGAGATTCGCCCATCACTATCCATGACTAAAAAGTTATCCGATATATGGAACTCCTGCTAGAATATTTGGACTCTTATTGGACATGACAGAGAGTCGGGTATGGCAGTCTACCTCCATCTAACTGCTGTTTAAAGGGGTTGTTCACCTTTGAGTTAACTTTTAGTATAATGTAGAGAGTTATATTCTGAGGCAATTTGCAATTGGTTTTCATTTTTTATTGTTTGTGGTTTTACAGTTATTTAGCTTTTTATTCAGCAGCTGTCTAATTTGCAGTGTCAGCAATTTGGTTTCTAGGGTACAAATTACCCTATTAACCCTGCATTGATTTGAATAAGACACTGGAATATGAATAGGAGATGGACTGAATAGAATGATAAGTAATAAAAAGTCACAATAACAATACATTTGTAACCTTACAGAGCATTTGTTTTTAGATGGTGTCAGTGACCCCCATTTGAAAGCTGCAAAGAAACAGAAGAAAATTGCAAATCATTAAAAAACTATGAAAAATAAATAATGAAGACCAATTGAAAAGTTTCTTAGAATTGGCCCTTCTACAATATACCAAAAGTTAACTTGAAGGTGAACCACCCCTTTAAAGAACTAAAAGAAAACTTATAAAGGTTATAAAGGTGATAATATATGTATGTGATTGGGCGGCAAGTATATCTATATGGTTAAGGTATAGTGGCTTCGGAGCAGCGGAGCCTCATCCCCTATGTATCCATCTTCTTGAAGCCATTTTACGGTGTCTTTATCCAGGTTTGCCTCCCTCATTGCTTAATTTAGCACTATTGTTGTTATTGTTAGGTTCAAGGGTTTAATTCCACTCAAAGTTGGGATTATGTCGATAGGGTGGAAATGTCTCCCATAATTCTGGTGGTTCACATGGGAGGGGTTGTATATAGTTATAAAAATGTTTTTACTTATTCAGGTAGCTCAGGCAGTAGACACCCAAAGATCAAGAAATTTCTGATAAGATGTTTAACTCATGGAAATCACAAGGAATATGGCTAAAGCTTTTTCAATAATAACATGGAATGTTCGAGGCTTTAATGATTGTGTGAAACGTAAGCTAGTGTTAGACTTTGTCAGGAAACAAAACTCAGATGTAACTATGTTGCAAGAAACTCACCTGACAGGGAGCAAAGTGTTAACTTTAAATAAGCCATGGGTCGGATGGGCCTATCACTCCTCTTTTTCAACATATATGGGGGAGTAACTACGTTTATCAGAAAAGGTCATGGGAACCATGTGGTCAGTGTTCATTGCTTTAGCCCAACCTTGCAGGCTGGAAGGGAATGGGCATGATCCCTAGGCGCAAAGGCCCTAGTAAAGTACAGCTATACTCTGTCATAGATCACTCTAGGAGTGATAGATAGGTAGTTAGTTGAGCAGCTCACGCTCCGACAGGAGACTTAGAAGGATTAAGATCCTCGGGTACTCATAACCCAGAAATAGGGACTAAGTGTACAGACCTCAGGGATAGGGTTTCCCCTCAGGTTCCACTTGGTACAACTGCTGAATTCTGGTGTATTTCTATTCGCATTCAAAGCTCAACTACTGCTGACATGACCCCTTGCCTGAAGGGATCCAGCCCATGTATGGTGCTGTGAGTGTTTGCTCCTTTATGCTGAATGTATCTGTATCCATGCTGTGAACTCTATATCAATGCTGTGTAACTGTTCTATATCCCAATGTGGGAATTGTCTCTATTGCTCTGCTGTTCAATAAATGCTGTTTTGGTTCATCATAAAGAATCACTGGCGCCCAACTTATTTGTGCTTATCGCACATGGTTACAGTTCAACTATATCCTTCCTCCACCCCGCTGCGAGGGCTCACCCCTGAGAGAAATAGTTTCATTCGTGGTTTTAATACCATTTGGTAGCTTTAACTGATTATAGTCACACCAGTTTACTATAGCGCTACACAGTTAATTGTGAACAGTCCAGCACTAGCTTTATTTGATCCTGCACTATGCTTCAGACTATGGCATTAGTGCAGTTCTCACACATGCATGCAGAGAAAACTGTTGCATTTGAATCCAGAACACTTACAGAGACAGAGTGTGAGTATTCCAATGTTACTGCTGATTGTTTGTCACGTTTACCTTTACCTGCAGCTTCTGATACACTGAATGAGGACATAGAAGTTGTAGCATTGACTGATTTACTATCATCTATAGTTAGAGCTGTTGATTTTAAGCAAACTTGCCTCACATGTCCAATCGAAATAAAACTACGGGACATCTTACAAAGCAAATGGCCAAATGCTGAGAAGAAACTCAGTCCTGATCTTCAACCTTACTACATGACATGAACTGTTATTAGTAGATGGCTATGTTGTCTGTGGAACTCACCATTTACTGAGAACTTGCTAGAAAAGGTCATACAACTTACACATGAGAGTCATCAAGGAATTGTACGTACAAAACAAAGACTACGAGAACTATACTATTGGCCAGCATGGATGCTGATGTGGTAAATGCCATTCATTCTTGTGTTACTTGTCAAAATCATGACAAAACAGCTATCACACATACATCACCACTTCAGCCAGTAGCATTCCCTGATTCAGCATGGGAAAAACTGGCTATTGATATTGTGGGTAATTTTGCAGATCCTCCCATAAACTGCAGATTTGCTATAACCTTGATAGACTATTACAGTAAATGGCCTAAAATTGCATATGTTTCTCATATAACATCAGCTACAGTAATAACATTTCTGTCTACAGTCTTCAGCAGAGGAGGTAATCCAAAGGAGTTAATATCAGACAATGGACCACAGTTTGTCTCATCTGAGTTTGAAATCTTTCTGAGATAGAGGAATATTGTGCAAAGAAATCTTCAGTGTATTACCCACAAACAAATGGAGAAATTGAGCGATTCAACCGAAGTCTGAAATAAGCACTAGAGACAGCAAAACGTACTGGGAAATCTTTTTGTTTACAACAGAGTTCTTACATAACTATAGAGCAACGTGCCATGCAACAACCCAAGCATCTCCAGCTGAATTATTACATGGCAGACAGATGCACACTAAGTTACATGTTGCAGACATCAAACTTCCACTAAATACTGTTCCTACAAAATCATCTACTGCAGACATCAAGCCAACGTCAACAACGTCAACAAGCCAAACGCAAGGCTTATACTGACAGAAAACATGGTGCAAGAGAAGTGCACTGGATCTTTAGTTAGAATTAAGAAACCAGGAATACTGAAACAAAGACAATCTAAATTTACTGCACCACTTGAAGTGAGACACCAGCAAGGACCATACACATATGAATTGTCTGATGGTTGTCTTGCTCCTGCTAGATATGACTTTGGAGAAGCTCCATTTGATGACGGACATTTTCCTGCTCCTGATGCCAACTGCAATAAGCCTGAAGAACGTGAACCTATAAGGCATACTGAGAGAATCAGAAAACTACCTGCATGGACCAAGGACTATGTGATGTGAAGAATGTATAGTCTTGCTTTAAGATGCATACTGTTTCATTGTTGTTGTTTATTACATTTGCCCAAATGCCTTTCTACTATAGGGGGAATATGTGGTGTTTATACAAATGGCCTGCAGAGGTCACTGTGCACATGAGTTATTCTGTGTATACACATTACTGTCTATACTTTTTAAGAACAATAGAAGATAGAGTTTATGTTACTGTTGTGTAATGGCTGCATGAACCTGCTAATAAAGCACTGTTGTACTCCGCTCACTCTCAGCTATCAAAACACAATAATATCTCCATTCTGGCAAAATATTTTTCCACATGAATTCACACCTGTTATAACATCAATTGCCTACAAATCCGGAACTAGCACTTTTTCACATGTACCCAACAAAATAATGCTGCTACCATGTTGGAAAACCTTCACACAACCAAATCTGCACGAATGCATAACTCAAATCAACACAAGAGACATAATTGGTGGCAGCTGAGAGAGAGAAAGAGAGAGAGAGAGAGAGAGAGAGAGAGAGAGAGCCCTAGACCAATAAAACAAAATATGGCACACTTGGAATAACTTTTAAGATGTACAAGACCAACACCAAGCACTTTATTAGTACCAAATAACATGTATATGAGAGTGTTTTTAACGTTAACCCAGGTAACCCAAGGTTACCTTTTCTATTATAAATCCTTTATCTCTTTTTTCCTTCTTTTCATTTATTTTTAACAATATACAAATGTACTTTCCCAAACTTCAATCTAAATTTTATTTTTGAGAAAATACTTTTTATAACTATGTGACATAGCATACGTGTTCTATAGAGACACTGAACCTTTAGGCTGGTTCAATAAGTTCATTATATAAACATATATAAGACATAATAAGACATTTCTAGCCATATAATTTCGTTTAATTCTCCTTTAAGACATTGCAGTCGTACATATGGTGAAAGTATTTCAAGAGTAATCAGAAAGACCAGTTGAGATAGCAGTTGAGAGGCATTCATTGTATCCTACCTCAATTACTAGTTCTCTCTTTGTTTTTTTTTTCCAATTTATGGGGGGAGGGTCATACCAACACAAGTAAAAAAAATTAAAATCACATGATGAACTCTAAAATTAGTAAACTCACCACATCTCTTGGTGGGTCCAGGTGCATATGCCCCAGACCTTCATCTTAAGGATTATGGTAAGTAGGTAGGTAAAATGTGTTTATGCTAAAATGTTAATGGTTTAATATAAAATTTTAAAGGAACAGTAACACCAAACAATTTAAGTGTTTAAAAACAATGAAAATAACGTACTGTGGTCTTGCACTGGTAAAACTGATATATTTGGTTCAGAAACACTACTTTAGTTCATAAGAACAAGCTACTGTGTAAGAAATTAAGGAAAAAAAGGCTATATGGCACAGATTAAATCGTGGATAACAGGTAACACCATTATTTACTGTAGCGCTTATCTGCTATCTGCTATGTGATTGGAGCCTTTTCTCCTTTCAATGACTGCCCCCATTGCTATACAGCAGCTTATTTATATAAACAATAGAGTGTTTCTGAAGCAAATATAGCAGTTTTAGCATCTTAGCCTTTGACTGTAGCAGTTCCTGCACAGATAAGGACAGACAGTCTGCATGCTCCTGCTCGAGTTACATTTATGGGAATGTTGGGGAAGCATGAAAAACCTTTAAACAATGACAGTGATCATTTTGAAGTGATTATGGGAAAATTTGAAGATTACTGCACCCCTAAGGTGAATGAAAGATATGAGAGATTTATCTTTAACTCCAGAGTGCAGTTTTATTGAAAGCATAGAGGAATACATAACAGACCTCAAGCTGAAAAGCAGAACATGCAACTTTGGTCAGCAGAGAGATGCATTATTCAGAGATAGAGTTGTAATTGGATGTAATGATCACAAAGTGCAGGAAAGGTGTGTGGCAATCACTTTGCCAAGCAGTTTTGTAGTAAAAGCAAACTAAATGCAGTGATGAACAGCAGCAGTGATGATAGTCAGGAGAAGATCTATGTGAGTGCTGTTAGTAAAAGCAATCGAAGAGAAAAAAGATGGATTATAGACATTGATACAAATGGTTCCCTGTTGAAGTATAAAGTGGACATGGGCAGAAACAAACAGAAAAAATATGGAAAAACCTACAAATGAAAACAAAACTAAAAAGTATCACATCAAGTACACATCAGTGATTAAGGCATTTCCATCAAGGGAAAATGCAAACTTACACCTTAAAAGGGCAAGGCGAGCAAGCATGAATTTGTAATAGTCTCTGGTAATTGCTGTCCCCTATTAGGTGCACAAACATGTGAAACATTGGGACTGGTAAATAAATAATTTATTGTGGAAGAATCACCACAAAACAACATAAATATATGCTAAGTGAATTTAAGGATATGTTTGCATGTCTTGGGAAACTGCAAGTTAAATATGAAAGTCAAAAGGCATGTGCCAGCGATGTCTTACAGATAGCAAAAGAAAATGTATTTAAACCGAATCATGCTTTAGTAACCAGAAGTTATATCTTGGTGAAATAATTCTCACAGTAGAGAGAAACCAAATCCTGCAAAAGTTCTAGCAATTAAAAGAATGACCAGTCCCAGTAATAAAAAGAGATTCAAGGGTATGTTAAGCTACCATGGAAAGTACATTACCAATCTGCACAGACATACCACAAAGATGTGGCAATGGCGGAGCACTCCCCTTCTGTTCCGTCTGTTCGCTGCTCTCATGATACACTCCGGTTACTCCTTGCCAGCTACAGCATCAAATCCTAGATCACTGCAGTGCTGATCGAAGTATATCTCGGAGTCCGGTATCATTGATAGCAATTTGGCTTTATTCAGGCGCAAATCACATTACAAAGAGGGGTGTGTAAATCTTACGCGGTTCGTGCCTGCAAACTATGATGAAGCGCCTAGTTTGCAGGCATGAAACGTGAAAGATTTACACACCCACTTTGAAATGTGATGTGCACTGGAACAAAGCCGAATTGCTATTAATGATACCGGACTCTGAGATATACTATACGATCAGTGCTTTGCAGTGATCTAGGATTTGTTGTGCACAGATTCTGCAATAATTTGATATACATCTGCCTTCAAAAATAACAACATATGCATTAAAAGATGGAATAGGTGAAATTCTACTACAACAATATTGTAAGGAATGGAAGCCAGTTGCATATGCATCATGCCCATTCACACACACAGAGCGCAAATAGAAAAAGAGACTCTTTTTGCTTTTGGATGTGAAGCATTCCACAACTTTTTGTATGGGAAACAAATCAAAAGCCACTACTAGCCATCAGACAGAAAGAACTATGGAAAACTCCACTATGTATTCAGTTTTTTATATTAAAATTGAGGATATGATTACAAACTGAATATACACCAGGCAGGTTCTTTCTAGCTGCAGATGCATTTTCAAGGACATAAAATGAGAACACTGTTACATCAGACGGTATGAAGGAATCCTGTGTGGAAATACAAATTAATAGTGGAAAATTTTAAAATAAACACTGCCTCAGATGATCATCTACAAGAAGTGATAACTGCGTTAAAACAATCCCACAAGATATCTTCCAAAGTCATATTGTCAATAATGTGGTGAACCTTCTACATGGGATGGAGTATTGCTCAAAGGATCTCAAATTGTTGTGCCTTCATCTCTGCGAAAGGACATGCTATCCATAATACTTGAAGGGCATCTTGGAATTCAAAAATGCAAAAGAAGGGCAAAATAAACCTTATTCTGGTGCTCTTTAAATGAGGATATTGCACAAGTGATAACAAGCTGCACAATGTGCCAAACCTTTACTCCAGCACTTCCAAGGGAACCCCTAATACAAAGAGAAATGCCATGTGGCCATGTGTTGATACAGTATATTCATGTTGAATGGAAAGGAGCATTTGGCAATATTATATGTATACTCAATTTTTCCAGAAGTTCAAAAATTAAAAATAAAAAATTAAATAAAATAGCACATCATCTGAGGTATGCAAAACGCATTTCTGGAATACCAACAGAAATAAGAACTAGTGATGGGCGAATTTATTCGCTAGGGGCGAATTTGCAGCGAAAATTTGCTGAAAAAACGAGTCGTGCGTCGAAGTTGACGAGATGTGCGGCGAAAATTTGCTCAAAAAAAAATTTGCCCCTTAGTCTCACCTCATTCTTATGAGGTTAAAACAAGTGATTGGAAAATTTTACGGCAAAATAGAAGTCACTAAAGGGTGAAGTGGCAAATCGTCAGCGTTACCATCCTCAGGGACTTCTATTCACTAACATGCGCAGGCGTCAGTTCTCTAGCGAAAGAGACCTTCAATAGCATTCGTTCAGACTCTATTGCCTTCGCCACCTCAGACCAGGCGAAGTGCTAAAAAGAAGCTAGATCTTCCTCAATCTTCTTTCACTTACATCATATCAAGTCTGCCGAAAATGCTTTAAAGTTAAAAAACGCTGGTGACCTTTCCTTTATTTAAGTGGGATTGCCTGCAAATGTCCTAACTTACACTTTTTGGTAAGACCAGGATTTGATTCACACAGAGCAGCATCTTCCAGTGGATTCTTACTGGCCAGACGACAATCAATGAGAAGATGCCATTGGAGATAGGCAGTTGTTAGTAGATAACAGTGAGGACACATCAGCATCTTTTCTGAGAGATACTGAGCCCATCCAAGGAACATGAAAATCAGATCATGTCACAGTTAATACACGAAATACAACTGACAATAAATAGGCGCAAACACTTACTCATAATGTACAAACACGTTATGGTTGTAGTATCAAAGAGCCATCAAGACTAGTTAAACAGTGTTAAAATGAAACGGTCAGTTGTTACAGCAAAATAATTATAGCAAATCCCCTGTACTAAGTTACAACTGTTAATGGTTTGTTGTTTTTACCACCATTTAAATGTTAAAAAGGGAATGATGTGCCCATAATTGTTGATGTTAATATATGTAAATAAATATATATATTTTAATATTTTTTATTTAATCTTTTCTCCTATTTCCTTCTTTGATACAAGTTCTTGATTGAGCCATTCGCATTATATAACTGTGCAACATTTTGCACATCCAACATATTTAAGCATGTTATTTATTGATTAGAGGTGGGTATATATATATGGAACATGGAGGAGCACTCGCCAAACAAAAACCACAGCTTGCCTGGGTGCCGGTAAAATGTGTACAGATTAAGAAAAAAATACCACACTCAACAGGCTCTGTTAGGATAACTGATTTTAATAGAAAAACAAAATATATCCCAATGTTTTGATCACATCATAGTGATCTTCCTCAGGGAAAATAAAGCTAATAAGAGTGTAAGCAGTGCAACCCTTAAGAACCCTCCCCCTGTGCAAAACATGGCCCCGAACAGGAATTCGATTAATTACCATAGAAACCCAGATTGGGAGTAAAAAACAGCCTAACAAAGAATAGTACAAGTAAAAGAATGAAAAAAATTAAAGCAAACAATAACTGTAGATGCAGCAAGTTATGTAAAATCATTAAAATCAAGTTGCAGTTGTTGGGTTATTTATAGCTTAATACAAAGCAACAAAGTAATGGATGCAGTTTCTTTGGAATATACAAAGATCCAAGTCTGGCAAATAGGATTAACTAGATATCTCATAGCAGGTTGAAGATTGTTTCAAAAGCACTGGGTCCAAAAATTACAAAAATGAAGGCAGTAGAGTTATATCCAAACCACAACTGAGCACAGATTCAAAAGTGCTAAACTATCAAAAATGGCCTAAGTGGACTGCACCACCCAAACATAGAAGTGACAGGGACTGTATGAGGCTCAGAGATTAGAGGCCCCTTATCACAAATAGCCAGGAACAGGGCAGAAACAAATAGAAAGCAGTAATAAGCATTGTAGCCTCTAGGGGTCAGGATTCCTAAACAGAATAAGAAATGGGACTCGGTTGAACTATACCTTTCAGAACCCTTAGCATAAGAATATTGAAAATTTTGAAAAAAATGATGCAGTCTCATTATGGAGGAGTATGGCATAGTCCCAAAGGTGTAGTGTGTGCACCAAAACACAATATAGGGCAAAAAATGGTTATAAGTGAACCCTGGCAGACCGTCAGACTGCTTGTCAAAAACATGATAGAATACAGGCATAAGCAGCACTGTGTAAATGGCAGTTAACTGCAGTTGAAAACTGCCATTTACACAGTGCTGCTTATGCCTGTATTCTATCATGTTTTTGACAAGCAGCTGGACGGTCTGCCAGGGTTCACTTATAAACAATTTTTGCCCTATATTCCTGGCTATTTGTGATAAGGGGCCTCTAATCTCTGAGCCTCATACAGTCCTGCCACTTCTATGTTCGGGTGGTGCAGTCCACTTAGGCCATTTTTGATAGTTTAGCACTTTTGAATATGCGCTCAGTTGTGGTTTGGATATAACTCTACTACCTTCATGTTTGGCAACAATCTTCAACCTGCTATGAGATATCTAGTTAATCCTATTTGCCCCTCTTGGATCTTTGTATATTCCCAAGGAACTGCATCCAGTACTTTCTTGCTATGTATTATGCTTTGAATAACCCAACAACTGCAACTTTTTTTTTTAATTTTTTTACTTGTACTATTCTTTGTTAGGCTGGTTTTCTTTTGTTTTTCACTCCCAATCTGGGTTTCTATGGTAATTAATTGAATTCCTGTTTGGTGCCATGTTTTGCACAAGGGGAGGGTTCTTAAGGGTTGCACTGCTTACACTCTTGTTAGTTTTACCTGAGGAAGATCACTATGATGGGATCGAAACGTTGGAATATCTTTTGTTTTTCTATTAAAATCAGTTGAGTGCAGTTTTTTTTTTCTTTTATATATATATATATATATATATATATATATATATATATATATTTTTTTTTTTTTTTTTTTTTTTTTTTTTTTTTTTATATATAGTGATGAAGAAGATAAGCACTCCTATCTTACTGGTCAACAAACATTTATTCTACTGTGCATACCAACATTTCGGTCCACATTTGGACCTTTATCAAGGATTTATCAAGGAAGTGTTTGGTGTGGGTTTAAATACCCAACATACAAAAAAAGCTTATGGAGCAATTAGTGACATCAAAATTTGCATACATAGACAAGCCAATGGCATTATGATTTCAATTAACACCTTCCATATTGTATTACTCAAAGTGCAATTCATAGGTATATGGTGAACTTACTACTTTATAATCAATGTGTCAGAACATCCGGTGTTAAAGAATAAAATCAATGATGTGAAAGTCCATTTTGTGATTATTGTGCAGGATATCTACAAAGTTTGAAATCATATCTACAAATTGAAATCATAATGCAATTGGCCATTGTTTAAAGGTTAAGGCATTTTTCAGTAGCTGTGTGCACAAAATGTCTTAATGTCTTAAATATATTGATAATGGGTTGAGTGCAGAGGACCTCTTGCATTTGTCTATATGTATTTTGTGGTCACAGCCTCATTGCACTTCCGCCTAATGGTTTTTAAAAATCAGTGGTGAGCACAAATTTTCCTTGTTTGTTTTAGTTATACTGGAGCAGTGACCAGCTCCTTGTTGTAGCTCCCACCCTTCCCAGCTATAGTCAGGTGATCCCACTGGTGTCTAATAAAAGGGCAACCAAATTTGGGAGTTTTACTTTGAAAGCAGCAAGTAAGTTGCAGGTAAAAAAATTTCGTCCCTTTGTAAAATGTATAATGAAGCAATAGAATTCTTAATGAATCAGATGAAAATTGAGTGTAGGACTGGCCAGATATGGGATGACTTTGACGTAGCTTAAATATATTGCATTATATTGCAGCTTAAATAAATTGCAATATATGGACAAACAATCCCTGATGTTTAAAGGGTAAGGCATTTTTTAGTAGCTGTGTGCACAAAATGTCTTAATGTCTTAAATATATTGATAATGGATTGAGTGCAGAGGACCTCTTGTGTATATATATATATATATATATATATATTTATAAATTATATTAAGCACAAGAGTTTAATCTATTTAAATTAGTATTTTATACAGTACATTATTATATTTCTGTGAATGAAAAATGCAATAAACTGTTCATCTTGTGTTGTAGCAATCAAAAAACTGAATTAAGTTTAATAGTGGAAATTAATTTGTTTAATTTTCTAATTTGTGGACCATGATGTCAGTGATCAATTGTCCATTAAATTACATTTTTTCCATTTGTTGTATATAACAGTTTGTGCATGGAGACAAAGACATGGCTTTTAAGGAAGAAAAACAAGAAGTGTCTTAGTCTGAACAATACTTCCCTGACTTGATATATTGGCTAGGAAAAAATTCATGGTTGCTGCTGCTGCTTAATAGAATGAAATATTCTTTTCTGTACATGAATTATAAACACACGCCTGACTGCTCAGCACAGTTGCAAAGTTGTCCCCAGTTGCTCATACCTATGAGTATAATAACTCATACTTCTCTCTACCTTAGCATTTCAGGTGAAGGGAAAAAGTCTCTATAGTCAAAACAGCTTGCTATCCATCATATCAATGCCTAAGACTATATCTAACCTTCAAAAAGCAGAAATAAAAATTGAGAATATAAACCTAGTAATGCAAATTAAGCTGAGTAGTACTTTATACTATTGTATATCTCATGCAATTCAGCATATTATATCTGGTCTGCCCAGAATTAATTTTTGGTTCTGCTCTTCAGAAATTAGCAAGATATAAACATCATAAATGACTAATCACATGTGCAACAAATTAGCTATGATAGTAAGAAGTAGGTTTTAGGAAATTAGGAACTCGGATGATGCCCTGTCAAGTGTAATTTGACTGATTTCATTCATATTGATTTAATCTTTTTTTTTAGTGCATAAAATTCTGTAGATTTTGTTTAGACAAATTGTAATGTGGCTATTTACCTAGTGCTGTGTTTTTATTAAAATAAAACATGCAGGAGTGTGTTAGATTGAAATGTTAAACAACATGTGTCGAGAGATATGACGTTAGGCTAATAATAGAAATTTTATATGCCACTTCTAGGGGCAAATTCACTAAAGCGTGAAGCATCTAACGCTAGCGCTAATTCGCCAGTGTGACGTCAATTCGTAACTTTGAAAATTCACTAACACCGACTCGGGCGGATTTTCGCTAGCAAAGTAGATAGACTAGCGCAACTTCGCACCCTTACGCCAGGCGAAGTTGCGCACTGATGAAGGATCATAATTATGCAAATTCACTAAGATGACCATTTTACTGAACGTTACCACTTACGCTAGACGTTACTTCGCCAGGTCAGACCTGGCAAAGTTCAATACAATAGATAGAAAAAAATTTAATTTTTTTTCAAACTCCTAAGTCCCCCCCAAAAAAAGCCTACCTTTTGTAGGGTGATAGTTTGAAAAAGAGCGACATTTTTTATAGTTTTTTGATAGTTTGAAAAAGAGCGAAATTTTTTTTGGGGGGGTTACCCTCCTTCCCCCCTATATTTCCTAACATATGGCAACTCAACTATACAGGGGGCACATGTTTAGGGCAATAGGACAACTTTATTTTTTTATTAAAGGTTTTCTGGGCTTGTGTAGTGTGTAACATATACTTCTATTATACTTTGAAATTCGCACCATATGCGAATTAGGCATCGCTAGCGTAAATGCGCTTTGCCTGGTGAAGTAACACTAGCGCAACTACGCTACCGTTCACCGACCTGAGCATAACTTCGCACTTGAATTTGCGTAGCGCTGGCGAAAATTCGCCTGGCAAAGTGCAGCGAATGTTAACGAAGGCAACGCTAGCGCATTTTCGCCGCTTAGTGAATTTGCCCCCTAGAGTCAAGAATCAAAATAATATGTCCTGTGGAAAAGCATAAACTCTTCATCAAAATATATTATTACTATTAAAAAAATCTAAAAAATGAGACAAAAAAGTATGTAGTGACATTTTTATCCAAAATATATTTCTTCCATAGTCTCCAGTGGCAGATTAATTTCTCCTTTGTATTATGTAAATATTTTTCTGTTACTGCTGCCCTGTTTTGCTTATTCCTGGAGTCAGGTTTCTTTGTGTTCTTTGTGCTTCTATATGCCTACATGACCCCAAAGGGAATTCCTCTGTGTTCACTTTTTCCCAGATAAAAGGACACATCAAATTATTCAGTCCTAATAGTCCTACTAAGTGCAATTGAATGGGAAATTCAGGAATTGCATACCAAATATATGGTTCAGCAAAACAAACAGGTTTGATGAGGGATAAAGCAGAAGTAGTGGGGGATGCAACTAAGCGTTTGCCCTGAGAGAAGCTGAGTATTTGGCCAGGAGCATATAGAGAGACAAGAGATGAGATATAGTTAGGTGCAGAGGAATGAAGGGTTTTGAAGGTTATGAGGAGAACTTATTCTTTGTTTTATGGGAAGCCATGATAATGATTTCATCAGGGGAGGGGCTTGTACCCTTTTGGATGAGAGAAGGAGAGTTCTGGCGGCAGTGTTTAATATAGACTGTAGAGGGGAGAGATGGGAGTTACTGAGGTCAGTTAGTAGAAGGTTACAGTAATCTAGTCAGGATAGGATGAAAGCATGCATGAATGTCCTGGTCGTAGCAGGTGAAAGAAAGGGATGGATTTTGGCACTATTGTGTAAGAAAAATTACATGTTTTGTCAGTCGTGTCAATATGATCTGAGAAAGAGAGAAAGGTGTCAAAGCTTAACCCCAGACAACAAGCTGAGTTGACAGTATTAATGAGCATGCCATCAATAGATATAGTAAATAGGGTAGTAGGACCAGGTTTAGGTGGAAAGATAATTAGTTCAGTTTTTTTAGGTTGAGTTTGAGGTGGCGCTGATTCATCTGACTGGAGATTGCTAGGAGGCAGTTAGAGATTTGAGCCTCGGTTTCAGCTGTTAATGGAGGGGTGGATAAATATATTCTGGTGTCATCAGCATTCAGATGATAATTAAAGCCAAATGAGAGGATGAGATCTCCCAAAGACAGAGTGTACAGCAAGAACAACAACAGGCCAAGTACGGAGACTTGAGGCACCCCTACAGTTCTAGTAGAACAGGAGATGAGGTTTCATTAGCATAAGAGACAGTGAACGAACTGTTTAGAGGGGTAAGAAGAGAACCAAGATGCAGCCCGGTTACAGATACCAAGTGAATACTGAATTTTCATTAGGAGAGAGACTGGTCAGTCATATCAAATGCAGATGATAGGTCAAGGAGGATAAGAATAGAGAAGTGACTTTTGGCTTTGGCAACCTGAAAATCATTTGAAACTCTGCACAATGCAGTCTTAGTAGTTTGCAGGCCGGAAACCATATTGTGGAGGGTCCATCAATATATGTATTTAATTTGTAGAGATGAGTGAAACAATTTCCCAGAGTTTCACTGCAAAAATTAAGACAATACACTCCAATGGGTGAAGAAACTGGACTAAAATAGGAGAAAAAAAATTGAAGCCCATAGACCATTGCATTTTGGTGAATTTGCGCTGTTTAGGCTCCAGTGGGTGAAGAAACTGGACTAAAATAGGGCAAATTAAATTGAAGCCCATAGACTTCACTGCATTTTGGCGAATTTTCGCTGTTATGCAAATTTTTGTCTTGGCCAAACGGGTCAGATTTGCCCATCACTAATTATTTAAAAAATCTGCATAGTTTTGAAGTTGTTTCCTGTGTCACATATAACAAATCAAGTAAAACAAATTTTAAATATTATTTGCTAATTAGCTAGTGGTTTCCTTTCTTTTTCTACAAGTGTAGGCTGGGTTAATTTCCAGGACTGTTCATTGTCAGAGTATTGTGATTGATTATTATTTTCTTGTTTCTAGAGGACATCCTTTTAAAACTCTGAAGGGAAGCATTTGCCTTACAGTGAATAGTTGGATTATTTTCTGATACAGTTAACTTTCATGGTCCCTGATGGAAAGTTATTTCCTGATTTTAGATGGGTTTATCTGCTTTTTCTGAAATTCAGCAAGAAAATACTACCTATTTTTTCCAAGATAAATGTGCCTGTCTTTGTAAAACAACAAAGTTGTGATAAATATTTCTAGCCTTAACTTTTAAATGGCAAGCTTAGTTTTAATGAAATTATTCAGTGAGCTGCATGCTGATATAAACAGTGTTTCTCCATGACTACTCGGCTTAAAAAAAATAATTAATAACATCTATTTTTGTTAATTTAAATATTACGACATCCCTTATATTACAGTGAACAAAAATCTTTTTCATTATGAAGGAATGTTATCTTAAAACCTGCACAAGATTTTTAATGTTTTTTTTTTTTTTTTAAGTGATCACATCTTACTTACAGACACTTGTTCAAGAGTTATATGTTATAAAGCATTATGAAAGCTGTTTCCTATTTCATTATATAAAGTAGCTTGCTGCCTTAAAGCATATCTAAATAAGTTAGTTTTATACTGCTAGGTAGGCTTCAGCTCAACAACTTTTTGATGGCCACGAGTGCCAGAAACCCTAACTGTCTATACACTGTATATGCACTTCCTGGATTCAGTTAATGCTTGAGTAGCTAGTTTTCAGTTGAGTTAAAAGCATGCTATTAGCAATTTAAAAATATTTCAGAAGCCACTAAGCACCCTTAGTAAGTTTGCATCTATTCATTTTTTGAGTTTATTGCTCTTTATAAAAAATTATCATTTGACAAAACATAGTTGATACTTTTTGACAAAACGATTTAATTTCTACACTTGATCCCTTCCAGTGCAGAAAATAATTCTCTATATGATGAATCTCTGAATGTGATGTGTAGGTAGGCTGGGAATACCCCAGGTAGAGCTTTATTGAATCTTCCCCCTGGTCTTATTATATTATACATTACAGATACACGGGTACACATGAAATACCCACAAAATGAGTTCCAAGTAGGGATGGACAAATTTGACTCATTTAACTTCACTGAAAATTTGCAGCTGAAATGTGGACCTGTCACCTGTTCCATGTAATGAAATAAACACCAGAATCGTGAACCACATCCTACAAGCTTTCATTGAAGACCTGCGCTACCTCTATATGTGGATCCATCACTCCGCAATGATCCCTTGTAATTTCGGCGGTGGAATGCGCCATCTTGTTCCTCCATCTTGCACGATGATGTCGGTCTATCAGCATAAAATCTCGCACATGCGCAATTGATGCAGATGCGCGCTGTGCATGTGACAGTGT
>CM044442.1:67681142-67699520 GCA_024363595.1 Xenopus borealis
GGGGCTGCCCACCATCCTGCTGTTACTAACTTGGTGGCTAGGTAGTAATGAAACAAGTTAAGGGCTGCCAGACTTCCCTTATCTGTAGGGTATTGTAGAATTGTGAGAGATGTAGGTGGAGATGAGGAGGCCCAGTAGAGTGAGGATAGCAATGGTTTCAGTTTACAAAAATATTTACTAGGTAGGGAGAGAGGGGCTTGGCAGAATAAGTATGTGAATTTAGGTAGTAGGATCATTTTGAAGAGGTTGATTCTACCTAGCAGAGTTAACGGAAGAGAGTTCCACATCTTGGTTTTGGATTCTAACTGGAAACTAGTGGTGTGAGATTAAGTTCCATAAACTTATCTAGATCCCTTTGAATTTGAACTCTGAGGTACAGATGCAGTCACTTTGGATGGTGAGTTTAATGCGTCGCGACTTAACTCATTTATCTCATTTATCCCACTTATCACAGAATATTGTGTCACAGCATCCCATCCAATTAAAGAGCTCACCATTGAAAACAATGGTGCTTTGGTATGCTAATGAAAAGGTTAAATGCATTAAATGAGTTAAGATAACTTTAGATAGCACAGTTTCTTCAATTAATGCTGAGTCACGACGCATTTAACTTACAAATCCAAGTGACTCTATCTGTACTTGAAGGAGGACGCCCATTGTAGAGGGGCCTGATATGCTTGTTCATCTACATTGAATGCAACTATTGCAAAAATTTGGGATTTGGCCCAGTTTGTTTTCAGGCCTGAGTATGTTGTGTAACCATCAAAAACCCTGAGGGCGTTAATCAAAATCTTTTGATTAACTTTCTATTTACTATATTCAAAGCTAAAACTGTACAGAAATGCTAGAAGCTTCTTTCTATAGGATAATATAGATGAAAGTTAGATTTATTGCAAAAATCATTCCATACCCCAGGCAAAACATGTTTACTTTCCCTTTAACCTTTCTCTTACATTTTATATTTTACTTATGAATGGAGAAACCTACATTTATTGGAGATTTTTTTTTATATAGAATGTAGCAAGGATTCATATTAAGTCACAATATCTCTCATCTGTGGCATATAAAATAATGGCACACAAAGTCATTTTCATAATGTTAACAAAACATTTGAATTCTTCTAATTTAAGTTCACCTGTTTTGCTTTGTTTAAAAAGTTGTTTCAAAGGGATCATATTTTGAAACTTTGTGATTGGGGAACCATTCATGAAACTGTGACTATAAGAATATCTTAATTTCAGTAATTGCAGTAATTCAAAGTTTTAGGATAATGACAAATGAAACAGCTATATAAAAATATTACTATGTGAAAAATAGATTATAGCAACATCTTTTGGAATATGACAGTTTTTCCCAGATTCTGGTTATCTGCAGTTTGGATCTGTAGATGCTGGCTATGCTTCTATACAATAACCTTTAAGTCTCTTATTTGCGGAGCCATCTGAAAGATAAAATTACATTCAGTAGATCGACCAAATGTGAAGCATATCAGCTTGATGCCTAAAGTTTCTCCAAATATAGATCAGAAGGTTTTTATAGTGGGTATTTGTTAGCATTAGTAGGCCAGATGGAATCAATTTGCCTGCTCTGTTCCTTTAGTAACCCTAGATTATCACCATTTGAACTACTATTATTTTAGTTTTAATGTTTTTTCTTTTGTTTCCTCAATTGGATGCTTAGGTACAATTTCTTGAACATGCTGCAGATTGTGTGGATGTAAAGCTCAATTAATGTTGCACCACCAGTTTCATTTCTCATTTGTTTTAAATAAATGGCAGTCATCTTTAAGTTTGATTTGACCTTGGAGAAGGTAAACTGTACCCTTTTTTATGCATACAAAATTAATTCCTGTGTTTGGTTTGCAACAGGAGAGTCAGCTTTGAGAGCTATTTGCTTATTATAAGAATATTTCCCTAGATTCTGTTACTGTGGAACTACTCGGGTTCTGTGTATTATTATTATTATTCTTTGTTTATCTAAAAAAAGAAGCATAGAATATGTTTAAGGACAGGTCATATACACTTGAACAGAAAGTGAATTCAAGGACTTGGGCTGAATTGTACCAAGCTACCAGTTATACTTTTACAAAATGTATATATGAGTATTCTTTATTTATTTAACACCAACATATTCCACAGTGCATTACACTGCATTGATTACAGTACACAAATTGTTTTACCTCAATATTTGTAACTGGGATGGCCAAAGGGCATTTTGCCACAGTGGTGTTTTATGATCTCTCTTGATTTGCTTTGTACCCTGCTGCTGTAGTCTTTATCACACAGGAAATTGTTGACATCCTTTTTGCAGTCAGTGTGTTTAACTCTTAGGTAGAAGTGTGATAAAAGGTGAAAAGTTTGCTAATGGCCTAAACACCAATAGCAACCAATAAACAGGAATCATTTAATGGTCACCCATTAAACAGCAAACATCTTATTGGTGGTTGTGTGTAACCTGAGAAATCTATACATGGGGGTCAGTATTTAGGTACATCTTTGCTTAGGATGCATGTAATATGTGCATGTATTTGGGTTAGATGCTTCCACCTTTTTTTAACATCTTTGTTTATTACTTAAATCTTCCCTTGGAGTGTTTGTGAGGTGCATAATGTGGAACTCATACACTTTACTAGGGTCAGGATACAATGTACTGCTAGGTCTCTTTTGTGAGTCTCTCGGGTGTTCAGGCTCTCTGGTCACCCATCTCTTTTATTTATCTTATATTACTTATTGTATCTGGACTTTAGCCCAAAAGCCTTAGCTCCTTTATGTTGTGGTCCATTTCCCAGATTTAAGAATAGAATAGGCTGCAGATGTCTGGTGCTGGCCCAAGAATTTGTGGCTGTTAAAAGCATCATGGAGCAACAACATCCTGAGAACTTTTTTTTAATATCAACACAGAATTTTACGCTTTAAAATTGTTCAGTGCTTGAAAATGCAGCATATCTGTATAAATGTAATAGTCTCATAGTCACATAATGAATTCATGTCATGCTGCACTAAGTTTCAGCTGTAATAAAACATTGTTTACTGATGCATACAATTAACTACTGCATTATACCAAAGATGAAAACACATTGCCAGAACCATCTCTTCTAACCTGTGTGATGTAAAAGCTTACATATCAGTGCACTACGATTCCAATCTAGCAGCCTTCTATACAAAATATTCAGTTAGTGATATTTAAAAAAAGCAGCAATAAGTAACAGAATTAGACAAAACATTGCTATATCACAATATAGAACAGACAGCAGACAAAATAATGGGTATTTGGAGCACCAGTCAAACTACAAATGCTGATTTATTTCTAATCCCGGAGTAGATATAATGCTCTGCTTTTATAATTTACTTGTAATCTTCATACCAGATACCTAGTCAATAAAATAGGAACTCAAAGTCACTTACCTAATAGGATGACAACACAAAGAAGAATTGCAATTAAGGCTCCTGTACTTAGCCCTGCAGAGGATAGAAAGGCTTCAGCATGGCATGTCCGTACGCGTCCATCTCTATCACAGGCACATACTCTTATTGTAAGGGTGCTCGTGCTACTTAAATGAGGAATTCCACTATCAGCCACAACAATGGGGAGATAATACAGATCCTGTGATGTTCTACTGAACCTTCTCCGACGTGTTAAAATGCTGGCAGTGTTATCTAAAAGGAGCCCAAAACAAATCCAAATGTCAGTCCAAGCGGCCTGTATAGAGGTGCAGACAGTTCTGTCATTCTGCTACTAAATAAAGTACTCTACACAGTTGATTATTAGTGACTCTTCTCTGATTAATCTACTCTGTTAACTTTGAAGTCAAAAATCTGTTCATATTATGCCAAATACAATGTGTAATATGGTATTATGTATATAGATTCTTATAGATTCTTATTTATAATATAGTATTGAAGCATACAGTTCATACAAGCTAACTAATCAATGTCTGCTTTCAAAGATACTACAGCCCTTTTCTGACATGATCTTGTGCTTTTGGTTCACTGCTGCCATCCTTTGTGTGGAGGCAAGCAGTGTGACTTTCCTATTCAGCTTGTAAAGAGCAAAAATATTTTTTCTTTCCAATGATCTTGAAATCAGGAAAATACAGGGAAAATATGTTGACAAATTATGGACATGTCTATAAAACTGTGGAAAAAGTGGAGCTAAAATACAAAACACATCTCCAATATACTTTAATTAAAAAATGTCTACTGTTTTTATAAGAAACCTGACTATAGTGAAATTCTCCCTTCATTTACTTGCTCTGACTGCTGAGGATAGGAAACTTCAGACGGTTCTTAACTGTCCTGCAGGGAAAGGCTCATACTGTGAAATGGCGGAGGGAGGGGGGACTTCCCAGAACTGGAGCAGCTTTGTTATTTCCATATAGAATAGTCTGCAACCATGTAGAGATTCAAATCTTTAGAGTAAGTAAATGAAGGGGGAATTGCACTGCATACAGTCAGGTTATAAAAACTGTACAGATTTTTTAATTGAAGTATATTGAGAATAGGTTTTTTTTCAGTTAATTTAAAATAGTATTTTATTTTTGACTTGACAGACTCATGGATCATGGAGCCAGTTTAAACAGATAAACTGGGATTCTATTTGGAGGATTCTTTTTTGCTGCAGCCACTGGTTCTGCAAAATTGGATAAAGTTTGTATTAAACAATACAAAAACTATAAAATCCACATCAGATGACATGGCAACACAGGAGCCAGTGCAGTCTGCATATTCTAATTATTAATCAGTCTTGCTGTATCAGCTTCTATGGCAGATATTATTTGACTTGTGCCGATAATTTATGACAATCCCTAAGCAGCAGCACAGACTGAACATGTGCAGGGTCTTGGTCTTAAAATAAAATGGTCTACATTTTTTTTTTTAAATAAAACAATATACAGATGCAGCCACTTGGATTTGTGTGTTAAATGTGTCGTGACTCTGGGTTAATTGAAGAAACTGTGTTATCTAAAGTCATCTTAACTCATTTAATGTGTTTAACCTTTTCATTATCATATCAAAGCACCATTGTTTTCAATGGTGAACTCTTTAATTGGATGGGATGCTGTGACACAATATTATGTGTTAAGTGGGTTAAATATCTGAGTTTAGTTATTCTGTGTCGAACACAAAATACAAAGTGGCTTCATCTGGATAACCCTCTTTTTTTCATCAGTTTTTAATAAATTCTGATATCAGAAATCAGTGGATCGATGGTATAAAATTAGAAAAAAAAATATCCAGTTGCATATTTTATAGGTTTTTATTTGATACCACTTTTTACACTAATTGTAGTGTGAAATATTTATATTATATATAACCTTTGTAAATATGGTATAAAACCTTAATATGCCTCTAAGTCTTTGAACAATGTGAAGTAGAGAGAAGATGTGCTTTGGGAATGATGCATTGAGTATATTTTACAGTAGGATTGCAGTTTTCTTTTATGTCAAGATTTCACAATTTGCATTGCATTTTTTAATATTATTTAAAAAGAGTGTGAAAACCAGTAATTGAAATACATGTGGCGCATGCATTGAACAGTGTTCTCACATAAGTTTGCATCAGCTCAAGAGCAAAGTGCCTGGGCTGTGAATTTGAAAGTAATATCCTCTCATACTAGAAATCAAATTGTTTTCAGCATGGCAGTTGAATCATGTGATGCCAAAAGGGACAAGGAACAAACTTTCTGAACACAATTTCAATACCTGTGTTTATCCAGAAAAGAAATGCTATGTGTAAAGTGTCCCTTCATTGCCTATTATTTTGCAAAGAATAATTTTGGCCTGTTTATGCTCCCCCATATGAAATGGTTTATGCCTTGATTTCTTTTCAACTGGCTTCATGCAGCTTGTGCAGAAAAGCACTGGCTTGCAGTTTGGAGGTTTCTAAATTTTAAGAGACATGTAAATAAACCATGATCTCATATACATCACACATTGCAGTTAAAACATAAGAAGAAAATAATGCAGCTCTGGACACCCTGCTATGTGTAATGGTACAGTAAATGTCTAAGTAGGTGAAATAATTTTATATCAATGCATAAATAGTTAAGGTAATATGTATTCAGCAAACAGGGGGCACCAGCCAGTACAGTTGGACTGGAGGAAGGATTCCCCTTCAGGTGCTTATATAAGGGAAATAATGAGATGCACATTTGGCCTAACATCATCCGCAGGCAAGACAGGCAATATCGAGTCTGACCAGGTGGTTCCTGTTCCTTCCTAGCATTAGACAGATAGGGTCAGATTTACTAAAGGTCAAAGTGAAAATTCTAATAAAAGTCAAATTTCAAAGTAATTTTGGGCTTCTTCAACTATCGAATAGCCCAAAATTCGATTATAATTGAAAACATTCGAAAATTAGAATTTTTGAATTTTGAAAGTACTTGCCCTTTAAAAAGCCTTTGACTTCTACTATTCACCAGCTTAAAGCTGCCGAATTGCAATTTTAGCCAATGGGGGACTTCATAGAACCTGTCATGAAAAATTTTCTAAGTTCCAAAAAGTTCCCAAGTGCTTCACTATTTCAAAGCTATGTTGAGCAGTCTCTGACCAAACCAGACTTGAAGTTCCACGTAGTAGTGCTCTAAGTGGCTCCACAACTGAAGCATAGTTGGGAATAAACTTAGAATACCATGAAGTAAGACCTAAGAAAGCTCATAAGGTCTGGAAATCAGATGGAACAGGTGCTTGTGTAACTGTATTGACATGGTCAGGGTCAGGCAGTAATCCATCTTGTGAAATTTTATGACCCAGAAATGACAGCTGTGTTTGTCTGAAGTGGCATTTCGAAAGGTTCAGTTTGAGTCCTGCAGAATCAATGCATTTCAGAACCTCCAGTTTTCTTCTTTGTTACAACAATTGGTGAAACCCATTCAGAGGATTAAAATGTTTCAATCAGATCTTGCTCTACCTGTTTGTTTAGTTCCTGTAAGACAGTCTCCCTTATAGAGTAGGGCAATTGCCTCAGATTCTGTTTTTTACATCTGGTCTCAACTTAACTTTGTGCACAAAGTTCTTTGCACAGCCAAGTGAAGTGTTGCTTTGTGGTGAAATTTAAGCAACAGGCTGTGTGGCAGGCACTGGTGTTGTAGTAATGAGACCATCAATTCATTGTAGGTTTAATGCAGAAAAGAGATCCCTTCCAAGTATAGCAGTACCTGCCAAGCAACCAAGGGCAGGTGCAACAAGTCTATCTTTCAAAAAAATATTCTTTGGTAGTATAGAAACAGCTGAACCTGTAATCAAGCATCAAGTTAATGGAGTGTCCCTTGTCAGCAGAAGCAGTATTGACATTGACAGTGCATATAAACTTGTCTGGAATAAATGTACCAGTTTTATCCACACTGAATACTGTAACATTTGTAGTAGTGAGTTCATGAACATCTTTAGTAGAACTACGGCAGACTGTAGCAAAGTGACCTGACTTTAAACATTTGCGGCACTGTATAGCTTTTTCCGGACATTTAGCATAGTTTACAAGGTGTTGTGTTGAACCACAGCAAAAGCAGTATTTTTTATTTGTATTTGCTGAACGGTTTTGCAGTGAATCCCTTTCCTTAGCACTGTATTTTGCCTGTGACTGTGCATTATTAGGCCACAGTGCTGGATTCACAATCTGTACATTCCCAGCAATTCCCTGACTGAGAGTTTTAGCCTTTGCCACAGCTGTTTCAATTTGGCTAGCAACTGTAATAGCCTTTGCAAGGGTTAAATCTTGCTCTAGGAGCAAAACTCACAGGCAACAACCAGCTCTCTCAAAGCTGCTACAAAATGTTCTGTGGATTACATTACACTCTCCACGTTGGCAGAATTTATATCTTTCAGCAACCACATTTACTCTTGGCACAAAAAGTTCTTTGTAGCAGTAAAGGTGATGGTAATGTATAGAATATACGCTGTATCTCTGCCCCCAGGCAGTGAATAAGTAAAGCACGCTTTCTAGCAGCAGAATCCCCTTGGTCAGCAGCAATAATGTAATTATCAAACATACAGATCCTATAAAGTCCCATTATGCACCACCTTGGGTGGGCCTTTGACTAGCTAAGTACCCTGTCTATATTAACTAGTGATGAATCTATCCCGTTTCACTGAAAAATTTGCCAATTTCCAGATTGACAAAAAATTCTTGTAATGAGTCGTGTCCCGTTTTTGTCGCGCGTCGCATCATTTTCAGCGTGCGTCAGTTTTTTTACGCACGTCTTGTTTTTTTTAGCCGCCAGCGAATTTTCGGAAGCCGAAGCCGTGGGAATTCACCGCAAATTCGTGCCTGGCGCATAAATTCACCCATCACTGATATTAACCAAAAAATGTGTCAGTCATGCTTTTTCACAGAGTTAAAGACAGAAGAAAAATGGCATGCGTTTAAAACATTGCTTAAGAAATTCACGTCGATATTCCCCTTGTAAGAAGTGTTGGTGTTGAGGTTGGTAAGAAAATACAGTCTTTTAAGGTAACAATAATGCCAAAAAATGCATTAAAGGAACGCCAATATAATGTACTGTTTCCCTGCACTGGTAAAACTGGTGTGCAGTGTCGGACTGGCCCACCGGTATACCAGGAAAACTCGGTGGGCCAGGGGTCAATGGGCCCTCTTGCTTCCCTATTCGTTTATGGTAGTAAAGAGGCTTAATAATGGAAGTATAGTATAGTAATAATAATAAAGTATAGTAAGTAGATATAAAAGACTAGGAGAATAAAAAGGTTGACTTCAGAGAGGAGAAATACTAGTTTGAAAAGTGGGCCCATGGTCATGGTTTATCAGTTGACCTACCATCTAAAGTTTTCTGGTGGGCCCCTGGTATTCCAGTCCGATGCTACTGGTGTGTTTGCTTCAGAAACACAACTATAGTTTACATAATCAAGCTTCTATGTAGCCATGTAGACAACCATGGCTACATGGCCTTTGTTATTTTTTTAACCCAACTTAACTATGTAACAGCAGAAAGCATACCAGTTCAGTTGCTGTTGGAGCTAACTGTTTTTCAATATACCTTGTTGAAGACAAAAAAAGAGTAATAGAGATATTAGTATTTACCTTCATTATTCCTCAATGTAAAATTTGGATTTATAGATTGGGAATCTTGTAGAGAAAAATAGAATCTTGCTCCATTTGCAGTGTCATCCTTGTCCATTGCTTTGATAGTATGAATAACCTTGTGGAAATGAATACAAATACTGTAATAATTCTGAAAAAAAGCACCCTAAGAAAACATTATGGGCATACTATATAGTGATTACATTTAAGTACCACTACCAATCTGTAGTTTTACCACGGCTATTTCCATGTCAGTCTTACAATTGGGTAAACTACTCCTCCTTTGAGCAGGCAGAAGAGCTGCCTCTAGCAAAAGGCAGAAAAAAACACTCCCTTACATAGTGAATTTTGGAGTGTCAAATTTAATGGTTTAGCTAACAAGGAGAGCCTACCTTACACAGGTAACAGTATTCTAATATTGAGGATATGATCTCCCAATAGGACCTCACTAACGCACTATGTTATATAGTCAATCTATCTATATACTATACACGTGAATATAATGAGAGAAAAAGAAAAAACCCTTCAGCCAAAACCTTTTGGTACTGGAGTTTGTTCCTTTCATGGTAATATATTTGATAATCAAATGTAATTGATTTCATCTGTGTACTGGTCAATTCAGTCTTTAGATCTGTATTCCAGGTACAGATTGGTTTAAGGATGTGTATTCAATGATGGTTCTCACAGATCTGTATTCCAGTGGCATTGTTTGTTTCTGCTAGTGCAGAGTACAGTATGTGGATTAGATTTACCTTGATTTGCTGCCCAATGACTAAAGGATTTCAAATGTATTGTTATAGAGTCTTCTGCTTTTAGTCACAATTTAGACTGATTTAGTCACAATTTAGACTGATTAGTTACAGGGTTAAACTGGCCCTTATAGACCCCAGTCTTGTTGGGCCCTGCTGCCTGTCACTACAACAAACTGTCCACCTGCTGCTACTGAAAAGAGACTGGCACCTTTTTCTGAGTGACTGAACTAAATGGTAATGTTAGTATATTCATTACCCATTATCTGCAGTAATGATAATGGCAGGTCTGGTGTTCATTATCCATTATCTGTTGAGATCATATTGGCATGTCTTGGTAATTTATACCTAAGGGCAATGGCAATGGCAAAGGGCACAATAAATTTTGAAACTGCACAATACAGTACATGGCAGTACATTTTTTGTGACAAAAGTTTCACTTTCCTATTAGGCCCTATACAGTATTTGTTAAGGCAACCTGCTCATACATGTACATAATGAGTGGTGTGTGGCAGCAGCTTGTAGGTGCATGTACGTGTATGGTTGGTCCCTCGGATGAGGTTCTTTGAGGGGCCCCAGAAACCCTAGTCCAACACTGATTAATTATCTCTGCTTAAAATTTACTCTTGTCAGCCCAGCATGTTAATACTCTGTTAATCAAACTAGTTAAGTTTGTGGAGTCTGTTATCAGGAAACTCATTATCCACAAAGCTCTGTATTAAGAAAAGGCCATCTCCCATAGACTTCATTTTAATTTAAAAATTATGTTTTTCCAAAACTGATTTAATTTATTACTTTAATAATAAAATAACACATTGTACTTGATTCCAGCTAAGATATGAGTATCCTTATTGGATGCAAACCATTCTTTTTGGGTTTAACAAACATCTTTTTGGGTTTCAAGAAAACCCCAGGTTGCAAGCATTCTACATAACAGGTTCCATACCTGTAGCAATACTAGTCTTTTGGCTTAAAGTTTTACTAAGCTTAGGTGTATAACTGCTGCAGTACAGCTTTGGCCATCTACATTTAAGGTCATACACAGAAAATGTTGTGTGTACTATGCTGGTTATTACAAGCCCCCTGTTTAAGATGACTCAGGTAATTATGTATATATGCAACCTTTTTATAGTTAGCACTTTTGAAAATCATTACAAGACTTCAATATTTAGGGTAATTGAGTTATTATAAGCAGTGCTTATCACTGCAGGCCGTTTTTAAAGAGCCATTTAATTAATTAAGCTGAACTCAGAAGGCATTTATGTACTGACACTGGCTAAGCACGGTTGTTTTACCAATGCAATATGCATATATCGGGTGTTTCATTGCAAGACCTCTGTGTCAAAAACATTAAAGGAGTGGTTCACATTTGAGGTAATGGAAGTAAGTTAAAGAATGGCCAATATTAATTAACTTTTCAATTGGTCTTCATTTTTTCATAATTTTCAAATTATTTGACTTTTCTCACTTTTTCCAGCTTTCAAATGGGGGTCACCTACACCTTCTAAAACAAATGTTCTCTAAGGCTTATCTTTCTATTTCCAACCTCTCCTATTCATGCCCACTCTCTTATTCAACTCAATGCATGGATTCTAGAGTAATTTGTACCCTAGCAACCCAATTACTGATATTGCAACCTGGAGAGTTGCTAAACAAATAATAAAAAATGAAAAACAAGTGCAAATAGTTTCAGAGTATCACTCTCATCATCGTACTAAAAATTAATTTAAAGGTTAACAACTCCTTTAAGTATATATTGTGTGTGTGCTACTGCAGATGGCCAATATTGACTCTTTATGTTGAAGGGCATTAGCTAATGCTGAATATTACAGAATTAAGCCTTTTGTTTAAAAGGCCTTTTCATAACTAAATGTACAACTACAATTTTGAATAGCCTTTTATATTTCAGGTCATTCAGTATGCTAGTTATGGTGCTTCAGACCAAGTTCTCTCTCCATTTATTATTATATAACTGCAGTGGCCATTGTTTGTTCTTTAATCTTTCAGGATAATTATTATGAAAATTATTTGGGGCTTTAGAGCAAACCCTCTAGGTCTGAGGCTGTTTTCATATTTGTAGTACAATGTAACGTGAGGGGTTTCCTAACCTTTTTTTCCTTAGGCCATTCAGTATGTTAAGCGGAAGATTTATCAAGGGTCTATCAAACAGGCCAAAATTTGATTCGAATTTTAAAATTTGACCATTTGAAAATTAAAGTACTGAAATTGACCCTTCGCCAACTTAAACCTGCTGAATTGCTGTTTAAGCCTATGGGGGACCTCCTATAACCTTTAAGGAGTGTTTTTTAATTTTTTTTAAATTCAAATTTTTGGGGGGAAATTGTTCAAATCGAACAATTCAATTGAATGATTCAAATGATTTTAATTCAATCAAAAACAGACTTATTCTGTTTTTTATCAGAACAAACAATTTGAATCAAATGCAATGGTCGAATTTGAAAATATTTTCACTTTGAAATTCGACCCTTGATAAATTTGCCCTCAATAGTGTGATCAATACTGCACATTTAAAGCAATTTACTTTACTGCTCTATTTATGGCTGGCATAAATATTAGCCTTCTGTGTTCTAAATCTGTGTTATTCTGATCCATGTTAAGTCAGATGTTCATTTAAGGGATACTTGGATATGACCTGGTAGGTGGTGAATGTGAAACATTTCTTTGAGGTTCTACTGTGAATTAGTTAATAATACTAATTGTATGATTGCAGCTAATAATTCATTATGGTCATTTAGTTTATTTATCATCAGAACAGTATTATTATTTTGAAATGTAATATTTAATGATGGATCTAATGCTGCAGTTGGTTATTACTATGGTACAACAGCTCAGTATTGTGTTAATGTCAATATTACTGCATTTGATCATTGTTATAGCGTATAACTTTTTTGGTTATGGTTTAACAGTGTATTTTATACTGTGGCCGATATATTCTTCAGATAATTATTATTAGTATGATATTGCAGACTGAAATTCAGTGTACTAAAACTGGTTACCTTTCTATAAATAATAATTTGTATGGGCTTCATTACTGCATTTTAGCATTTTGTTATTGTCAGGGGATGCAGTTTATCATTTGGATAGGACTGTTAGTATGAAACATTGCCTTAACTAGGAATGACGATTGTATCTACTTATTAACATTAGATTTAGATTAGATTAGAGTAAATGTCTACATAATTTGGTGGGTGTGTTTTAACTCAAAATCATTGTATAAACTATGCTGTTTAAAATTCATTGGATTTCATCAGTTCAATGCAAGGGTTAGTCTTCTCCTGCTAGACCCACTGTGTAGCTGTTTGGAGTTTACCTATCGAATACTAGGGGGCAAATTCACTAAAGAGCGAAGCGTCTAACGCTAGCGCTAATTCGCCAGCGTGACCTGGCGAAGTTCAATACAATAGATAGGAGTTTGAAAAAAAATTTAATTTTTTTCTAAGTCCCAAAAAAGCTGGCGTCTTTTACCTTTTGTCTGAAAAACAGCAAATTTTTTTTTAGGGTTATCCTCCTTCCCCCCCTACATTTCCTAACATATGGCAACTCAGCTATACAATGGGCACATGTTTAGGGCAATAGGACAACTTTATTTTATTTATTAAAGGTTTCCTGGGCTTGTGTAGTGTAATGTAGTGGCTGTAACATACACCTCGATTATATGCTTAAGTTGTGCCTTTTGCAAATTAGGCATCGCTAGCGTAAATGTCTTTACATGGCAAAGTAACAGCAGCACTACTTCGCTATTGTTCGCTGCCCTGAGCGCAAATTCGCATCCTGGTGAATTTGTGTAGTGCTGATGAAAATTCACCTGGCGAAGTGCAATGAATGCCGGCGAAGCTGTCGCTAGCGCATTTTTGCTATTTAGTGAATTTGCCCCTAGGTTATTACTATTTGGTACAGTATATTATTGCAATGCATATCACACCAATCTATTTCCATTAATAGTGCTACAGTTATTGTTTTAAATATGTTAAAGGTGTCCAAACAATTCACACTGTGGACAAAACCACATGAAAAGCCAACAAGACATTTCAATCCCCACTGGGACCTTTCTCAAGACCTTGAGAAAGGTCTCAGTGGGGACTGAAATGTCACGTTGGCTGTTCTATGTTGTCACGTTCGCTCTACTCCAGTAGAGTTGTTTTTTTCTACTACAATCTTGCAAGGTTTCTTCATTTACTTTTTCATTGTGCTTAATGTGTTTGTCTATGCTGTTCTTTTAGATATTAGGAATGTTGCTCTATGTTTTAATATTGTCAGGGGTTTCGTTCCCACTTTGCCCTCATGTTTCTATTGATTTTCTTTGTGTGGAAGACAGATGTGCTTTACTTCAAAGTTATCTAAAAAAAATCTGTGATTTTTATAGTGTCTGATGGCATGTTTTCCATCAAAAGCTTAGATTCAGTAGGTCACTATAACTATTCATGTTTGATTTTGAGAGCTCTAATATCTATTTTGTCTGCAACAAAAACACACCCAACAATATTCTGTTGCTGTTTTTCTTAAATAAGGAACTGCTCAAGGAAAAAAGATTTTTTAAGTTTTTTTTTTATTCTTGCTTGTGGTCCTTTTTTTCCTGCCAAGTAAGTTTATTATTCATTCAATTATATCCAAAACTACTTTAAGTCAATTGAAAAACTCAATTATTCATGCAGAAATTAAGTATTAAATGAAGAAAATAATTAAGTTCCTGGCTTATTTAATGCAGACATTTTTTCTTAAATTTTTCAATGTTTGTTATGGATTTTCAATGTTACAAAAATGGTTGGTTTTATGAATGGATACTGTGTACGCATAACAGCATAAGCTTGATCTAACCTTTATTTTGTTTTCATAATTTGACTTTGATTTTGTGTTATATATTATGCAGTATCAAAGTTCCTGTAGATCTGACCTTAAAGAAGGAGATAATTACTGTACATAATTAGAACACAAATTATGGAGTTTTTGAAAGAAAATTTCAAGGTACTGTATATGATTTTTTTAAAATAAAAACAAAACTCAGAGCTACTGAAATACAGTATAAACTTACAGTTTTTCTAGGATAAGATTTATTCAGCACTACTATATATACTATGTGGTAATGGCACTTTTGGATGTAACAATTTAATTTGAGTGCTCAAACATTTCAAGTAAGCATTTGAACAGGTATTACAGCTTCAAGTTGTTGCTGAGCTGTGTTGATAGTCTAGAGTGATATGATATATGCACACCAAGTGTAAAAAACTTAGAGCAACCAGCTGGCAGGTAGAAAATGGGATTATGATGTGGAGGACTAAAGGATTACATTTATGATTATTAAGCAAATCTAGAAATATGATTTATCTAAGAAAACTCCATGTAACACTAAACTAATCCCTGATCCGCTAGTACTATTTTATTATGACATATTTATAACTAATATCTATATTTGACACATTTTTCTAGATTTTCTAATTGTAAGAAATCCTTTGACTATATTCTTGCAACCCATAAAACCAAGATTGTAATTTTTCATTTCTTTCTGTCATTGAATGCTGTAATCTTAAGCATGCTATTTTGGCCTATCTCTGCCAGAAACTAAGTCAATTTCCTTTCACTGCAGGTTATACATGTAGTTTAAGATGACAGCAATTCTTTGACAAATTTATAGCTGTCTCCCCCTCACACAGACTTTGCTTCTATGCTAAATTCTCAATTATCTGTTCTCTGCTATTAATTTAGTGATTGTTCTCTGTGCATTTTTGCCAACAGTAAAATGGTTTAAAATCTTTTTTTCAAGACAGTCTGTGTTTCTTCCAATGTAATAACAGACATTCTGTATCTTCGAAACATATTCTTAAACAAATTGTTTTTACAAAAGAAAGTTCTAATAAAACACTTTACTTCAATCTGTGTTAGCAAAGTATGTATGTTTCATGATATGACATTAAACTCTAGGGGTTACTGTTAAAGTTATGGGCAAATATTTACCATTGTTTTTACAGGTCCACTAATCCTTGTCAAGGGATAATGTAATAAAAAACATATAAATACTTGCTGATTGGTTGCTAGGGGTTACTATAACTAGTGCAAATTTTGGATTGGGAATTTCAGGATGCTTATAATTTACTAGATGCTTTTAAAATATGGCAAAAAGAAATCCTGGGAAATCTGCAGGGAGAGGTGTAAAAAAATAGTAACTGGACCACCGCTTATTATTACAAATGGATACAATAATTGTTTCCCTTTATTTATAGGACATACAAAACATCAGCAACTGTTGGATACCCAAACATTTTATGTAAATTATCTATGAATGAAGAGAAGCGTAATAAGAAATATGTTCATGGCTTTATTTACAGTCCTCGCCATCAGTTACAAGGCTGAACTTTCACTTTCTCCTGTGAGTCATGAGCAATGGCCCATGAATAAATGGTTTCCCCTTTATAGGGAAGATCCTAACAGCTGGAGGGTCAGGAACTTGTAATCAATCAAAGTCTTAAGAAACCCAGGAACTTGGATAGGACATTGAACCCAAGTCCTTGGAAGTATTTTTATTTTGAAATTGGTGCCAATTCAGGATTTGTCATGTTACAGATCAATGTGCTGCTGGGTTGTAGCATAATGATGTTGCAGCAATAATTGAAGGAACACAAAGCAGTGTAAAACTGCATCAGGACTTCAGTTCTGGTGCATGCTAGTGATAGAGGACTAGTGATGGGCGAATCTCCCGCGTTTCGCTTCGCCGAAAAATTCGCGAATTTCCAGAGAAATTAGCGAATTGGGCAAAAAATTAGCGAAACGAGTCGCGCGTCGGGCGTCACGTCAATCGCGGCGCTTCGCGTCGTTTTAGATGTGTCGCGTCGTTTTCAGCACGCATCACGTCGTTTTCGTCGCGTCAAAAGCGACGTGCGACTCGTTTTTTTTTGGCGAATTTTTTGGCGGCGAATTTTTGCTGCCGTTTCGCGAATTTATTCGCCAGCTGCGAATCGTGGGAATTTGCCGCGAATTCGCCCCTGGCGAATAAATTCGCCCATTACTATAGAGGACTCCAACTGCAACAGAACAGTAGTGATGGATGAATCTATCCCGTTTCGCGGGGAAATTAGCGAATTGGCGAAAAAAATTGCGGAACGAGTCGCGGCACGTTTTTGACGCGAGCCACGTCGTTTTTGACGCGCGTCGTGTCATTTACGGCACGCAAATCGGTTTTTTATTGCTGGCATATCACGAATTTATTCGCCGGCGGCGAAACGCGTGAATTCGCCACAAATTTGCGTATGGTGAATAAATTCGGCCATCACTACAGAACAGCATTATGGCCTGAATCAAAGAGCCTATTTTCTGTCATCACCATAGTTATTTTGAATACTTTAATATACTTGTCAAACTGCTTCAATGCAATTTATACGTATTTTACAAAATGATTTGATAGACTTTCCACTATAATATGGAGTAATGGAAATTGTGTTACTGTAGCAGCACTGTTTAAACAAAATATATTGATGTCATTTTATCCCTATATGGGTTTCTGTTTGGTGGTCTATTGTATTGCATGTTATCTAGCAATAGAGCTACAGTACAATACTAGTGATGGGCGAATTCCCGCGATTCGCCGCTGGCGAATAAATTCGCGAAACTCCAGCAAAAATTTGGCAGCGTAAATTCGCCAAAAAAACGAGTCGCGCGTCGTTTTTGACGCGGTGCGTCGAAAACAACGCGACGCACGTCAAAAATGACGCGATGCGATTGACGCTATGCGCGACTCGATTTGTGAATTTTTTCAGCAATTCGCGAATTTACAGCGAAATTCGCTAATTTTTCGGCGAAGCGAATCTCGAGACAATCACTATACAATACATTCACTATGTTAAAACATACAAGAAAGTGCTGAAGAAAGGTTATAAAGTTAGAACAAATTAATTGAGCTATATGAGTAGACGGCTGCATTGTAGTTTCTTAATGCTCACCTCTTAAATGAAATACAGGCAAAGCATGATCAATGACAGGAACATTTATCAATCAAACTTTCTAACCCTACCATTATTCATTTTGGTATTTTGGTCACACAATGAAGCCCTCACCCAGTATCATTTTGTATAATTGAATGTAGCACCCTCCAATGCTGTTCAAAATTAATCATCTATACCTCATAGTTTGTTTAACTACAGAACATAATGAATGGTGGTAAAAAAAAATTGATCTACAGTATATAGTCTGCTCACATTCTAATGTAGTTTTACATTCTTGTTCTTTGTCATTCTCCTATTAAACGTCTCTTCTGGTAATTCTCATATTCATTTACTTCATTAAACCATGATACTTGTAAATAGGATTGAAATAAAGTGACAAATAATGTGAATTGTGCTTGCTAATAGTAAAATTGTAAACTGTTACTTTTCATAACTATGTATGAATTACAGCGGCTTTTCAACTTTATGATCATAACTTTGTAACTAAAAACCCCTGTTTTGCAAACTTACTTTGGAGACAGGGACACAGGGAATGTGCATTAAAACTAGCACCTCCATTACACTTAAAAACACTATAACTTGCCATTAGAGTGCTTTCACATACCCCCTATTTTGTACATTATACTTTAGCTAGAAGCTGTGGCT
>CM044442.1:67701112-67745917 GCA_024363595.1 Xenopus borealis
GTCAAGTTAGAAAACTCGTTCATTAATTATTTTATATATATTTATATTTGCCTTTAATAGGTTTTCTGAAGGTGTCCTTCAAAATAAGAGTTCCTACTTTATTTGAGACTCAAATGGCAACAATACGTTTTATACCTATTAAAGAAGAACTATAACATGACAAGTCAGACCATGGATTGTTCACTGGATATTCCTTGTTTGCTGCCAGTCCTGAACTTCTGCCAGTTTATTAGATCACTCCTACATATCTGCAGTCTGCCTCTGACCACTGGCCTGGTAAAAGGCTAATGCACTGCCACAAAAACACACAGAGTTCCAATAGAGGCAGTTCCTGACACCAACATCAAGGAGACATAATAATGTACCATAATTTTTGGAATTTGATTACCAATCTGTCTAAATATTAAACAACACTCTGACACTAACCCAAGACAGACCCAAGTTTTTTGTGTGGGTGTTTGCTTCTAATGAACAATTTACAAGTTAAGAAGGATGTCTTTGTTTTGAACTTGATAGACATGTGGCTCCTTTTAACCACATACCACCTTATATATTATTTACAGACTTGGATTAGCAGCTATTGTCTCTAAGTGAGACTGATCACAGTTTTAAAAACTTATAATGGGAGATAAATCATATGTAGTATATGCAAATATAAATACAATTCTGCAGAAAAAAAATTAGTTTATAGTGGCATGTAATAGTTCACCATTAAAAATGGAGAAGTGAATACTTTTTATTTTTAAAAGTAACAAACAGAATGCAGCTGATCTTAAACATTTAATTTTATTTTACACCTTTGAAACCATAAAAAAGTAGGATCAAGTGAATAGTCTAAAATGGCAATAGTCAGTGGCTTATTTTACACACAAAAATGGAAAAAATATATTTATGTCTGCTCAACCCTTTGTGAAACATTTTAAATACATTTTGTTAAAATCGAGGTCTTAATGCTCAGGACCTGGGGCTGGATAACGCATCTTTCAGTAATTTGGATCGCCATGCATGCCATATGTCTACTAGAAAATCATGTAAACATTAAATAAACCCAATAAGATAATTTTGCTTCCAATAAGCATTAATTATAACCTAGATTTGAGCAAGTACAAGGTACTGTTTTATTATTACAGAGAAAAAAGAAATAATTTACTTGGATCCTACATTGTTTACTATGTACTAAATATTAAAGTACAATAAACCATTAAACCCCTTGAAACAAAGAGCGTAATGTGCAACTGAGTGGTGGAAATGTGTTCAGTAACCATTTTAATTATGAGCTCTTGGCTTTTATAATTATTTAGCCCCCACTAACAATATGAATTGTGTAAAAAGTGTCTCTGCTATTATGATATTGTATCTAAATTATGTTAACAGACATACACAGATAACAGAAATTGAAACTAAACAGTACTTTCTGGAGAGATTAACTTTAGTGATGGGTGAATTTATTCACATGTCAAATTGTGCTGGTGTCAAAAGTTCCATTTCTCGAATTTTTTCGGCGAAGCAAAACAAATTTGCCCATCACTAATTCACTTTAATTTATGCAAATAGATGCTGTTGTCAACATTTTAAGATTGGGATATAAATAGTACATGAAAATGGTCTTATATTAAAAAAAGAAAAACTTTATGAGTGAGAAACACCGCTCATAAATGTATAAGTATAATTTGGGTTATTATAGCATTTAGAGCTAAAGTGAGACAGTGTTATTTAAACATTATGTTTAAAAATACAAGATTCTAAATGACAGATGTGCTAATGAGAAGTAAAAATGTAAATGAGATGTTATCATTACTATATCCTTTTTCACTAAGTTCCATTAGGTCTCTGCTGAAAAGTAAACTCAAGGTAAATACCAGCTGTTCTTACTTTAATTACTATCACATCTGTCCATGTAACTGCAAAATAACTGTTTCACAATTTCATCTAAATCTTGTCACAATTAAGTCCATTCACTAACCCTGGTCAAAATAGATCCTGAGCAATAATTCAACCAATCTGTGTTTAACTTCAGGACATCTTCAGGAAGAGCAATGAAAACCAAAATGCCTTTTGATTACAATAGTTCAGATATGCCTATTATTAGCAAATAAGACGTTTCTTTTTACAGGATTTCTAGGTGTATGTGTCTGTGAATGTTGAAGGATTAAAAGCAATTTAAAGATTTTGTTTGACAGGTAACAAAATATTTGCCTTGCCCACATTTTTTATTATATCACTTATTATAAATGTCCATAAGCAGAGACCATCAAGCTCCTTTACCTTGCTTTTAAGTTGTGAAATCTGTTTCTGTTTTATGTATGTATATCTTTATTTGTAAAGCACTGTTAAGGAGCAGCAGTGCCATACAATGCATAAAAGTACAATACAAAAGTACACAAGGGGAAGACAAGTCTCACAATAAATACAATAAATATACACTAGTATACATACCTTATGAAAGGACACAGGTGCATTTTATTTATTATAGTGCTCATAGAGCTTTGTAGTGAGAAATTTACTGACAAAAAAAATATGAATGCCAAACATTCCTGGAAAATGATTTCACTATAACTGTTTTAATTGTAGTAATGCTTGTATATTTACAGTAAAAAGGAGCCATGCCAGCCACCCTCTGTAGCTGCATTAGATTATCACCAAGGGAAGGCAAATATAAAACCACAGAGCAACAAATGGCCACACCTGACCTTGTCATATGGCCATGCTTCCTTATACCAGATCTCCAATTCTGAGCAGTAAGGTTGGTAGCCACAATGTCAGTAAAGTAGCCAGATATGGTGGCCATCAACCTCACTGTGCAGTTTTGTCTTAGGATGTCCAGTACATTGTTCACAGTTCTGTTCTTGCAAGCATTCAGAAGGCGCCCCATCTGAATCTTGATTTGCTTCCGCTTTACAATTCCATCTTTGGTTACTAGATAACAGGTCTTGTCATGCATTAATTCATATTATTGTATGCAGGATAATGGTGTATTTTACCCCTTCATACACCGAATTGCTACTCTGTATCTCAAGTTAATAGAGCAGTAGGTGTTGTTATAGAACAGAAAGTGTTCACTGTACAAGAGCTTTTACAGTGAGGGTTTTCATTGTCCCATAATTGCTCTGAAGTAATGAGGAAATGGGACAGAGTACAATCTTTAATAGGCACTTTATGCCTGTACATACTGTTCAGTCACAGCATTTGCTCTACATCTAATAATCTATACCAAGAAATTAAGTTTTTCATTCAGTATTTAATCTAGCCAGTAATGCAGATGAAAAATTTAATTGGTTACCATGCTCCTAGATGCACCTTTTGTCACATTATCTTTCTTAATAAGATACCTAAATGGTGTTCAGATTTTTATGCGACAATAGATAATTGTAGTTAACCTGTGAGGATTATGCAGTTGGGTCTGTTTGGTCATATCTGATGCCCACACTACACTCATCTACTGGTCTTGTATTGCCTCATGCCACATACACCTAGGGGCAGATTTACTAAATTTGTGGGAATGATTAGAAATTCGATCGAATTTACAAAATTCGATTGGTAGGATTTTAGAATATGCAAATTAGGTAAATTCAACCATTGACTTTGTAAATTCGATAAAATTAAATAGATTGAACAGATCGAATAAAAATCTATTTCACTATTCGACTAGTCGAATTTCGAATTACTTCCCCTTTAAATTTGTATTCGATTGGCTACTTTGCCAGGCTTAACCCGGCGAAGTGGTTTTGGTGAATTTAGATCGAATAGTAAAAATTCGATCGAAGGGTTGAAATCATTCGAATTGATTTGAACAATTTAATCTATTACTATTCGATCGCTCAACCAATTGAATTGCGGTAAAATCCTTCGAATTTGATATTTGAATTCAAAGGATTTTACTTCCATTCTATTCACATGGTCGAATTTCAAATTTTTTTAGATTTTAAATTCAACCAATGATGAATCTGCCCCTTATTATGTGGTACTAATTTTTAATTTGTGCAAACAGAATTGCCCATTTTTATTCCCACTGAGAATGTACATAAGGACTTTTTAAATATGATATAATCACAAATTGTGAATATTTATGCACACACTCTGCATTTGTTACCCCATGACTTTGGTGGCAGAGAAAATGTTTGCAATTAAATTCAATTTAAGAGCCATTAGTGAATATTTGTGTGCAATGTGAATTTGCAATATTTCAGAATTCAGGAAAAAACACGGTTAATGCAACCATTTGTGAATAGTGATGGGCGAATCGACCCCGTTTCTCGGAAAAAATTGTGAATTTCCAGTGAAATTTGCGAATTGGCGAAAAAATTTGCAAAACGAGTCGCTCGTATTTGCAACTTTCATTTAGGGCGAGGTCACAAGGGTTGTTTTTAAAAACGCGTGGTTGATAAAAATACACACAAAATTAAGCCCTACTGAAAATAATGCAATATACACTATAGCAATTCCCACTTAGCATTTGACAAAACCACCAGTATTTTCATGTTTCATCAGAAATGCCAATACACCAAGGAAACACCATGTTTTTGAGTTTTGTTTTATCTGTGGAATACACTTCGCTGAAATATGCCACATAGTTTCAATATGGCAGCAAAACTCTTGTGAGATGGATTGTGCATATACATTATGTATATGTGGCACTGTCTGCTGGTGATGCAATTAAAGTTGTCTATTGATGATCAGTCCAGCTACATTTTACATGTAAATTGCTCTTTCATTTGGCTTGTTTTCACAAAAGTTTAATAGAATTCTTCCAAGCGCCATTGTGGGGAACAAGAAAAAACAGAAATGCATGCTGGGAAAAGTGCACATTGCTGAAAAAAGCACATTATCATGCACATGTGGTTTTCACTGACGTATTTATGGTCAATAATTTGATATTGCATCCTAAGTCTTAAAAAATAATAAAATATTAATTAAAATAATATGAAAAAGACTGAACCTGCAGATATATTAGAATGGGTAATTTTAGTAGAACAAACCAAGCATTATAGGAAATAATAGCTTTTAAAAGGGTTTCTTTACTCAAACACTTCCAAAATTGGAGTCTTTGATCTGATTGTACTTAACAGTACAAAAATAAAAATGTGATAGAAAAACACCTCCTAACCTGCTTTTATAATGTTTAGTTTTTACAACCTTCTGAAAGTTTCTAGCTCAAATATATATATATAATAAATCATATTGTTTTGGAAAAGTATAAAAATGTTCATTGTTAATGTAAACATTCTTTTTACAATTACTTGATTTGTAATATGTAAAACATTCTAATGTTAATGTTAATATTCTATACTTTAAACCCACTATCCCCATCCCCTTTTTATTCTGTACCCACCCCAATCCCCATTTTTTGAAAATAAAAAATAAAAGAAACATTGAATTGGAAAAAAAATTATATTAATTGTATATATGTATTAAATAAAATTTTTGTGTCCGATAATATGAAAAACATAAAATATTTAAAACAAGTCAATAGATAAATACAGTAAATACAATGATCCTTATTAGAACCTTTTTAAGGAGCCCATAGTGATTAATATTGTTTTTTCTACTGTGTTGGTTTATATTGGTGTGTTGGTCATATATTAAAAGCAGAAAAGGTTTTGAAAATAACTACCTTTCTCAGAAGCGCTGACAGTAATATTGTACCAAGGATTCTCTTCTCGATCCAGATGTTTTGCTGTTGTTATCAATCCAGTATAAGAGTCAATATCAAATTCTGTCTGTTCTTGAGAGTTGTTGTTAATACAATATCTACAATTTTATTACAATAGAAATGTGTTAAATAATAATGCATACTATTACAATGAGAATAATATAAAATTCAATTAATGAACATGTATACAGTTATTATTCTCTTAGCTGTTATGCCCTGGGGATGTATTCCTTAAATGATTCCATGTCCACATTTATGTTTTAATAACAGTGTTAGAAGAAGAGAACAAAAATGTATCACAAATACTGTACATGCATCAACATCATACATCATTTACTAAACAAATCAAATTATGTTTTTTGAAAAATGTGAGGTTTTCCTATGTTTCTAAAAAGCTCTAAAAATGTGAGATTTATTAAGTGTAAAAACCACAAAGCTTCACCACGGGGCAGATTTACTAATGGTCGAATTAGTGAAAAAACTTTGAAATTCGAGAAAAAAAATGTAATATTCAAAAATGTTCAAATCATTTATTTTGATTGAACGATTTGAACAATTATCTGCAAAATCCTTCGAATTCTTGGAAAGTATTTTCCAATTTGAATCGAATTTTGGCCTATTCGATGGTCGAATTACACCAAAATAACTTTGAAATTCAAACATTTTGAAAATGCCCTTCGACCCTTTGTAAAACTAAGTTTAAAATGTCAAAGGTTTTTTTTTTTGAAAATCAATCGATCGCTTAAAGATTTCTACTATCTATCGAACAATTTATCAAATTCGTGTGAAGGATTCGAATTTCGGTCGAATTGAAACAATTTAACCGTTCGATCAAATTTTTTTTATTCGACCAATCAAATTGCGGTAAAATCCTTCAAATTCGAATTCAAAGGATTTTAATTTCCCTTTAAATTTGACCCTCGAATTCGACCCTTAGTAAATCTGCCCCTTAGACTATCGAATTTTATCTATTCGAAGGTTGAATTTCGAAGTGGTAAAATTTCAAAATTTGACCCTTAGTAAATCTGCCCCTTAATATTGTGTTATATGGAGAAGAGAAGGGAGAACTCATTGTTATTAGACTTGTAGTTTACTTGGTTTATTTGTTAATTATTGTTTCAAGAGCTCTTGATTTTTCCAAGTAAGAATTCCAAAGCAGAAAGATATGTAAATTGTATATTTTGAGTATCTTTTCACAACAATGTGGTTAGTTCCTCCATTAGATATATATTATTAACTATATTGAAATACTTTTTTTTACTGATGAAGATGCTATATCACCCAAATGTAACATAGACACATAGTAATATAAGTTGAAAAAATATGTCAAGTTGAACATTTTTGTAGTGATGGGCGAATTTATTCGCCTAGGTCGAATTCGCGGCGAATTCCCGCGATTCGCCGCTGGCGAATAAATTCACGAATCACCAGCGAAATTTCGCTTGGCGAAAATTCGCTGAAAACGAGTCGCGCGTCAGTCGCGCGTCGTTTTTGACGCGACGCGCCGAAAACGACGCGGCGCGCGCCGAAAACGACGCGGCGCGCCGAAAATGACGCGACGCGTCAAAGTTGATGCGACGCGCGACAAAATTGACGCGACGCGCGACAAAATCGTCCCGCGACTCGTTTCACGAATTTTTCGCCGTTTCGCGAATTTCTCTAGAAATTCGCGAAAAATTCGGCGAAGCGAATCTCGGGAGATTCGCCCATCACTACATTTTTGTCTAAATAGACCATGTTTAACTGCTATTGAAGAAAGAAAACGAAAACTCATCTAAAGCTTCTCAAATTACTCTTGGGGGAGGGCATTGTAAAAATTCCTTCCTAACTCTAAGGGGCACATTTACTACATTTAGTGAAATTACTTTGAAATTCGACCATCAAATTTTTTTTAAGGCTATAATCAATCGAAAATGGAAAATGTTTGATTCAAATGATTTATTAAAAAAATGCTTTTCCAGGACTTTTTCCAGAATTTTTTCAATTGGAATCAAATTTTGGACTATTCAAAAGTCAAATTAGCCCAAACTTACTTTGAAATTCGAATGTTTAAAACTCTAATTTTATTCAAATTTTCACTTTGACCCTTAGTACTAAATGTGCCCCTAAGGGGCAGATTTATCAAATGTCGAATTTTGAATTTCATAAACTTTGAAATTCAAATTAAAAAAGACCAACCAAAATAAATTTGAAGGTTTTTTTCATTAATATAGGTCCATATACAAATCATATTCAAATTCAAATTTAAATCATTCAAATCAAAGTAATAATGCATTCAATCTACTTCGATTTCCACCAATTGACTCCAAATAGTTTCTAGAAGGTCCCCCATAGGCTAAAACAGCAATTCAGCAGGTTTTAGATGGCGAATGGTCGAAGTTTTACTATTTGTGTTGTAGATTATATAGGGCAGGAATTAATGTGTTGTATTGCAGAGGTTATTTAGCTTAGATTTTTAATTTGGAATTTGAGGATTCTTTGTTATCTCCTATAATCTCTATATCTCCTTAGAGTCGCACCTCCCCATTGTTATTGTTCATACATCTCTCAAATAATGAAATAGAATAAAACTTATTTTATTTAACATATAAAAAAGTATGTCTTTTGAATAAAATAACAAGGTCAGGAGTGAGGGTGAAACATAGCTTGAGGGACTATAGATCGATGGGACTAGCAATGCAGAGCTTAGTCACAACATAATGCTTCAGCCTGACACTCCAGCAAATTGTAGTCCTATGTTTGCAGGAGCTGTGGCGCGCTTTCTAGAAAACTGAACCAGTTTGAGCCTTGAGCTTGACTCACCATATAGTATCATGAAGGTCACCCCGTAAAGGGTCATTCTCTTTTCTTTTTCTATATTTTACTTCTCCCTGCTCAGCATCACCTGCTTCTCAGTATAATGGAAGGTGTTCCTATTTAAACTACTCTGACCTCATTTGAACACAAGCTGGAAATCAAGATGTAAATAAAAAGATATTTCTGCCAATGAAAGCTGTTATTAAAACTTAGGCAAGTACCTTTTGTGTGAGTTACTGTTCTTAAATACAACAAAAGCTACAGTTTAATACTAACTCCATTTCCAAAATGGAATCATAAAAAAAGATATCACATTGCCGTAGTTACATTATAGACATCAAGTCAACAGGGAAGCAATGCAATTTTACAGGCATTTGGAACTAACGGGAAAGCATTATGTGAGATGTGGAGTATTCGTGAAGGGATAACACTGAACTTCATTGTAAGCAATGAAGGTCAGCAGATACATAGTGTGCTGGGTTACAGATGAAAATACACATATTTGACATTTCATATCATTTGATGTCTGAAAAAGAAAATAAACAAGTAAATAAATGCTTCAACAGTACCAAGAGATTGGTATTTTGTTAAAAAAATAACACGTTAAACTGCAATTTTCTTTTCTAAACCATAATTTTTACTTCTTTGAAAAAACCAAATACCATGCACTAAAATTTCAATTGGAATGTGAGATTTATTACTAGTGATGGGCGACTTTATTCGCCAGGGGTGAATTCGCGGCGAATAAATTCGTGAAACGCCAGCAAAAGTTCGCCGTCGAAAAATGCGCCCAAAAAAAACGCATCAAAAAACGACGCGCCGCGCGTCGGAAACGACGCTACATGCCGTGTTTGACACAACGCTACCGCCGTGTTTGACGCAACGCGTCAAAAATGACGCGCGACTCGTTTCGCGAATTTTTCCGGCAATTCGCGAATTTCTCGGCGAAGCGAAACGCGGGAGATTCGCCCATCACTATTTATTACACCTCAACCATGGAAACAGTTCTAATTTGATACTTCACCACCTAAGGGTAGAACTAGACAAGCGTTTTTTAAACTCCCATCAACCTCGAAATTTAAATGAAAATTTATTTTAAAAAATTACTGAAAAAATTTGATTTTTCAAAGTCCACCAAATGACTCCAAATAGATTCTAGGAGGTCCCCCATAGGCTAAAACAGGGATTTGGCAGGTTTTAGATGGCAATTAGTCAAAGTAAGATTTTTAAAGGGACAACACATGATAAATTACGATATTCGAATTTTCAATTTTTTTTTTGAATTTGGACTATTCCCTAGTCAAAGTTCACTAAAATTCACTCAAAAATTTAAATAAAAATAACATTTTTCAATTTGACCCTTGATAAATCTGCCCTAAGTCTCTGTCATTACTGAATTAGGATATATCTAAGGGACAAGTTTGGAGAAAGCTTACTGTACAAATTGGCTAAATTAATACAAAATTAAGAATTTACGTTGGCAAAATACAGAGGTCAATAATTACTGAGTGTTATGTCAGTGAAGCAAAGTAATTTCCTTATTTATCTTAAAGGAACAGTAAAAAATAATAGTGTTTTAAAGTAATGAAAATATAATGTACTGCTGCCCTGCACTGGTACAACTGGTGTGTTTGCTTCAGAAACTCTTCTACTCAAACTCTACAACAAGTTTCTGTGTAATCATGGGTGCAGTCATTCAAGCTCAAATAACTTTTTTCAGTCTGCTACAAATTTTAATTTTGGAATAAAGATATTCTTTGTGCAGCAGTTATACCAAAAAACAGATAAATATTAAAGTTGCTCAGGAACAAAAATTCTGAATGTCCAGCATACTGCTGGTTTAGGCAAAGCACTGATTTCAGTTGAATTGCAAATCTACAGAATTGTTTGAAAACTGTGGTATGCAAGGTCATTTATTTATCAACAAAAAGAAAATCATCCAGGAAAAATTGTCCAGCATCACTCCCAAACAATATGCAACAGCAGTCCAAAATACTCTATTGGCTTTTGTGGGGGTTGAATACAGGTACTGTAAACTATGTCTATTTTTAATATGTCTGTTTCATAGTACATAGTTACATAATTACATAGTTAAATTGGGTTGAAAAAAGACAAAGTCCATCAAGTTCAACCCCTCCAAATTAAAACCCAGCATACACACACACCCCTTCACTCTTTCACACAAACCATATATGCGCATAGCTATACTAAGGGGCAGATCTACTAAGCCTCGGCTTTTAGCCCTCGAATTCGACTGGTGAATATTTGGCAAATATTCGACAAAATCGTACGATCAAACGATTCTTTGAAAAGTCACAGAAAAAACTTTCAAATATTCACCAAAATCGTACGACACGAACGTTCGAAGCGTTTGATCGTATGATTGAAATTCAGCAAAAGTCTTAGAAAAAAAGCCTATGGGGGATTCCCATAGGCTTCTATTGCATAGGTTCAATCTGGGGAAGTAGGCAGTCGAATAAAAATTTAAAGGGCAAGTTCTTCGACTGGCGAATAGTCAAACGTTCGAATATATATTTATTCGATCTATTCAATCTATTCGATGCGACCGAATATTCTATATTGGATTGTGGAAAATACTTAATTTGCATATATATATATATTCAAATCCTTCACACAAATTTAGTAAATCTGCCCCTAACTGTAGAGTCTAAACAATATCACCTGGCAGTGCATTCCCCAACCTCACTGTCCTCACTGTGAAGAACCACCTACGCTGCTTCAAATGAAAGTCTGAAGGGGTGGCCTCTGGTGCGGTGATCCTCTTTATGGGTAAAAAGGTCCCCTGATATTTCACTATAATATCCTCTAATGTATTTGTAAAATGTAATTATGTCCCCTTGCAAGCACCTTTTTTCCATAGAAAAAAAACCCAAACTGGACAGTCTTAGCCTCATAATTTAAGACTATTAGAATATAATATGGTAATGTATTTTTAGATTTTTTTTTTATACACATAGTTTGATTATTTCCTTGTATCACAATGCAGGCTCTAGTGTCTAAAATGTTTAATAAAAATTCACGACAAACGTTGATTTATTGAGTTAATTTTGTCGCTGAACTTACAAAAGGGCTAAATGGCTACAGTAAACTGAAATGTAGAAATGTACTGTAGAAATAATAAATCCTTGAAATTAAATAAAATAGGAAGATAAATTCTTGCACATGAGAAAAGGATAAAATTATTGTAGACAAGCACAAAGCTTTCTGTTACACAAAATGTATTTGATTCACCTTGAAAATGAAAATGTTCACAACCTTAAAAGACAGACCTAAGGCATTGTTAATGGTCTTACATTTCCTGTTCTTCTATTGAAAACAAAAACATTTTGTTTAGATGCACACCCAAAATAATAGAAAGGAACAAAGATGAGGTTTTTATTAACTGAATTATAGAATCTGAGAAAAATCCACACAGTTGTAGATTACAGGGATTGATATTATGATATTTTATACACTGTTTAGTTGTAAAGTATGTATATATTTCTGAAAGGAAAGGCAATGGTTGTTTTGAGAAAACAAGCTTCAAGTATTTCATTTATTTTTTTCAACATCGGCAGCAGTTCTCATTGATAAAAGCCACACTTTCAAATCAGCGACCGTTTACAAAGGTGATAAAAACAACTTGCCTCAACAAAGGAAATTCTGTTGATTTTACAGGTTATTGGTTACAACCTTTAAAGGAAAACTAAAGCCTAACTAAAGAAGTAGGTAGAAATGTTGAACGTTATGTTTTGGGCTCCTATACCTGCTCAAGGCAACCATAGCCCTTTAGCAGGGAACATCTGTGTCTCCAAAGTTGCTCCCCATCTTCTTTTCTGCTGATTCACTGCACATGCTCTGTGCTGCTGTCACTTACTGAGCTTATACAATACACATAGAATAGAAATGTCACAATATCAGACTGATTAGTAATTAATACAGATAATTACTAAATGGCAGCACAGAAACCAGTGCAATTAGAATCAGCCCTGTAGCATCTGCTTCTATTACAGGCCAACCTCATTTTCTGCTGGATAATTTGTGACAACCCCTAAGCTTAGCTTCTCAGCAGCTGCATAGAGCCCACTGAACATGTGACAGACACTTTTCCAAGATGGTCACGTGGTCAGTAATAGGTTGTGAGTAGTAAGGACATTATGCACTACTATTTGTAATAAATAAAGAAGCTTTTTATTAATTTTCACGAGTCCAGTACAAGTACTTTATACAAAGTCACATAGCCTGAATCTGAAGGGATTTACAGTAGAAGCCCCATTTTATGGAAAACTTGTAAATCAGGGGATGTAAAATGGGGGTTCTACTGTATATATGTGTAAGGGAAGATGTGCTTGTTACATATCATTACTGAGTTCATTTTTGCCCAATAAAAGTAACTGGCAATTATTTCTGAATGGGGCAGATTTACTAAAGGGCGAAGTGCCCGTCACTAGCAAAAATTTGCCAGAAATTATACCCACAGAGATGGTATTTATAGAAATGGCCTGCAGAGGCCACTGTGCTGTGTATTGTGTGAGTTATGCTGTGTATACACAGTACTGTCAATACTGTTTAAAAAGGATAGAGTTTATGTTACTGCTGTGTAATGGCTGCATGAACCTGCTAATAAAGCCCGGTTATACTCTGCTCATCCTCAGCTATCAAAATACAACCAATTGGTGACAAGATGACTCTTCCACCTCTTCTTCCACCTCTGCTTTTCTTCCAAACCCTGGTGAGTCTATCATAGCTTTTACTGATTGGATCTGTATGTTTGAAAATTACATTATTGCTGCTGCCCAAGGGAAGATTTCTGCTGCTAGAAAGTGTGCTTTACTTATTCACTGCCTGGGAGCAGAGGGACAGCATATCTTCTATACATTACTGTCATGATGCAGGCCTGTAATAGTTAATAAAACAGGCCAAGGTATCATGAAAAAGCATTTCTGACTAAATTAGACACATAACAGGCCTCTCTTCACTAAGGTCTGGAGTTAGCCATGTGTAACAGGATCACAACATCTGCCCTTCTCCAAGCCCTGGCTGATTAGAGCCATAAACTAAGAGCAGGGAGAACTTAAAGTTCACACAAAGGCTTCTCACAGGTGAAGGGAAGGTCACAAATAATACAACCAAAAACATATTCATCCTCACAGAACCCAGACCTGTTGTACCAGCAGTGTTAAAAACTGGTGATGGGTTCAAAGTAATATCAGCTTTCAGATGAGTCCAAACATGACTAGGTTTGGTACTCTGTTTATCAGATGTGAATATTAGGGCAGGGGCAGGTCACACAGTATTGATGTTTAGTATCTATGGAATCCAGGAGAGAATTCATAACCAATGAATATAATATCATATCTCTCCTATGTTCCTATAGGGAGTTATGATCATTGTATTCTTGGTCCAGTTGCTTCTCCCAGGAGGGAAACTCAGTCTGTGTCCTGCTAGGCCACGCCCCCTTACATTCCTGAGGGAGGGGGAGTGTGCAGTTACCTGATGCCCTGAAATCACTGATAAATAGTAAGCTCTTCTGACTAAGAGTTGGATTTACTTTGGAGGACCAATTGCGATTGGAAGTTTCCCCGTTTGTTTCCCCTTGCCTCCAGGACCAGGAATTCTATATCTTGAAGCTAAGTATAGGTTTTCCATGTTTTCCCTTTTTATTTTATAACTGTTTGTATTATTGATTGTATGTCTTTTTTTGTAATATCATTTGGTTAACTGCACTGTTATACCTTTTATAATATTAAAAAACTTAATAAGTTTGTCGTTGGTGCTCTAAAAGAACCTAGCCTGAAAGAGAGTAATTGTGAGCCTTAACCCTCTGCATGCTGAATGGGAATGCTAGTCTGTATGTATGCTAGTTAACCATTTGAGTGCTGGTAGGAAGTGTGTGTTTGAATTAACCCCTTCACTACTAGAATACCTGGTTTCTCTCAACACCAGTGTGAAGTTGAGAGTGGTGGCAGCAAGTTGTGTGTGTTTGTGGGTGTTGGTTGGTGTTTGGGGTGCTGTTATGCTAGTCTAACCTGTGCGCAAGGTGGGTGAGAGACTGAGTGAGTGACCCCTGACAGCCACGCCTTGAAGTCACGTGCGGTTGGAAGTACCGTCTCCGTGACAATTACCAACATACATAGACAGAACGAAGTATCACACTGTTGAAAAAGAAGCATGTGATTGGACAACAAAAAAATGGAGAAAATACCTATGGGGTAGAGAATTTACCTTATGCATGGATCATAGCCCTTTAGCTACACTGCTTACAACAAAGGGACTAGAAAGAGCTGGAATGCATATAGCTAGATGGTCAGCAAGGCTACTGAATTTCAACAACAAGATGCAATACAAACCAGGTTTGAAAAACATTACTGCTGATTGATTGTCATGTTTACCTTTACCCAAAGCTTCTGGATGAGGACATAGAAGTTGTAGCATTGACTATGGGACATCTTACAAAGCAAATGGTCAAATGCTTAGAAGAAACTCAGTCCTGATCTTCAACTTTACTACAGGATTAGACATGTACTGTCATTAGTAGATGGCTATGTTGTTCTTGGAACTCACCGCTTACTGGTACCAGAGACCTTACGAGAAAAGCATACTACTTGCACATGAGAGTCATCAAGGAATTGTACATACACAACAAAGACTATAAGAACTATACTGTTGGCCAGCAACAAATGCTGATGTGATAACTACCATTCATTCTTGTGTTACATGTCAGAATCATGACAAAACAGCTATCAAACATACACCACCACTTCAGCCAGTACCATTCCCTGATTCAGCAAGGGTAAAATGTGCTATTGATATTGTGGGTCCTTTTGCAGATGCTCCCATAGACTGCAGATTTGCTATAACTCTGATAGACTATTACAGTAAATGGCCTGAAATTGCATTTGCTTCTCATATGACATCAGCTACAATTATAACAATTCTGTCTAAAGTCTTCAAGAAGAGAAGGTAATCCAAAGGAGTTAATATCAGATAACGGACCACAGTTTGTCTCATCTGAGTTTGAAATCTTTCTGAGAGAGAGGGATATTGTGCATAGAAAATCTTTAGTGTATTATTAGTAATGGAGAAATCGAGAGATTCAACCGAAGTCTGAAAGAAGCACTATAGACAGAAAATGTTACTGGGAAATCTTGGAAAGTATTTACAACAGAGTTCCTACATAACTACAGAGCAACATGCCATGCAACAACCCAAGCATCTCCGGCTGAATTATTATATGGCAGACAGATGGGCACTAAGTTACATGTTGCAGATATCAAACTTCCACCAAATACTGTGCCTACAAAATCATCCACTGCTAACATTGTCAAAAGTCAACAAGCCAAATGCAAGGCTTATACTCACAGAAAACATGGTGCAAGAGAAGTGCACTTTCAGCCTGGATCTGTAGTCAGCATTAAGAAACCAGGGCTACTGAAATAAGGACAATCTAAATGTACTACACCACTTAAAGTGAGATGCCAGTGAGGACCATACACATATGAACTCTCTGATAGACGCATCTGGAATGCAAGTTGTCTTGCTCCTGTTAGATATGACTTTAGAGAATCTCCATTTGATGAAGGACATTTTCCTACTCCTGATGCCAACTGCAATAAGCCTGAAGAACGTGAACCTATAAGGCATACTGAGAGAATCAGAAAACTACCTGCATGGACCAAGGACAATGTGATGTGAAGAATATATATTATTGATTTAAGATGCATTGTTGCCCAAATGCTTTCCTACTATAGGGGGAACATGTGATGTTTATACAAATGAACTGCAGAGGTCACTGTACGTACATATGAGTTATTCTGTGTATACACAGTACTGTCTATACTGTTTAAGAAGGATAGAGTTTGTTACTGTTGTGTAATGGCTGCATGAACCTGCTAATAAAGCCCGGTTATACTCTGCTCAACCTCGGCTATCAAAATACAAGAGACATTTCCAATTTACTAACAGCCGTAGAGGAAAATTTGCTAGAGAAAGAGACCTTCGCTAGCACAGTTTTGTGCCCTTTCGCCAGGCACATTATGCCTCAGGTGAACTGTCGTTACCCCACAATTTCACAAGAGTGCGAATTTTCCATTATGCTACTGCTTTTGCCAGAGTTTCCAATGCTAGCTTAGACCCTGTGAGCTGATAAGATGAAGCTACATCCTCCTCCTACATCATATCCTGTATGTCAGTAAGTTAGAAAAAATTCTAAAAAAAAAAAGACTTTTTTCATATTTTAAAGTGTGATTATATTTAAAAGTTTTGACTGTTAAAACTTTTTGTTTTAACATTTTTATAACCATTTCAGGTGCATAGCACATTTATTTTAGGTTGGTTGGGCTTGTTTCTAGAATAATAGAGGATCCCTATTTTGCTTCCTTGAACATTTTTAATAATAAGCAATTTCCCCAACATAACTAATAAAAAAACATACAGTATTTACAACCTTTATGTACCCACCCTATTCAAGCTGACCTAAGCATAAGTGCATTGATGAATGCAGAAGTTAACATTAGCCAAAATTCACTATGAAATACCCATGCTGACAAATTAACGCTAGAAAAGCTTCACCAGCATTCGGCTACTGAGACGCAACTTTGCGTTTTAGTGCATTTGTGTTGCTATATCGAATTTGCACCTGGCAAAGTGGCGTAAAGTGTGGAGAAGCCTTCACAGGTGTAAATTTGCCCTTTAGTGAATTTGCCACATTGTGTAAGACTGTGCAAAGCTACAGTTAGGCTTATGCCACACAGGAAGATCCTTGGAGATTAATCGCTGCATCTAATCTCCCTGAATGGCTTGCTGGTATCTCGCAACCACTACCACTAAAGTCGCCTGCGCCTATTCAAATGCGGCAAACGAGGCAATTTCGAGTGACTTTGAAAAACATTTCGCCACGTGTGAATAGGCACAGGCGACTTTAGCGCTATCGGGTGCGCGATACCAGCAAGCCATTCAGGGAGATTAGATGCGGCGAATAGTCGCCAGGCGACTAATCTCCCTGAAATCTTCCCGTGTGGCCTAAACCTTACAGATGAAGGCACTTTGGATTGTGTGTTTGACACAGAATAATTTAACTCAGACTTCAAACTAGTCTCATTTAGCACAGAAAATTGCGTCACAGCATCCCATCTAATTAAAGTGTTCATCATTGTGAACAATGGTGCTTTGGTATGCTAATGAAAAGGTTAAATGCTTTAAATGAATTAAGATAACTTTATTTAACACAGCTTCTTCAATTAACCCTGAGTCACAACACATTTAACACACAAATCCAAGTGGCTGCATCTGTAATTATTGTGGCAATTAAATAAGTAATGTGAAATGTGAGTTAAACCTTTAACTTTAACTTTAATTTGCATTTTTCATTGAGCAAATGCGATAGCCAGCCTATTAAATCTTTTAAATGATACTTTTGATTTAGACTTATTGCGAAATTTTATTTATTGACAGTTCACACCCAACTGTTCGTCCCACAACCTTCCCAGGTATTTGGAATTTTTGTAACCACTCATTTACATGCCTCCTGGAAAAGAGTGCTTTTATATTTTCTTTTACATATAATTTGTTGTTACATTGTTGTTTGCTTATTACTTTTTGAGTACTAAGGAATTCTATCAATGATAAGGTAATCGTGAATGAATACCAGATCTATGACTCTTTAACCAAAGACTGAGTATAAATATTGAACTTTATGGAGTACTTTTACTAAGGGTCAAAGTGAATTTTTGAATAAAATTTGAATTTTAAAAATTTTGGGCTACTTTGACTAGACCAAAATTCGATTTGAATTGAAAAAATATGAAAATTCAAAAATTTGAATTTCAAAGTACTATCCTATTAAAAAAATTTAAATTCGACCATTCATCACCTTAAACCTGCCAAATTGCCATTATAGCCTATGGGGGACATAGCCTTAACATTGTTCGATTCAAATGATTCCAATTCGATCGAAAATGACCCCCCGAAAAAAAATTTGATGGTCGAATTTCAAAGTTTTTTCACTTCAAAATTCGACCTTTAGTAAATGCGCCCCTAAATTTTAATGTACCCTGTCTTTATTGTATCTTGACTTTTTTAAAAAAGAGAAAAATCCAATAAAAATACAAATACATACATTCAGTGTACTCATCAATAGATACTGTAAACAGATAAAAAATAAAGTGCATTATTGAATAATGATTAGCAAATCTGTCCAGTTTCCCTGAAAATTTTATTGAAAAATTTGTGAAATAACGAAAAATTTGCAAAATGACAGAAAAATAAGCAAAACCCATTTATTTGGAGTTATTTATTAAGGTCTGATTTTTTTCTGGTCAGAATTATAAAGGGGAAAAACAATTGATTTGGATAAAAAAAACTAAATTTTTTGTAATCTATTAAAAGTCCAAATAAAAAACTACTCCATCTCAGATCTGCTGAGTTCATGTAGTCAATTGCAGATGTCCTGTTAATATCCTGATCTGCCCTGTATTTCGTTCAATAATCTGAAGATTTCATGGTTTTCGAGTGTACAATCAGAAAAAGTTGCAGGTTTCACAAGTCAAATAAAAAAAGTTTTCAGTGACAAATAAAAAAATTGCAGAAGTTTCAGATTTTTTCATGATTGTATCGAGTTTCTAACTGGATTTGGTGGGAGTAGTTTTACAAAATAAAGAGAATGCAGATTTTGATAAATAACGCCCTAGGAGTCAAATTGTGTGACAATTTTTACATGTGCAACAGTTTTTTCTCACTCCAAATGCATTAAAGTCAATGGGTGTTTATCTTGTGGCAACTTTTTATCTTTTTTTTCAGTGAAATTTTCAATGGTGGATTTTTGCCATTGATGACTGATCAAGTATGATGACTGATGAATAAATTAAGTTTTAATTTAACAATGACTTACCTTACTAGACTGTTAGCACTGTCTGGGTCATGTGCAGTCACTGTTCCCACTACAGTTCCAACTTTTGAATTTTCATAAATCTCCATCTCATAGAATGGCAACGTGAACAATGGCGGCTCATCTACATCTCCCACATTGACTTTTAGCATTGTTGTGTCTTTAAAGGGTCCAAGATGAGAATAACGGAAATCCAAGTGGGTATTTGCTCCTTCTATGCTAAGAGTGTATAACTTCTTTTTTTCATAGTTCAAAGGCTGAAAGACAAAATAATCTTAATAATTAGCACAGTGTACTCGTGTACTGCTAGCACAGTTTCAACTTGGTACGTCTTACACATAAGTAAATAGTATATATATATATATATATATATATATACTATATAGTATTTATATATATATATATATATATTTATTATCTTTTAGGGAGGCAATTCAAATTTGTCCTTAACCATGCTCCTCTTAAATGGATGGCCCAAAATAGGGAAAAGAATGCCAGTTCTTGTCACTTCAAAAAAGATGCAAGGGAAGGCATATGCTCTCTACAGGGTACATTCGTGGGTAGCATACTGTGCTCAGCCCTACAGGCTTGAGTAGAGGGGGGGATATGTGGTATGGTGACAAAAAGGTGTTCACTAGACTTGATGATGCTAGTAGTGGAGGAAGTGGGACAATAACTAACTAAAGTACGTAAGGAGATCGCTGCTATTCAAGAAAAACATCAGGTACTATTGAGTGACACTGCCTCTAGTGATGGGCGAATTTATTCGCCTAGGTCGAATTCGCTGCGAATTCCCGCGATTCGCTGCTGGCGAATAAATTCGCGAATCACCATCGAAATTTCGCGGCGCACGCCGAAAACGACGCGAGGCGCGGCGAAAACGACGCGACGCGTCAAAGTTGACGCGACTCGCGACAAAGTTGACGCATGACAAAATCGCCCCGCGACTCGTTTTGCAAATTTTTCGACGATTCGCGAATTCCTCTAGAAATTCGCGAATCTCTAGGCGAAGCGAATCGCGGGAGATTCGCCCATCACTAACTGCCTCTACAGACTGCCTAAATTGAAGGTGAATGTTGAAACTTATAAACATGAACCGCTGCGCTTCAAACGAGAGAAAAGGCGCAGAGTTGAGAAAGAGTATGCACAGCATTCTGTTTACAGATGGCTGACGGATAATAGTACCCAGGAGTTACGGAATCGCCTGCATGGGAGGCGTCACATGATTCATGACCATACACTGAGTACTGTGGATGCAAGCTCAGGAGACTCAGTGGGGGACGAGGAATCAACCCCAACAAAACATCCCACTACTAGTGCCATGTCTGGAGGAATGCCTGGCCAACCAGGAGAGCATTTTCCAGCTCCCACAGACCGGGGTCCGGTGGCTGCTATATTTTCGTCAATGAGCACGAGGAGCAGTGCCAGAGGGCAAAGAGGTAGAAACCCCATCTCCCCAGGCCCGGTGCCTTGGGGTTATCCTGAAACAAGGACACTTGAAGTGAGATGCCAGCGAGGACCATACACATATGAACTATCTGGAATGCAAGTTGTCTTGCTCCTGCTAAATATGACTTTAGAGAAGCTCCATTTGATGGAGGATATTTTCCTACTCCTGATACCAACTGCAATAAGCCTGAAGAACGTAAACCTATAAGGCATACTGAAAGAATTATAAAACTACCTGCATGGACTAAGGACTATGTGATGTGAAGAATGTATATTATTGCTTTAAGATGCATTGTTGTTGTCTATTACATTTGCCCAAATGCATTCCTACTATAGGGGGAATATGTGGTGTTTATACAAATGGCCTGCAGAGGTCACTGTATGTACATATGACTTATGCGTATACATAACAGTACTGTCTATACTGTTTAAGAAGGATAGAGTTTGTTACTGTTGTGTAATGGCTGCATGAACCTGCTAATAAAGTCCTGTTATACTCTGCTCAACCTCGGCTATCAAAATACATTTCCAATTTACTAACAGGCGTAGAGGACAATTTGCTACTGAAAGAGACCTTCGCTAGCACAGTTTTGTGCTATTTCGCTAGTCGCATTATGCCTCAGGTGAACTATCGTTACCACACAATTTCACTAGAGTGCGAATTTTCCATTATGCTACTGCTTTTGCCAGAGTTTCCAATGCTAGCTTAGACCTTGTGAGCTGATAAGATGAAGCTACATCCCCCTCCTACATCATATCCTGTATGTCAGTAAGTTAGAAAAATAATTTTTTTAAAAAAAGGCTTTTTTTCATATTTTAAAGTGGGATTATATTTAAAAGTTTTGACTGTTAAAACTTTTTGTTTTAACATTTTTATAACCATTTCAGGTGCATAGCACATTTGTTTTAGGTTGGTTGGACTTGTGTCTAGAATAATAGAGGATCCCTATTTTGCTTCCTTGAACATTTTTAATAATAAGTTAATCAGAAGTTAACATTAGCCAAAATTCACTATGAAATACCTATGCGCAAAGGCAAAGTGTCAAAGGCAAAGTGGCGCGAAGTGTGGCAAATTTTTCCTTTAGTGAATTTGCCACATTGTGTAAGACTGTGCACAGCTACAGTTAATTATTGTGGCAATGAAATAAAATGTTAAACCTTTAACTTTATTTTGCATTTTTCATTGAGCAAATGCAATAGCCAGCCTATTAAATCTTTTTTTGGACATGGAGGTGTTTAAAAAAGAAAGCAGTTTAGGTTATAAATTGTATCATAAGGACACAGACCACAACAATCTGTTACATTTTAACATCTTTCACCCTCCAAGTACTAAAAGGTCCCTTCCTTATTCTCAGTTCTTGAGAACCAGAAGGAATAACTCTGACCAAGATATTTATGAGGAACAGCTTACAGATACAGAATAAATGTTTTGTGGAAAGGGTTACAAACAAAATTGGTTGGAAACATCACTTTTGAAAGCACGAACACACACAAGATGTCAGAATAGACAACAAAATTTGGAGGCTAAGTTTGTGGTTTCAACTAAATACGACACAGGTTCCCATGAGGTAAAAAAATAGTGAATAAAAACTGGAGCATAACTGAGAGTGATAAAACCCTGTCTAAATTTATTAAATCTAAACCCATTTGGGGATATAGACGGGGTAGGAATTTAAAGGATCTTTTAATGAAATCAGACCCTGTTCAGTGCTAGCAGTCTAGGGAGGGTGCCTTAGTCACATTGAAGAAAGAATGTTTCAAATGTTCAATTTGCACCACATGTCGTAGCATGGTAACAGGCACTTCCCTGCATCATCCTCATACTGGGAAGAGTATTGCAATAAAGCATTGTATTACATGTACATCATATACATGATTTCATACCCGTGTTGGTTTGATGTACGTGGGTAAAACATAGACCACGATATGGGAAAGGATGGGCAACCATAGGTCCTCCATTAAAAAAAGAGTTTGAGACTGGTAAATCAGATATCCCTTTAGCAAAACATTTTCTGGCAAAGGCCCATGGTTTGCCCACCTTTAGATTCATGTGTGTGGACATGGTACCGAAACCCAAGAGGAGTGGAGATTGGGATCATATATTGATGCAGAGGGAAACCTTTTGGATTAAGCACTTGGATGCAGTAGCCCCACGTTGGTTTAACTTATATTGTACATTTCTGCCATTGTTAAAACCAAGATGAATCTTTTGAATCATTTAGTATTGCTGAAACTTTAGATTTTTTGAACTTTTGGGATTTTTTTGTTTAATATTTATTAGTTTTTATGATGCATTATGAATAATATTTGGTTTTTATATCATGTTTTCTTCTTTTATGTTTCTGTCTCAGGTTGTGGCTACACACTTTTAGGATTTGCCTCTATTTCCCACTTTGGGCCTTTAAGAAAAAAGAGGGGTGGAGTGTGGGTATGTTGCACTGGGGGGGGGGAGGTGAGTGCTTAAATGTTTTTGTATTTCCTGTTGTTTTTATCTTGAGAAAGGTCCCAACAGAGGACCAAAACGTTGATTCAATAAAGGAAAACTTAGTTAAAAATTCCCTGTGTGCACCGGCATCTGCTTACACACACACATTATATATACAGTGGTGCTTGAAAGTGTGAATATTTTTTATTTGAACGTGACCTAAAACATTACCTAGTTAAACAAATGAAACACATAGGATGACAATCATGTGTTAGTGAGAGACCATTTTTATTTAAGAATGGGCATCCAGCAAAGCCATAATCACACATTTGTGGATGTGTAATATGGCTTGAATAAAGGAGGTGAAAAAGAGTTGTAGATTCCCATAAAGCTGGAAACAGTTAAGAGTATCTCTTAAGAGTTTGGACTCCACCAATGAACAGTCAGACAGATTGTTCAAAACCATTGTTACCCCTATGCAGAAGTGGTTGCCAATCAAAAATAACTCCAACTGTAAGGTGTCTAATAGTCCAAGAGCTTACAAAGGAACTGAAGGCCTGTTTCACATTGGAGAATGTTGATGTTCATACTGTAGGTCTACCATCAGAAGAACACTGAACAGAAATGGAGTTTATGACAGTGTAGCAAGAAGAAAGTCATTGCTCTCGTCATGTGGACAAACCAAAAGGATACTTGAATAATGTTATGGATGGATGAAACCAAAATAAAACTTTTTGACTTAAATGAGAAGCATTACATTTTGAGAAAGAAAAGCACTGCATAATAGCATATGAACCTTATATGAACCTTATCCCATGTGTGTAACATGGTGGTGAGAGTCTTCTGGTTTGGGCCTGTTTTGCTGCATCTGGGCCTAGATAGTTTGCTGTCATTGATGGAACAATGCATTCTGAACTGTACCAGAGAATTCTAAAGGAAAATGTCATTTATCCGTAAACTGAATCTCAAGATACAGTGGGTTATGCAGCAAGACAAAGATCCTAAACAACCAGGTTGTTCTACCAAAGAATGGTTACAAAAGAATAAAGTGAATATTCTGAAATGGCCAAGTCAAAGTCCTGACCTCAATCCAATTTATATGTTGAGATACGACCTAAAGCAAGAGGTTCATGTGAGGAAACCCAACATCCAAGGACTGATGCTTTTCTAGATGGTGGAATGGGCTAAAATTCTTCTGAATTGATATGCAGGAATTGCAGTTTTTGCTGCACAATATTGCTTTGTTGTTGGAACATTTTTATTCAATAAATACATGACCAAATATAACATTGTGTTTCATTTGTTTAACTAGGTTTTCTACATTTAGGACTTTTAGGTCTCATTCATATTAAAATAAAGATTTTTTTTCAGGCAAGTAAAACATTTTTAACTTTCATGGCAATATCACTTTAAGTTAATATATAGAAACATGATAAAAAATGATGCAGTGCGCTTTGTTGTAAATGAACTGGCATTAGGAGTATACATTTTTGAATAAAGAAATATGAATCAACAGAAAAACAAAACAGTAAAAACATGTTTCACTGTGAATCAAAAAACACTAATGAGGAGATGTTTTATTCTGATAAAAAAGCTCTAAAAGTAGATTATGGTGTAGATTATGGTGTGCACACATCATGTCATAGATTTCTAGTATAGCTATAGGAGTACATGAGTCTCCTGAGTGCCTTTGTAGGTCTCATTGACATTTCCAAAGCAAATTCAGCTTCATAGCATTACAATGTTTTTACATGTCTGAATGTGCACTAGCAGTGGAAAATCAGAACAGTGACACATTGAGTATACCCAGTCTTTGCTATTATAGTGTTCACACATGCTTTTAAAATGATGACTTGGCTCAAATGAACACAATCATTGAAGCTTTCCTTGAGGATATGAGAACACATTTGTTTATCTCATTATATTTCAGAGATTAATCAGCACATCTAGTACTCTTTGTAAGTGAAGTCTAATTTCTTCATGAACCAGTACACATACATTTGTATTGTTCTTCAGTGTGTGGCATCAAATGGTGACATGATGAATTAATGTTAACATTTGATAGATACTTTGTGATTGTATCACATATCTTAAATGTACGTTGCAATAATATTTATGGGGCATAAACTTTTCTTAAAAAAGCAGGAACTTTATTATTTTCTTATTCCTTATTTTGATGCTCCATCAAAATCATATATGGTCATTCCCTGGGATGATTATGTTATGAAGTTTTTAAAACAAAAATATTTAGAGTCACTTGGTAGAGATTGCTATTCCCATTTTAACTATGTTGTAAAATTACAGTTATGATATCATAACTCAAAAAAATATAGCACTGTAAAATCTGATGTATAGTAATAAACTCAGTAGAAGAGAGAAAAGGAAAAAATGCTTGCATATATCTTAAAGCAAAAAATAAAGTTTCAGTAGTTATTTTTCATAGACAAAAGTATGTCTATGTGGAAAGAAAGATTATTTTATTTACTTTTAGTAATATCCACCCAAAAAAACAAACTCATCCATGAACCCTTATTTTTCAATTCTCATTTATTTGTTTTCTTTCCTTCTGTCTTTGCATTTAGTTCTTTGCTTTTATTACCTTCCTTTCACTCGTCCTGTGCTGTTTCATAGGAAAGAGCAACTTCCATAGAAATGATTTTTCTATTCCTTTACACACCTCATTTCCTGTTCTGCCAAGCTACTAACTCCTGTATGTTTCTATAGCCTCCTATTGTACAACACAGTAGGATGTTAATTTGAGAGCTCATAATAGAAAATTGCTTCACTTAACCAGTTAAAACTGTTAAAACTTTTCATTTCAACCTCAGAAAACTTTTTGGAAAGGTATGGAATATTTTATACACATTTAAGTGAATACTGTAAGTGCATATGACATCAGCAAAACAATTGTAATTAAGAGTTACTAAACAAACATTATGCATTGAACATCATGTTTTTAAGTTAAAACTGCATTACTGTTCCTTAAAACACATACTTCTAAAAAGTAATACATTGTATATGCATATCTGTACTGTTATATAAAAAGAAGTCATCTAAGAAGTCAGTGACCATTTAGGGAATTTGCGCAAAACCCTTGCACTTATGTGTGCTGTAAGCTGTTACCTAGCAACCAGCTGTTCAGTAATCTCAGTGCAGCAGGAAAGGACAAAGCAGTTAGTGAGTGGATGGCAGGAAGAGGAAGTTGCAGAATCTGGCAGATGAGAAAAGCTTGGGAGAGAGAACCACACAGTGGACAGAGAAAGAGACCAGAGAGCTGCCCTTGGGCCCAGAGTGCTGAATAGCCCCGCCAAAAGCAAACATTTGGATCAGGCTGGCACAGAGAAGCCAGATGCTGTGCCTGGAGGGACAGAGAGTATGAAAAGTATCCAGGCTGGAGGAGCAAACAGCAGGAGTTTCCAATCTGAACATCCAGTGGCTGGTAGTCACATTGTATGTGCTGGAGAAACTTTAAAGCATCCAAAGAGGATTTGGAGTGAGTATTCTGTTTAAAGAGACAGTACCCTAAAGAAGTGCTTGAAGATACAGAAACTTTTTGTGGAAGGACATGAAATTACTTTGCCTTCTTTTGCAAGTGAGTTAGATAATGAGGCCTCCTATTCCCACCTGGTTAGTGATATTTGTACTAGTTGGCTGTTTATTTTAAATAAAGAGTTATTCATTTCAACCAATACTGCGTGGGCATTATTATTGTGTTCCTAGTGGAGCCACCTGTAGTTGCATTCCCGGATCCCAGTAGGTGGAGGCACCAGGTACCCAGTCCAATACTACTGTGGAGTGCCTCAGGTTTGTCCCGTGCCATCAGGTAAGTGCCACGTGTGGAGTGTAACACTGACAAAGAGTTTACATGGACAATACAGGTTATTAATTAGGTAGCATTTTTTTTTTGCAATATAAAAGGTAAGACTAGCATGGCATGGAGCCAGAGCCTGTGCCACATAGCTGTTCTTTATTCACTCAACCACATATGGTCAATAAAATAACTTACTGCTTGGGCAGATAAAGGTGCACAAATATATGTACTGTTCAATAATAACAATTTATATATATATATATATATATATATATATATAAAATTTAGATATAACCAAATCAATCAAATTATTTTGGGAAATTTAAAATTCATGACTGGATTCATGACATTCAAAATTGAAGTGTTAATCATCCTTTATTTGCTTCATATTGAAGTCAATTTATATTTAAATATTCTATATAACATTTTATCTTTTTCCCCAATGTGTATCCCTTGATTTTTAAGAGTATATGTAGTAATATAAAACATTAAAATGGATAATATTGTATAGATCAAGGAACTAGAGTGCTTTATATATAAGTTTACAAGAATGTAATGCAGAATACTTATGTTTTGTATTAATAGATTTGCCCAACACAGCCATAAAATCACACAGTATTATTCACCATGGTATTTTGTTCAGAGAATTAACATTTAATATTTCCCTGGTTTGTTGTTCCTCCATCATAATAAGACATTTAACCTGAACCATGGTTATTTGCTTTTTACATCAACATTTTGTCCTGGTATTTTATACATCTCTGTATTTTGCAACAAATATGATGTCAAGACTTGAACCCTTGACTATGTGATACAGATCCAATGCATTTATCAAGGGTTATTTCCAGGAAACTCTTGGGGGTAAATTTATCAAAGAATGAAGTTCCGCCACCAGAGTGAAATTCCCCCGCTCTCCATTCATTTTTATGGGATTTTGAAAGGCCTATTTATCAATGGGTGAAGTTAAAGTTCACCCTTTGATAAATACGCCTTTAAAAATTCCATAGAAATGAATGGAGAGCGGTAGAATTTCCCTATAGTGGCTTAACTTCACTCTTTGATAAATATACCCCTTGGTTCTTACATGCCTGCCTATTTACTGCCTTAATCATGTATCCCTGAAAGGTGCCTGCCTCAGTCCTAAATTTGTGCCCATTTTTTACCTTGTTTTTGAATTATTGGGTTTGCTTGACAACTATATGCTTAGGATCTAACCAGTAATTTGGGCTCTGCCTAGTCTGGTACCTGTCCAGGCCTTTGTCTGTTCATTGGACTCTGGCTTTGTTACCTGGAATTTACAATGAACTGTTACTATATTTATTAAAGTCTAAGGAAGCATCTAATGGTGTTATGAAGCATATACCAACAATACCTAATCAGTTAATCATCACAAGTCAGACATGTCAAAGGATACTGAGAATGATCACAAGAAAACTTCTGCACTCTAGTAGTGGTGTGAACTGTGTGCATTTATTGAGGTTACAGAGTAAACATTCAAGCTCATACTAGCCCTTCAACAGAGAGTGGAAGCTTAAATTGATAGACATGGAATCACCATTGAACTGCATAGTTAATAAATTATGTCACAGCTACATACTGTGCAATGGCACATGGTAAGATTTGTCACCTCTGGTTAAATTTGCACTACCACAACTGACAGATCTCCTGAAAATGTCTTGGTATTGGCTGACATTGCAATCACTGCAGGTAAAGCATATTGCTCACTGCACTCTGTCTTACTCATTGGACAATTTCCTTCTTCATTTTCCAGCAATGAAGCCAGATCACTGAGAAATGTAAGCAAATGACAAGGCATTTTTGTGAGATTTGTCATCTGTGGTACCATTGTACTATTTCTTTTGGAATTAACCCCTCAGACTAGTCTCTTTATTGGCCCACTGTAATATTAGTGCCACAGTTGACTTACTCTTTCAGATTAACTACATGAGGAATTAATCCCAACTCCAATTCTTCCCATGTTTCAGTGAACTGAAAAAAGAAAATTGATACCCAGCATACATTAGAGCAGTGATCTCCAACCAGTAGCTCGTGAGCAACATGTTGCTCTCCAACCCCTTGGATGTTGCTCCCAGTGGCCTCAAAGCAGGTGCTTATTTTTGAATTACTGGCTTAGAGGCAAGTTTTGGTTGCATAAAAAATAGATGTCCTGCCAAACATTTTCTCCTATAAGCTGCCAGTTCATATAGGGGCTACCAAAAAGCCAATCAGAGCTCTTATTTGACATCCCCATGGACTTTTTCATGCTTATGTTGCTCTCCAACTCTTTTTTAAATTTAAATGTGGCTCACAAGCAAAAATGGTTGGGGACCCCTGCATTAGAGGATCATAGTATTGACATTTATTATATATAGTACCAACATTACATTTTTATAAATAACTCTTTTATACAAACACATACTGAGACTTGGTAATCTATTGATGTGCTAGAGTGAGGCTTAGTACAAAGGTCTAAGATAGCCCCTAGCTTCTGAGAGTGTCTATAGAGACAGTGGCCTCCACAGAGCTACAAATGGTGCAAGTTTCTAAAAAAAAAAAATGCTTGCCAGCTTCTCTGACTGTTTAATCCTCATTCAATTAATGGGCTTGGTCTCCAGCAGCCTGTTCTTATGATAATTAAAATGGGTTGAAAAAAGACTATGGGGGAAATTCACTAAAGCGCAAAGCATCTAACGCTAGCGCTAATTCGCCAGTCAATTCGTAACCTTGCAAATTTACTAACGCTAACTCAAATTTTTCGCTAGCGAGGTAGATAGACTAGCGCAACTTCGCATCCTTACGCCAGGCGAAGTTGCACACTGATGAAGGATCGTAATTACGCAAATTCACTAAGATGACATTTACCTCAACGTTACCACTTACGCTAGAGTTTACTTCGCCAGGTCAGACCTGGTAAAGTTCAATACAATAGATAGGAGTTTGAAAAAAGAATTGGTCCCAAAAAAACGCTGCCGTGTTTTACCTTTCTAGGGTGATAGTCTGAAAAAGAGCTAAATTTTTTTGGGGGTTACCGTCCTTCCCCCCTACATTATCTAACATATGGCAACACAACTATATGGGGGCACAATGTAGTAATACAACTTTATTTTTTTTTTATCAAAGGTTTCCTGGGCTTGTGTAGTGCAATGTAGTGGTTATAACATTGTAAAGACTTCCTGTTTTCTTAAAGGCACAGGCGTGCTGACGCTAGGGAACTAGTTTTTGTTGCCCGTGATAGGTTCCTTTTTACAGTTCCTGGTGCCTTTTGTGCGATAGCTTCTGATTTGCTGTTTGTGATCTCTGCCTGGGTGCTTAGCAATAGTTCTGGTTTTGGGTGCCGATCGTTACACATATACTTCTATTATACTTTGAAATTCGCGCCATACGCAAATTAGGCATCGCTAGCGTAAATGCGCTTTGCCTGGCGAAGTAATGCTAGCGCAACTACGCTACCATTTGCCGACCTTAGCGTAACTTTGCACTTTAGTGAATTTGCATAGCGCTGGCAAAAATTCACCTGGCAAAGTTAGTGAAGGCAACGCTAGTGAATTTTCGCCGCTTAGTGAATTTATCCCAAAGTCCAACAAGTTCAACCCCTCCAAATTAAAACCCAGCATTCACCCCCCCACTCTTTCATACAAACAATATATGCCCATAACTATACTAACTGTAGAGTATAATTTGATAAACTTGGATATAATGTCTGTCCAAAAAATCATCCAAGCCCCTTTTAAAAGCATCAACAGAATCAGCCATCACAACATCACCTGGCAGTGCATTCCATAACCTCACTGTCCTCACTGTGAAGAACCACCTACGCTGCTTTAAATGAAAGTCCTTTTCTTCTAGACTAAAGGGATGGCCTCTGGTGCAGTCATCCTCTTTATGGTAAAAAGGTTCCCTGATATTTGTTTATTATGTCCTATTGAAATAAAAAATAACAAAATGGTATATAGGTGATACCTTGATTGGCTAACTAATATAATCATAGCAAGCTTTCAGAACATTTTAGTTCCTTTTTCAAGCTGATTACAGTGTCCTTAGTTGTGGATTGTATGTGACCACAAGGGGAAACCAATTTATTTCAGGTTTTTGTTTATAATGTAGAAGGTGACTTCTGGGAATCCTGGTGGTGTGAATGTATTGATCTACAACCATGGGGCTGTAGCCCCTGTTGCTGAAGTCAATTTTGAGTTTTTTGAGGTGGTGGTTCCTTTCAGCAGTGTCAGAACATATACGATTGTATCGTAAGGCGTGGCTGTAGATTATTGAGTGTTTAGTGTGGTCTAACATGTCTGGATATGGACTAAGAGATCATTTGGAATTCCTTTGATTCTACACTCCACAAATTCAGCCCTGATTTACAATCTAGTTGACCCACACTATCTTTTACCTTATCTGCCTATCTCTTGCAGATCCCCTCGTAAATGACTTTGACACCTCACACACAGTTTGATATTCCTTTTTGTTGGTCATTTGATGTATGAGCTAAATGTAGTATATATACCAGAGAACACCACAGTTTCATTGTAATCAGCTTGAAAAAGGAACTAAAATGTTCTGAAAGCTTGCTATGATTATATTAGTTAGCCAATAAAGGTATCACCTTTATACCATTTTGTTATTTTTTATTTCAAAAGGGTTTCCGAATAACATTTTTACTGGCTAACACGGTACAGCAACTTTACCTATATAATGTCCTCTAATGTATTTGTAAAGTGTAATCAATCCCCTTGCAAGTGTCTTTTTTACAGAGAAAACAACCCCAACCTAGACAGGTAACCTTAATAATTTATAATAAAAGTCTTCCATCCCTCTAACCAGTTTAGTTGCACATCTCTGCACTCTCTCCAGCTCATTTACATCCATCCTAAGGACTGGAGTCCAAAACTGCACTGCAAACTCCAGATGAGGTCTTACTAGGGATCTATAAAGAGGTATAATTATGTTTTCATCCCTTGAGTTTATGCCCTTTTTTATGCAATACATGACCCTATTTGCTTTAGTAGCTACAGAATGACACTGCCTAGAATTAGACAACTTGTTATCTATAAAAATCCCAAGATCCTTCTCACTTAAGGAAACTCCCAACACACTGCCATTTAGTGTATAACTTGCATTTATATTATTTTTGCCAAAATGCATAACCTTGCATTTATCAACACTGAACTAGTGATGGGCGAATTTATTCGGCAGAGGCGAATTTGCGGCGAATTCCCGCCGAAACACCAGCAAAAATGCGCCAAAAAAAATTAGCCGAAAAGAAAACTAGTCGCGCATCGTTTTTGACGCGACGCGCGTCGAAAACGACGCAACGAAAACTACGCGACACGAATCAAAAACGCGATTCATGAATTTCGCTGGAAATTCGTGAATTTTTTGCCGAAGCGAAACGGGAGAGATTCGCCCATCACTACAACCTCATTTTCCAGTTTGCTGACCAGTTTCCATATTTAGACAAATCACTCTGCAAAGTGGCAGCATCCTGCATGGAACCTATAAATCTGCAAATATAGAAACCATACTTTCAATGCCCACATCAAGGTCATTAATAAACAAGTTGAAAAGCATGGGACCCAGTACAGAGCCCTTCGGTACCCCACTAACTCTTTGTAGTTTATCTTTTAACCAGTTCTCTATCCAGTTACAAATACTATGTTCCAGGCCAACATTCCTTAATTTAACCAGTAAACTTCTGTGTGGCACTGTATCAAATGCTTTAGAGAAGTCGAAGTACAGTAAATCACATCCACAGCCATCCCAGAATCAAGGTCGCTGCTCACCTTCTCATAAAAAGAAATTAAGTTAGTCTGGCAAGATCTATTACACATAAAACCATGCTGGCAAAAACTTAGTAAATAGTATTGTTATATGCTATGAAGTCCAGTATCCTAGACTAGCTGGCTTTAGCTTTGAGGCAGAGAATGGGATCCCTTTTTGAATAGCGGCACCACATTAGCAATTCGACAGTCTCACGGCACCATACCAGACCTCAATGAATCCTGAAAATTAAGTAGAGAGGTTTGGCAATCACAGAGTTAAGCTCACTAAATACCCTGGGATGAATCCCATCTGGCCCTGGACCTTTGTTTATCTTAACATGTTCTAGTCTCTTTTGAATTTTGTCATGTGTGAACCATGCATCATTAGATGTATTATTAGAATTGGGATTATTAATAAGGAAACCTACATTAGCTGGTTCCTCATTTATGTATGCATTCAGAATCTGAGCTTTCAGCTTGTTTTTTGTTTCTGTTTTTCATCGTTCATTTCTCATCTGCATCATCCATGCTGAATTTCCTCCAGTTTATTCCTATTTTTGTTGATATTTGTCTCTTCTACTGCTTGTTCCCTTCCAGTCTGTTCCTGTGCTAACTTCCTAGCAGTCTAAGTCTGTGTCTGCCTCCCATTTCAATTTAGTTACACAACCTTAGTTGCTTCTCTTTAGTTGCTGCCTCCTTAGTTTCACTCCCATTGATTACTTTTCTCCAGTGTGTTATCCTGGATGCCTATACCTATGTTCCTGCCTTGTTTAATCTGTCCTTGTTGCTGTTTGAAAGATTCTGTTCTCGCTTCTAACTTTCTTCGCTTCAACCCTCTGAGGCCCAGTAAACCCTGGCTCTGAGGTGACCCCTGGTTTCATGACATAAAAACATAAAAAAATTCATAGCCATCCATAGGACTGGCACCCATATGCTGAATAGTGCAAACAAAAACTTGTCAAATAATGTTTAGTAAACAGCATTCCAGTAAGCATATAATGCATATTAGAACCATTATTATGACAATCTATTTGAATAAAGAAGTGGTTTTTATAGCAGGCATTTTCTAGTAATAGTGTAAGATAAATATGTAAAATATCCTTCAGGTATTGGATTTTTGCATCTGGAATGAATGGTACAGTATTGAGTACCGTGCTTTAGGCTACTAAAACTTTGAAATGTTAGTCATGAATAATTATTTTCCATTATCAGCCTAGTTAACATCATGTGCATGGCACCTTCTTGTTAGGACAAAGAAAAAGCAAAGCATTAAAAAATCTAGAATTTAATTAAAGGAGAAGAAAAGTTAACAAAGCAGTTTATTGCCAATAGAATAACCACAACAATGCAAGCTAGAGCTACATTTTTATTTTTTATAATTCGTTAACATCCCTGAGTAAACAGCTCTAGGCACTGTCTCTCTGTGTTTAGGATCGCAGCTACCATATTAGCTTGCTGTGACATCACTTCCTCCCTGAGTCTCTCCCTGCTTGCTCATAGCTTTGAGCTCAGATTACAGCAGGGAGGGGTGCAGGGAGGGGGAGAGGAGCAAACTAAGCATGGTCAAGCCCTGGAGGTTAAAACTGAATACAGGAAGTCTGATACAGACACCCATGTGTACACAATAGAAAGAAAGAAATTGTGTTTTTTATCTGAGCAGCATTACTTTATTTAGTTTATTAGTGTAATCATATAGACATTTTTAACATTTCCTTCTCCTTTAAGTAGGGTTTTGTTAAAAGGAGCATTGAATACATAGATAGCCATGCCTGTGTCGTAATCTTTTGGAGCAAACCTAGGAACTTTTCAGTAAAAAGTTTTATTACATTCACAGCGCATTAGCGCAAACTATTACATTTGCAAATGGGCTGTAAAAAAACTTACCGTGGCTATCGGAGGGGACGCCCGCTGCGCCCGCTGTATCCTGACCCCTGCCTGTTATCTGACTACCGATTCTGCCTCATCCTAATCTGACTATCTGGTTTTGACCCTTGCCTGCCTGACAATCCTAGCTATCTGCCTGCCTCGACCCAGCCTGTCTTACCATGAATCTGCCTACTCCTGCCTGTATCATGACCTTTGGCCTTACTGACTTTAACAACAGTAGTGCCCCCCTGCCTATCCAGAACCTTTCCTTTGCACCCCTTGTTTAAGTCCAGGTGGCAAAGGCTTAACTTTTTGCATTTTGAATAGTTTTTTCATTACCGACTTATATTACATTCCCCTAAATGTGTTCAAATAAATATTACCTTTATTATGTGAGAGATATGCATTGATTTATTTGTGTAATGTATTAGGTTTGCCAATTAATTAGCATTAAAAACATGGACTTGATGAATTGGTCACTGTGTATTTTGCCTCATGCATTGAGGAGATCAGAGCATTCATTTATTTGATGCTATACATAAACTTCATTGTTTATTGCACTCTTTTTATACTGTTTTTTAAAGCACTGCAAAATTATAAAAACACACATTTATTTTCTGGAAAACAATTACCAGAATTAAAGCAATGATTCAATTATCATTGCAAAGTTAGATTAATATTCTAAGCATACTGTATTATACTTCTATAAAATAAACTTCATAAATAGTTGTAACATATTTGTAAGTTCATGTACAGTACTAAGGCTGCATTAATAAACACACATATTAACCTTAACAAGATTAAAACACATTGATTGAGGAGGATTTTTAATCATGGTAATTGTAGCTATAAAGAAGATTCCTGTCATATGTATAAATAAATCAAATGACAAAAACATATTTTGGATTAGACATTCTGTATATGAGCTTTGTTTTAATTAAATCAAACAGAAGGTTAGAACTAGTTTGACAATACAGGAAAGTTAACAATATAGATTGTAACATCAGATAGATTGCAGTAACATCAGAAATCACAAATATACCTTACAATATAAACATTAGTGCCAAGAACTTCTGCAGCAGTTGTGCTATGACATAACAGTATATGTCAGAGAAACCAGTTATTTGCTACCACTTGCAATTTGTCCACTTCCTTCAAATACACAAATGACTGCACGTGGGGGGGAGTATTTACTAAAACTCAATTTTTCTCACTATAATAAAAAAATTTGACCAAACTCCCAAACCTGAATCTCCTTAATTTACCAATAAATCTGATCAAAAATGTCAATACAAAATTGTGTGTCAAATAAAACTGTGCAACTTTTTCAAGTTGCATGAAAAACTCGATTTTTCAGATAAACGAATGAAAACCAGCCTAAAACCCTTGAAGATCATGAAGGCAAAAAACATCTTCAAATTGTTAAAGGGACATCTAGCATTGTCTTTACAGGTTTTACCAGATTTTAAAGAGATTAGGAGTATAATAAAACTGGAAAACTATTTTGTCCTCTAAAAATTTTCCCCTATAAAAACTCGATAAGAAAAATTTGAGGTTTAATAAATAGGCCCCTACAATGTTTTTAAAGTGTTGGTGATTATATAAAATATCAATTCATGCAACTGAATAAATACCAAACAAACACAAAAAACATAAGGAAACAGTAGAAACCAAACATAAAAGAATGCTTACTTTTTTAAGCATTAAGATTCCTTCTCTTGTTTCTTTATCAGTAGATATTGAGAAAACACTATCTCCATTGGTAATTGAGTACCTTATGTCAGCATTCAATCCAGTGTCTGCATCATTTGCTTTGATCTTGCCAACTGCAGAGCCAACTTGTGCTGATTCAGGAACATATAGCTGATAATGTTCTGTAGAAACATCAGCATATATATATATGTCATAACTATATATCATAACAATTATAATACCTGATGAGCATTTATGCATGTGGCATAGCAGTTTGGTTGAACAGAATATCAAAGAGCATCAAACTAAATGTGCCTTGTGGCATACAAAGACTGTATACAAATTCTAATATGATGATCACTGAAAAAATCCAATGCAAAACAATTTAAGCATGTCTATACAATTACTCAAATAGATACCTGCCTAGTAATCAGATCAACTGCATTTTAAAACTATATTAGTGATGGGCGAATCTCCCGAGACTCGCTTCGACGATAAATTTCTCTGGAAATTCGCGAACCGGCGAAAAATTTGCGAAACAAGTCGCGGGACGCTTTTGACGCGCGTCACATCAACTTTGGCGCGTTGCGTTGTTTTAGACGTGCGTCACGTCATTTTTGCCGCGTCGCGTCGTTTTCGGCGCGTCGCATCGTTTTCGGCGCGTCGCGTCAAAAAAACGACGCACGACTCATTTTTATGCCGAATTTTCGCCAGCGGCGAATCACAGGAATTCGCCGCGAATTCGCCCATCACTAAACTATATATTATATATTATTTTTATACTCATAGTCTGGGCCCACATGTAAGAGATCAGTCACTTCTTGTTTATGTTGTTGGGATTTTTCCCAAAATGATTTTAATTACATACTTTAATCTACCACTTGATGCACACATGTCATCCTAAAGATTTTAAAATCTAAAGCCAGCTTCTGAGACATGAAAATTCTCAGTAGTTTTAGACAGAGAATACAAATAATCATTATATGCTAATAAAGCCTCATACATTTCAGCACCATTGGAAAGGTTTCAAAATCTATTCACAAGGACAGTCACATGTTAATTGATCTTTCAATTAACATGTTACTGTCCTTGTGAATAGATTTTGAAAGGTATTCTTATACTTCTTTATGGTTTAATGGAAGTTCATGGAAACTTTATTTGCAGCTCCTTGGTTCCACCTGCTAATATTGGATTATAAAATGTGTCTCCAATCAGTATTTACAGTATTACCTAACTCTTTAAGTATAAAACCAGTTGCTGTGCTGAGACTCAACAAATATACAGCTGTCATATACAAAAACTTTTTATTCATTTATTCGGAGCAGGTCAAGCAGAGTATCTCTTATAGTTACAACTGCAGATTAAGTCTTGCTGACAGTATGCCACTTTTAATGTATAGCCAACTGTGCTCTTTGGGACTTACTACAGGGTTCTAAATACTACTCCAAGAATATCCTCTTTTTATGGCAAAATGCCCAAAGAAATTGTCTTGATGCATAGGGAGGAATGAATTCTTAGTAAATTTAAAGGACACATTAGTTGCCCATGTCTTTTGTCACAATGCTTTAAGCTATTCTAACACCTGCAAGCATTTTTGATATACTGTATCAAACATGTTTTGACAAGTTGCTAGTATTTTGTTGTGCTAAATATTATTATTTGTACTGTACTTTTTTTTAAGACACTAATATATTAACATATATTTTAAAAACATTACTGAATTAACATATAGTTTGAAAGACATTACTTAATACAGTGACATGTATTTTCTTCACAGGCTGGATCAGGACTTTGGGGAATTGTCATGTAGTAGGCAATGCAGTGCTGCAGTTCTGCTATTCTTGAAAAATTATTCATTACTTTTCAGAAGCTAGATTTTTCTTTTTTTTTTAATAATGTGTAAATGTATGTGTGTGGCCTAAAAGAAAAATTATTTTGCTAAAGTATTGCCTGAGGCAAGGTTTTCACCTCTCATTACAGAAACAGCCCTGCAAACACATGAAAGACAGCACTTTTGCTTATATTTGTTCTTTATTTCTTGAATTATACAAAAGGTAATTGCATTGCTTCTGGTGCATTCCCAACTGATAGAGTCAATTTAATAAGTACTAAATAAAATTTATGCAGAAAAATTGGAAGAAAACAGTATCGGACTGGGATGCCAGGAGCCCACCTGAAAACCTTAGAATGTGGGCCCACGTTCCAAACTATTATTCCTCCTCTGCTCATTCTCAAATCTCTTTATTTTCCTAGTCTTTTATATTTACTTACTATACTGTTATAAGCAAGAGGGCCCACTGGGAGTTTCTGGCATTCAAGTGGGCCGATCCAACACTGGAAGAAGAATTTACACTGATTTATGTTTAAAGACTAGCAAAATCAGATCTACAGTAACTGTGACTGGGTGAAAATGAATGGGTTAAGGCAGGGAGAACTGGGCTGGAGGTGGGGAAATAGAGGGATGTGATATCAGGGGAAGATGCACATCACTTCCTTATCTTCTTTTTTTGCATATTTTGTGAAATGTTATGAGTTTTTTCTTCATTATGTTCTCATTTTATCTATTAACAACCCAATGTGGATGCTTTCCAGCATGAACTGTTATATTGTCGTTTCAGTATGATTATACAGTATAAACGTCAGAGTCTGCATGGTACTGTTCATGTTAAATGAATGCCAAATGCTTCATCCGTGGGAATATTTCTGATCACCATGAAGGAATTTTTTCCTCTTAAGGCAAAATTGCCACTGGCTTCAGGCTAGGTTGTTTGCCTTCAAAACAGTGGATATATGATAATGCGTTGTTTAAAGTTTTACTTGTCGCAGCAGTGGTAGGACCTTGCCAGTGCACAGGTTAATTTAGAAGAGGGTGAAAGGCAATTCTCTCCTGTGACTGCACAGTGGGTTGACTGACACAGACGCTACTACTGCTTGTGCTAGGTGACAGCTTGCCTGGATTTCTTATCATTGAGATATTGCAGTTTCAGGACTGACAGCAGTGCTGCTGAACATATCTCATGGTGGAAGATGCAGCTCCTGCTGGTAGCAGATTTGGGGGGCATCCTCTCTGTAGAAAGAGGCAGCCTAATACTGGTAGATACAATGACACAATGCTGATCTCAAAGAAGAATGGCAGAGCATAGTAGTGATCTCTTTTGGAATTCTGGTTTTGAATATTGCCTTTGGGTGAGTCTGGCAAGGTCCTATTTATTTGATAAAATGTGAATTAATTATGTGGGCATTTTATAGCATTTCTGGCTCCTGTTGTTTCATTAAGGTATCTAACAATGGGGCCTTGAAACAAAGTTTATATTAAAGACAAACCTCATTTTCTGATTAATAATAACTACAAATAATTACTATATGGCAGCATGTGAACCAATGCATCTAGTATCAGAATTAATAATCAGCCTTGTAGCACAAGTCTTATATTACAGACAAACCTAATTTTCTGCTGGATAATTTGCAACAGTCCCCTAACCTGAGCTTCTCAACAGTTACTTTTTTAATATTACAGAGAAAAGGATACAGTATATTAGATAAAATGGAGTCTATGAGAGATATCTTGTCCATAATTCAGAGCTTTCTGGATGATGGGTTTCTGGAGAACAGATCCAATACCTATACCATTAATGAATGACATCAATGTCACTTACAAACAGTTTTGTGGTTGTAAATGAGCCCTTGTAAACATGTTTTGAAATGCTCTCTTTATTTACTACCACTTAAAAATATAATATAGTGAATAAAGTACCCCCTCTTGTAAAATATAAGGATATTATAAGTTACCGAGGAGTTTCATGACCATATAAAACAGGGGTACTTTATTTATTATAATACACAAGTTTCAGTGAGTCATGTGACAGAAATGACATCAAAACTCACCCATTTATAAATGATTACATCAGAACTCACCGTTTATAAGGATATAATTTGCAAGATATTTACGGCTTTTGTGTATTATATATATATATATCACATTCATCTTGCCATATGAATTAACAGAAACTGGTATGGCATACTTTGAGAAATATACAAATTTATACAGATATGTTTACTTAGGGTAGATGCTGTAAAAACTTATGGCTATTAACACAGTTACCTCTTAAAGGGATACTGTCAAGGGAAAACATGTTTTTTTTCCCAAAACACATCAGGTAATAGTGCTGCTCCAGCAGAATTCTGCACTGAAATCCATTTCTCAAAAGAGCAAACAGATTTTTATATATTCAATTTGGAAATCTGACATGGGGCTAGACATTTTGATAATTTCTCAGCTGCCCCCTGGTCATGTTACTTGTGCCAGCACTTTATGATGGAACTGCTTTCTGGCAGACTGTTGTTTTTCCTTCTCAATGTAACTGAATGGAACGCAGTGGGACATGGGTTTTTACTATTAAGTGGTGTTCTTAGATCTACCAGGCAGCTATTATCTTGTGTTAGGGAGCTGTTATCTGGTTACCTTCCCATTGTTCTGTTGTTAGGTTGCTGAGGGGTTTGTAATATCACTCTAACTTGCAGTACAGCACTAAAGAAATTGGGAAATTGACAATATGTCTAGCACCATGTCAGATTTCAAAATTAAATATTAAAAAATCTGTTTACTCTGTTGAGAGATGGATAACAGTGCAGCATTAACTGATGCATTTTGAAAAAAAATTGTCTGTATCCCTTTAAGTTACCATTTTGTGGTGAATTTGAGTGGCTCTGATTTTGTTTTCTATAGTTAAAGTGTTGCAGAGATGGAACTGGTGCAACTAAAAGTGATGTAAACAATGTTACTCCAACATACTTTAAGCTGGCCATTCACTCGAAGCAAGGTCTCAGAATGAGCATATTCCTCAGTATAGCTGGGCAATATTACAGTGATCCAGTTGTTGGGCCCTAGGCCAATACGCTGTCCAGTTTATGGACACCTTTACTCTTTGTTATATTGCTGTCACTTTGAGTGATAGACATAAGCAGAAACACATCAGGAGGCACTTTCTGTATCATCATCATTTCCCCACTGAACATTGATGATGATATTAGCAATAAACAACTCATAGAGGCAGATTTACTAAGGGTCGAAGTAAAAATTTGAATTAAAAAATTTAAATTTGAAGTAATTTTTGGGTACTTCGACTATCAAATAGGCCAAAATTAAATTTGAATTGAAAAAATTTGAAAATTGAACCATTTCGAAGATCGAAGTACTGCCTCTTTAAATAATTCAAATTTGACCATTAGCCACCTAAAAACTGCTGAATTGCTGTTTTAGCCTATGGGGGAACCTCCTATAACCTTTAAGGAGTGTTTTTGAAATGTTTGGAAAATCTAAATTTTTTGGAGGGAATTGTTTGAAACCGGATTGAATTGAAACCAGACCTATTAGATAGAAAACGGTCCGTTTCCGATCTAAAACCCCTTTTTAAATAAGTTTGATGGTCGAATTTAGAAGTTTTTTCACTTGATAAATCTGCCCCTTAGTTTCTAATTTCTAATGCAAGAAAATAGTTAAAGGGATTCTGTCACAGGAAAACTTGTTTTTTTTTTTTGAAACACATTATTTAATCAAACTGCTCCAGCAGAATTCTGAAATCAGTTTTTCAAAAGATCAAACAGATTTTTTATTTTTGAAATCTAACATGAGGCTTGACATATGTCAGTTTCTCAGATGCCCCGTCAGGTGACTTGTGCTCTGCACCCTGCAACTTGGATTAATATCACCTCCTCCTCTCTTCCCCCCTCCTCTCCAACAGCCTAAAAATAGAACAATGGAAATGTAACCAGATAACAGCTCCCTGACACACGCTAATTGCTCCTTGGTACATATGAGAACAGCACTAAATAGTAAAATTCCAAGTCCAGCTGCAACTCCTCCAGTTACATTGAATAGGAGGAACAATAGCCTGCCTGAAAGCACTTCAATCGTGAAGTACTGGCTCTTTCTGAAACAAGGATCAGGCTAAATGACCTGAGATAGCTACCTACACACCAATATTAAAACTAAAAAAATACAACCGGTTCAGGAATAATATTTTATATGGTAGAGTGAATTATTTGCAGTGTACACAATGTAATTTAGAATTAAAAACTACACAATAAAAATCTTGACACTATCCCATTAAAGTAACATTCACAGGTGCACAGAAAAACACACTAAGCAATGTTAAATAATTTCATGAGTGGGCATGTGTCCTATCATACTTTACGGGCACAGTGAAAATATTTGATACAGGGTTTGTATCTATTTTAATTTTATAGAATTATGTCTGTATGACATCAAATGGGATATGTTATATTACTTACGTTGCATAACATATATAACTTTTTGGGATGGAAGCTTCAAAGTGCAAAAAATTAACTCAGTATTTCCCTGGGATCTGAACCTGGCATTGACAGTCACTGCAATTCAGCAATGGTTTTGCCTTCCAGAGCTCCTTGTACATCCTTTCTGTGCATTATTCAGGAAATGAATTGAAAGAGCTCAAGGAGGTGCTCCAGAGCAATGTATTTTGTATTTTTTTAATTTCCTATATTTTATGCTTTTTTAATGTACTGTATAGCGATCACTGATCTGCACCTGACCCCTCAAGGCAAATGCATTTTACTATTGTAAGGCATATTAATGGCCCACAAAAAAAACAAAAAGCAGGATCAGGCAAAAAGCAATAATCAGGAACAGTCCAAAGAAAGGAGAAAATGGGGAATACAGGCTAGGAACCAGGAACAGGGATCTCTAAGGTACTCTTTGGGAACAAGGTACTCATTGGAACAAGGTACTCTTCAGGAACAAGGTTTTCATGAACAGGCAGATTCAGGAACATCAATGAAGAGCTCAGAACCAACCCCACAAGCCTCCAGTGGCTCACAAGGTAAATGTGGCAAGTGTCCAAAACAACACAAACAAGAGTTCTAGGCTAGGCTGGTCCTGATGACTATACAATGCACGTTTTACCACCTGGTATATTTGTAATTTTGGTTGTTTTTTCATTAGTACTTGCGGAGATTAGGGGTCCATTTAATAACAATGGAATTGCATTTTTTACATGAATCTCAAAAAAATTGTGGTTTTCCTATATTTCTAAAAGCTCTAAAAATTTGAGATTTATAAAGTGTAAAAACCACAAAAACCTGTAATGCCAAACTTCACCAAGTAAACTTTGTTGAGGGGTTATAGAAGTCAGTGTGCACTGAATCATATTGTACTGCTTTAAATCAAATTGAACTTTTAGAGCTTATAAGATTTTTTCTTTACTAGAAATTTGTAGAGGTTTTCAAAGGTTTTGGTGTCTTTTTTTGGAACATTCAGCATTTTTTGTTGTTCATACTTTTTGACAGTTGTGGTTTTAGAGTTTGTGAGATTAGTTGTGGTTTCATAAACCTCTAAAACCACTACTTTTCTAGTAACCCATACATAGGAAATGATCAGATAGCATTCACTTGTCTGTTTAAAAATGACACTGTATTTATTATTATGGGTCAATAGATGTGGGGAAAAAATAATAACTATTAGATTATTATATGATTCTTTATGTTTTGGATATAACTGCCAGTTTTCACCAATTTAATATTTTTAATCTATTTAATAAATACATGTATTTTAACCTTGAGACAACACCCAACTTTCTGTAATGTATGCGTTTGTTCATTTGCTAGAAATGTATGTTTGGAATACTTTGTCATTTACTGTTGGCTTGAGGTACCAATTCAACTTGCTTCATTTCTTACAAAGGAAATGTAAAACTGCCATTATGTAATACATTTATTTTGATGTATTTCTTGAAAACTCATATTCCATAGCCAGATCATGACTTATACCAACTGTGACTTGCCATGAATTGCAATCACAATATTAACTTTAAGCTTTAAAGTATTTGTGAGATGTGGACCAGAATTGCTCTTCTAGATGAGAGGGAAATCATTTGGCACCACTGTGCCTGAATATATTACTTGGACTCTGCTATTACTGGAGTGCTGAATAGAAACTAGAACGCCATTACTGGAAAATATAATACATCAGGTATAGCCTCTACTTGGTAAAAACAAATGAGCTTTTGAAGTGACACAATACAAATATTTTTTTTTACAAAAATTTAGAAGTAAGGAAAAAGGAATTGTATGTATGAACTGAATGCTTTAGTTGTCTCCCTAACATTATATGATGGGATGGTATCTGTTATCCAGAATTCTTGAGAGATGGAGTTTTCTGGAGAAGGGGTCTTTCAGTATTTTGGATCACCATACTTTAAGGCTATTAAAAATAACGTATACATTAACTAAACCCAATTTATTGTTTTGCCTCCAATAAGGGTTATTTATATTTTGAATGGAAACAAGTGCAAGGTACAGTTTTATTATTACAAAAAAAAGGAAATTTGTTTAATTTAAATGGATTCGATGGGAGGTGGCCTTCCTGCAATTCTGAGCTTTCTCGATAGTAGATGTCAGGATAAGAGAACTCATACCTGTACATGCATTCTTTTTTTT
>CM044442.1:67745927-67756260 GCA_024363595.1 Xenopus borealis
TTTTTTTTTTTATCAGGCATATACAGTACTTAGTTCCAGGATTCTGTGCTGTGGGTCAGCATGGGATCATGCATAGAAACATGTAACCCAGAATGGTACAATCTATTGCACTGACACACTAGATAGTCTTTCGAGCATGCTGTGTAAAATTATTTACTTTTGGAAACTTGTGCAAAATGCAGTGTAAAATAAATGGCAGTTACAAGTGTCTATATCACTGTCATACTTATGTCAAAGTAAATGGGAGTCATTCAAAGTCAATGGTAAAAATTTAGGCTGTAGATACATTTTCTGTAAAAAATGCTTTAAAAATACTGATTTCTTGGTCAGAATCAAACTTAGGACTCAGTACTGCAAAGATGTGTTACTGATCATAGATCATAATTTGTGGCTGTTATATTGTATCTCCAGGTTGATAATAAGAAAATTAATTGGTTTTAATTATTTTTCACATATTCTACTGTTGGATTCCATGCTGCTGTCCCATTATGGGTAAGGGTTATGGGTAATGTCCAGCTTGCTTCACATGATGTAGTGTTTGATCTTACAAATGTTTAAATATTCTGGAACACAAACATGGTATATCAAGTAACTTTCTAGGTTACATGTAAGAGATTGAACAGCACTACTGAAAATTGTTTCTATTGTGTAGGTCTGTAATCTACATACACTGGCATTATTCAGCAACAAGCCAGATCAACTGATTGCTGAAAAACCAATTAAGATCAGGAACTTTTTTTTTTCTTCAATAATGGTTGTCCAACCACATATGAAGGTAAGCAAACCTACACCTTATGGTTACTATTGTATATATACATGTCTATCAACTCTATGACCATACAGTATATGTCCATATGCCCTGCCTACTTATGTAGATTTACATGTGTCATCAATTAATATGGCAGGATTTAGTCACACAGCTCTGGAGACAAATTAATTGATTTCATGGAAGCCAACTACGGGTGTCTTTTTGGAAAAAATACTTGCCTTCCTGGATCAACTTGTATAATGAGCTAGCTTCCATAACCCTGTATTCCCTCATTTGTTAAAAAGCCATCCAAACCCTTCTTAAAGCTATCTAATGTATCAGACTGTACAACCAATTCAGGGAGAGAATTCCATATCTTCACAGTTCTCACAGTAAAATACCCCTTCTGAATATTTAGGCAGAGCCTCTTTTCTTTTAAATGGAATGGGTGACCTTGTGTCAGCTGGAAAGACCTACTTGTCAGCGGGGGCCTCCGGCTCCCACGAGGGGGGGTGTAGTGAGGATCAAGGAGGAAGTCCCACACAGTGAGTTCAGGCAAGGTACAGTTCAGGGAGAATCCAATAACAAAGTCAAGTCCAGGCAGTGGTTCAAAAAGGCAGGCAGCAAGGTTTCAGCGTCAGGAACAGGCAAGGGTCAGTAACAGGAATCAATACAAGAAGTCCAGCAATGCAGGAGACCCAGGAACACAATAGCTTAGATGAGCTATTCTCGGGCATTGAACCTGGGTCTCCGGCGTACTTTTATTATTGAATTTGGCGCCGAAAGCGTCTGATGCGGCGCAGTGGCGTCACGGCCGGTGCCGTGACCACATGGCGGCCATGGGCGCCGCCATCTTGGATGCACCGCCGCGGGAGACAGACGCGCCGCCTGGAGCTCCTGGAAATGCTCCGGGCGGCGTCCGTGACACTACTGGTGAATAAAGCATTAGAGAGATCATTATATGATCCCCTTATATATTTATACATAGTTATCATATCACCCCTTGGGCACCTCTTATCCAGCGTGAACATCCCCAATTTGGCCAGTCTTTCCTCATAGCTAAGATTTGACCAGCTTAGTTGCCCTTCTCTGTACCCTCTCTAATACAATAATATCATGTTTGAGTGAGGGAGACCAAAACCGTAATGCATATTCTAGATGTGGCCTTACAAGTGCTCTATAAAGTGGAAGAATTACCCCCTCCCCCCGTGACTCTATGCCCCCTTTAATACAGTTTAAGACCTTATTGGCCCTTGATGCTGTTGACTGGCATTGCTTGCTACAGCCAAGTTTATCATCTACAAGGACTCCAAGGTCCTTTTCCATAATGGATTTTCCTAGTGCATTCCCATCAAGGGTATAAGTGACTTGAATATTTTTACATCCCAGGTGCAGGACTTTACATTTATCTCATTTGCCATTCATTTGCTGCCAGATTGCTAGTTTGTCAAGATCCTGTTGCAAGGATGCCACATCCTGGATGGAATTAATTGGGCTGGATAGTTTTGTGTCATCTGCAAACACTGATACATTACTTACAAATCCCTCCCCATAGTCATTAATGAACAAGTTAAATAAAAGTGGACCCAATACCAAGCCCTGAGGGACACCACTAAGGACCTTATTCCAAGTAGAGAACATACCATTATCAACCACCCTCTATAACCGATCCTTTAGCCAGTTTTCTATCCATGTGCAAACGATTTCATTAAGACCAACAGACCTTAGTTTAGAAAGCAGTCATTTGTGGGGCATGGTATCACATGCTTTGGCAAAATACAAATAGATCACATCTACTGCCCCCCCCCCACTGTCCAGCATCTTATTTACCTCATCACAAAAAGCAATCAAATTTGTCTGACATGACCTATCCTTCATAAAGCCATGCTGATTACTGCTCATAATGCCATTCACTCAGACAAAATTTGTAGTGTGATCCCTTAACAAGCCTTCAAATAATTTGTCCACCACAGATGTCCTATAACTGCCAGCCTGAGATAGTAATCCCTTTGTAAATATTGGGATGACATCAGCTTTCCTCCAATCCATATACCAGATGAAAGTTAATCTGAGAAAATCAGAAACATGGGCTGTTCTAAAACTGAACTAAACTCTCTTAGAACACGTGGGTGTATACCATCATGCCCTGGAGCCTTGTTTACATACATTTTTTTAAATCTACATTAACTCCGTCTCCTCTATTGTATACACTGAAGAAAAAAACTGATTTAGCTCATTGCCTTTTCTGTATCTGTTACAACCATACCAAATCCTGCCTACAGACGTATACCCTTCCTCCTTTTCTATTGCCTCTGTCCCTCTTAAACAAAGTATATATATATTAACTGCCCAGTCATGCGACTCATTCAGCCATGTTTCGGCCACACCAATCATATCATATTTTCCCTTCAGCACCTCCAGCTCTCCCATTTTACCAGTCAGACTCCTTGCATTTGCAAACATACATTTAATACTGGTACCATGTTGACATGTGGTCCTCCCTATCCTTAAGAGTACCCCCAACCAAATCTCCTCCCCCACTATGTCTGTAATATATTCACATTAGACAAACTATATTGATATACAGTAATTATTCCCTTATTGTGATAAAAACAGAACCATACTTTATGAGCATTGTGTTGACCAGATGCATTAATTATTTTCCATTTCCACACAGATAGGAGCCATATTCTAACTTCATACATAGATAACAGAGTTTAAATCAACTTTTATCTAGTTCTCTCCCCTCAAGCAGTCAGCTACCCAAGCAATAAGTGACCCCATAATTTAAAATGTTAGTCTGTGAAACTATTTTTAGTATTTATTAGAATACTGTATGTGTGGGCGTATGTCAAAGACTTTACATTTTCAGCTTTTTTGGTAACTTGATGTTTCAAACATTCATCTTCTGCTATCTGGTCCCTAAGAACAGAAACTCTAGCAAGTAATAGCAGTTGAAATACCAAATGGAAGCTCAGTATTAAATATCTGAAGAATTCTACTGTCTAGATCATAATAATAGAATATATTTTTGTAGTGTTATAATTCCACTGCACTAACACTATACATAAGTACAGTGCAACATTTCAGTTGTTTGATATGAGCAAAGCTAGAAGGGTCATAATGAGAAAATCAGTCTAGAATATGATATGTGTTTTTGTATTGTGTGCACCAAAACATATTACTATACTTTATACTACTTTTGTGTGGATTACTGTTTATTGCTTTTTGGCATTTGTCTTATTGTATCAATAATGTTACATGCACATATTGCTATAGGTATCACAGTAAACTGCTGTATATAAAGTAAATGGAAAACCCAAAACAAAGACAAATAATATTATAGCTGCACCTGAAACATTATAAAGTCAACAAAGTAAATATAAACATTTTCTAATGCATTAAAAGTCATATATTCATAAAACAATTGGCCCCAAAGGGGCTAATTACATTTGCTAGTAAAATGTGAAAACCAAACCACTTTTTCTGTAATACTCAAGGCATTTTTTTATCCTGTCAACAAGTAAACCATCTCACACAGATAGGAGCCATATTCTAATTTCATACATAGATAACAGAGTTTAAATCAACTTGTATCTAGTTCTGTGACTTCAAGCAGTGAGCTACCCAAGCAATAAGTGACCCCATAATTTAAAATGTTAGTCTGTGAAACAATTTTTAGTAATTATTAGAATACTGTATGTGTGGGTGTATGCCAAGGACTTTACTTTTTCAGCTTTTTTGGTAATTTGATGTTTCAAACATTCATCTGCTGCTATCTGGTCCCGAAGAACAGAAACTCTAGCAAGTAATAGCAGTTGAAATACCAAATGGAAGCTCAGTATTAAATATCTGAAGAATACTACTGTCTAGATCATAATAATATAATACATTTTTGTAGTGTTATAATTCCACTGTACTAACACTATACATATGTACAGTGCAACATATCAGTTGTTTGATATGAGCAAAGCTAGAAGGGTCATAGTGAGAAAATCAGTCTAGAACATTATATGTGTTGTTGTATTGTGTGCACTAAAACATATTACTATACTTTATACTACTTTTGTGTGGATTACTGTTTATTGCTTTTTGGCATTTGTCTTATTGTATCAATAATGTTACATGCACATATTGCTATAGGTATCACAGTAATATGCTGTATATAAAGTAAATGGAAAACCCAAAACAAAGACAAATAATATTATAGCTGCACCAGAAACATTATAAAGTCAACAAAGTAAAAATAAACATTTTCTAATGCATTAAAAGTCATATATTCATAAAACAGTTGGCCCCAAAGGGACTAATTACATTTGCTAGTAAAATGTGAAAACCAAACCACTTTTTCTGTAATACTCAAGGCATTTTTTATCCTGTCAACAAGTAAACCATCTCATAAAGAAATGTTAGTACCTCTAAGAAAATAAATGCTGTGTCCTATTTGTTATTAATTTAACAAGATATCAATTACAGGAATATAAAAGAGTAATCAATGATTTATAATGATTGACATCATACATCTATGATTGAGTATATGATAAGAAAGATGGCATATATATATATATATATATATATATATATATATATATATATGCCATCTTTCTTATCATATACTCATAGGATTTATAGTGAAGTTTGGGGGATCACAGCAGGGTTTGCACCATAAATGCAATGCAAGCCATTGCATAGTGAAGGAAAAGGAAAACAGTCAGTTTATTTTTATAACTCAAGCTTTTGCAGCAGCAAAAGTAATGACAACAGAAAATACCTTGTATTCAGCAACAAAAGTCCAAGACAACAGAATAGTCCTTACTTTGGCAGTTATAGCATCTGATACCCAAGGAGACTAAAAAGGTTTGTCTCTGGGAATTCAGCAGATGAAATGTACCAGGCAGCTCCCACATGTAGCTTCTACTCTCTCACGCCCCTTCACACCCCATTCATCTGCTGCTCATCTCATTAAAACCTCCCTTGGATGTCCACCTCTGGCTAGTTAACTCCATGGTGTCTTAAAGTGGACCTGTCACCCAGACACAAAAATCTGTATAATAAAAGTCCCAAATAAACATGAAATTCAATTTAAAATATTAAAGCATTCATAGCTGGTTTAAGTCAATTTAAAAATCGTGTAACCAGGCCATGGGGATGGACATTGGGTCCCCCATTCTGGTGCTCAAACAAGATTTTGAAATGATGCAAGGCTTGCCTAATAACAGTGTCCACAAAATGGCTCCATATAATATGAATTCCCAAACTGAAGGAAACAAGATCCAAATAATTTATAGAGTGTCATTAAAGTTCATTTGGCTTTTCTATTGTGATAAAATATGATTTTGAATATTTTTTGGGGTGATGGGTCCCCTTTATATGGAAGCCTCTTAAAGAGATGATTTTATAACCCAAAGAAGGCAGATATATAATGGTCATTCACAATATATTCCAATCATATATGTTATTCACCTCAAAATACTAACATTGTTTGTTTTTCAGCTCTTTGTCTTAAATTGTTTTGAAATCAAAATAAATGATGATTAGTGGAAGGGATAGAAAAAGTGAAAACATTTAAATTATGTTAGTCTTTAAGTCTGTTATTTTACATATTTTACCAAGGTCTAAGTGCAGAGCAGTATCCTACTTGGTTATATACTTAACATGAACCTATATAGGTTTGCAGATTTAGTAAATGGACAATAGAAGACAGAAGAGATGCAGTTGCACAGCATCTATGTATGCGCCCTTCCCCCTTAATATGATCGCAACTACAGTTCCTGCATGAGGAAGATGAACCCATACATTTTAGAACCAACGATGGAAGCTACTGTAGCATGATACAGCTTGAAGTATGCAAGTATTTTGTTCAGCAAAATAACATTTGAAATGTTTCTCTTTACTGTCACACACTCTAAATAAGTAAAGCATTTTGTTTATATAAAAAATGAATATAAGGATGTGTCCGATATAGTTATTAGATCTTTAAAGTGTCAATAGATAGTGACAAAAAGCTTCAGAGTTAGCATTTTTCATCTATTTGAACACTCATGAACTTCCATTTGTTATCTTTGTATAACTACACTATTTAGAGAAAAGTAAATGAAAAGCTAACTGTTTACACAGTTACTGCTCCATCTAATGCTGACCCTCCTCTTGACTTGTTCTTCAGGAGACTAGGATTTATAGTTGTTACAAACAGTATTGCCCATTTAAAGCTTGCATTTACAAATTTGGGGTGAAAACAAGTAAGGTTAACTGTAGCTTTGTTGTTGTAATGCAGTGAAACAGGAAAGTAACTGTTATCCCATGGAAGTGCGTATGGATAAGATCAACAGTAATCAAATATCCTTGCTGGGTTAGTAATAAGTTGGTTCCAAGATAGGAAAATGAGCATAGCTTGAAATCAACTAGACTGTTCAATTACATACCGAATACTAACAATAATTTGTCCAAATCAACTAATTTGCCAAGTCAAACCATGCCAACAGTTGCCCTGGGCCCTCTGGTACACTAGTGGCCCTGCATGTAGACGATTGTAGACAAATCTGGAATTCCATGAGCCCCATTACCACACAATGAATCAATTGATTGCTCCTTGGTTTATTTGCAACATTGATTGGCCATCCATGTGTGTCTAATACATCTGTGTGTTGCCAGCTTTTGGTTATGCTAAGTGTCAACCATCAATCATTAACATTTAAGTGATCTATAAGCTATATGAGTCTGGGCCTGGGCACTGGAAATGCGGGACATGTTCCTTGACAGAGGATATTCTCTGGACTTTCTTAATGGAGAGCTGGAGAGGGCCTCTAAAGTCATCACAAATGATCAAAGAAATAAGGAGACTAAGAAGGTTGCTGAAAACAGGATGGTATTTGTCACGGGACATACACCGGTGAGTAAACAAGTGAATTCGGCCATTAAGAGACATTGGCCAATATTACAATTGGATTCAAATTTACCATTTACCAATATGCCGCCTCCTATATGTGCGTACCGCCGGGGTCATTCATTGAAGGATCTACTGGTTAAGATGGATCTACAGAGTGCTAAGGGTAAAATGTGGTTGAGAGATGGGAAACCTGGATGCTTCCGCTGCGGGGGCTGTAAAACGTGTGGATGTCTATTGACTGGGGAGACATTCCCCCACCCCCACAATGGTAAAAGGTTCCATATACGCCATCGCCTGGCATGCACTTCGGATCATGTGGTCTACTGCATAGTGTGCCCATGTGGGCTATATTACATTGGAAAATGTGTCACCTCATTTCGTTTGAGGATGAACAACCACCGTTCAGCCATCCGTTCAGCATTAAGCACTGGTAAAACGGAGATTCCCCTGGCTAGGCATTTTCTTAATAACAATCATGCCCTGCCTTCGTTGAGGGCTATTCTGATTGATTGTGTCCCTCCGTTGAGGAGAGGTGGCGATAGGGGTAAAATCTAATTACAAAAGGAAGCCAGGTGGATGAGGACTTTGGACACTATCTCCCTGAAAGGGCTGAATGAGATGTACTCCCTGGCATGTTTTCTTTAACTGGACATGTGTGGAATGGAAATACAGAGCTGATGATTTTGATTACAAACATTGTCTTCAATTGCCCTAATCACATATGAATTATGCTTTGATGATTACTGATACCCCTGTTTTGGGGAGCAGCTAAAAGAGGTCAAAATTTCTCTTGACTGTGTGATAACTTGTTGGATATGAATGATGGATTATTGATACCCAAAGGGGCTAGGCTGATCAGAAGCTAGGGAATTTCCCCCCCTTGATATGATTTGAATAAAAGACATTATCCTATAATGTATGAAACAAAATATTTATGAATTACAGGACTAAAATACATACTATACATTATGGGTTACTGATTGATCCGGCTCCAATAACTCTGAATCAATAGTACCTAGGTTGTTTTTAATTTAACACCGGCCCCTTTTTTTATGAGGCTGGGGTTAATTTTATAGTAAATCCACTATATAACAGGTTATCAGTACAGGTCTTAAAAATATGCACAATTGATATTTAAACATGATAGCACTTTTTATATGACACTATAATAGCACTTTTAATATGGCACTATAGTTGCACTTTTATACATTTTATCCCTATTCAGTAAGTTATTTGTCTCTGTGAAGCAGACATTAAGGTATGTGTTTTATATAAAATTAAGGTTTTGTGTATAAGCAAATGGAAAATAATGGGTTAACACTAGTGCACTAGTGATGTAATAATTGGTGTGTGATACTGATTGGGTGGATATGGTTTATAGGTGTATATATATATCTATATATATATATATATATAGATATATATATATATATATATGATTTAGAGAACTAACCCAACCAAAATACTGAAGGGCATAAGCATCAAAATTATACAGATATGCAACATCATGCAACAGAAATTGCAGTTCATCATTAGCAAGGGCTTGGGAACATCAGTCTTAGATCTTTGCATCAGTGGACTATAAATAGAAGTATGTCACAGCACCTTCAAAGCTTTAACTTGGGAAGTACAGATAGATTGGATTTCAAAAATTAAAGACTGAAATGAAAAAGCCTAGAAATACTTATCTTTCTGTAATGAACTCACTGGTGACTCACTCAATGATTTGTACAGTACATGTGAACTTGTGAGTTTTTATCCATTATGCTATTGTACTTAAGAGCTTTTTAAACATGGCAAACTCACAAATTGTAAATATTTATGCAAAAACCCTGTGTTAAAATGATGACACAACTTTGGTGTTGGAAAACATTCACTAAACTGTTTTCACAAACTTGCACATTTACACTTGCAAAATTACTGTCCATATATATGCTCATAATGACCATCTCATTGTAATATGTAAAACAAGGGAAGATGCGCACAGCAGTGTAGTGTTTAAACATTTAGGGGTAAACATGTAAAACAACCGTATGCAAATAAATATGCATATGCACTGTGCAGAGTTTACAAATGACCCCCGCCCTCACTGTTCCAACCCAGAGGTTTAGTAGCCATGTAAGAGATATTTTATATCTTTACATTTCAGAGGCTGCCTAACATGCTCCTAACGTGTTCTGAGCTGCTGTAAAGTAAATAAGCACATGTAATTAAATGTAATTTCAAGCATATTTCTAAATTACATTTAGGGCTGATTTGTGAACATTCGTAGAACATTTGTCTCTCCAAATTGCATTTTTAGCAGAGACACCATATTTTTCATACTTAATAAACTTTTCATAACAACTATTAAAGCTATGTTTATAAAAGTATGTCAAGCAAAAGCTGTTGAGGTCATGTAGAAGTCAATGGAAGTTCCCTTTTTTTCATGAAAATCAGTAGTGATAGGTGAATTTATTCACGAGCTGCAGATTTGTGGCGAATGTCCTTGTTTCGCGGTCTTGACTAAATTTGTAAAACACCCATGACAATTTTGCCCATTTCAAGACTGGTTCCAATTTACCCCATGTGCCCATTTGTGGTGTTTATACAAATTGCCTGCAGGCGGCACTGTGCATACATAGGACTTTCTGTACAACAAGTGAAAGTAAGACTTACTGCTGTTATGTAATAGCTGCATGACCTGCTAATAAAGCACT
>CM044442.1:67779435-67795998 GCA_024363595.1 Xenopus borealis
ACGAAATTTCGCCTGGCGAAAATTTGCCACCATCTCGTTTTGGACACAGTGCCGATTCGCCCATCACTACTCACTAGTCTACAATTTGATTAACAGTAAAAATTCTTCAATTATGATGATAACAAACACATTTCCAAGGTGTTCTTGCAAGTAAAAAGGGAACTGGTATCTACAATATGTTATACAAATTATGGATTTTGAAATAACCTGCTGATATGAATCAGTTTTAGCCATCATGAAACATCACCTCATATAAGAAACTTATTATTAAGTAGTTCACGTCTACATAACTCACTTCAGAAGCTCTTGACATCAAGAAATGGAACTTGATAATCAGTCACTGAAATTGTACTCATACTGTTCCTATAAGTCCTCTATTATGCCTCTAGACTGTAAATGACATTGGTAAAGGACTACTTGTGTTAGCATGTTAGCATACATGGACACTCATATTAACCACATTCATTATCTTCTCTTGTTCTCATCTTTTCATTTCATGAAAGTCTGAATTTTACCATTTTCATAAAATGAAAGTTGACACTTATATTCACACTTTACCCTGTAGTACATTAAATGAATGTGCGTAAAGGAAGGTTACATCTTATTCATACATTGATAATTTCTTCCCTGTCAACATTTGAGTGCCAGGTAAAATTGGTCTAAAATTAAGCAAAAAAGTGTATTTTTTTTTTTAATCCATTTGGTGCTTGGTGCTGCATAACACATCTGACTGTGGCTAGCAGAATAAACTAGAAACTGAATAGATTCATAACTCAGAGTTCTTATTACTTAAAGATTAAGGGGCAAATTCAATAAAGCGTGAAGCCTCTAACGATAGTGCTTATTTGCTAGCCTGACATCATTTCGCAACTTTTTTACTACCAATTTACTAACAGTGTCCCTGGCAACAATTCGCTAAGGAAGTAGATAGACTAGCGCAACTTCGCTAATTCACTAAGATGAACATTTTACTGAAAGTTACCTCTTGCGCTAGACTTTACTTTGCCAGGTCAGAGCTGGTGAAGTTCAATACAATAGAGTTTGAAAAGTCCCCAAAAAAAAAACGCTGGTGCATTTTACTTTTTTTAAGATCATAGTCTGAAAATAACATATGGCAACTCAACAATACAGGGGGCATATGTTTAGGGCAATAGGATAACTATTTTATTTATTAAAGGTTTCTTGGGCTTGTGTAGTATAATGTAGAGGCTGTAACATATACTTCTATTATACGTTTAACTTTGTGCCGTATGCAAATTAGGCATCGCTAGCGGTGCCTGGCGAAGTAATGGTAGCGCAACTTCGCTAATATTCGTCTCTCTGAGTGCAACTTCGCATTTTAGTGAATTTGCTTATCGTTGACGAAACTATGCCTTGCAAAGTGCGGCGAACGTCAGCAAAGCCAACTCTAGCACATTTTCGCCGCTTAGTGAATTTGCCCCTGATAGTCATAAAAACATTCTTATATAAAAAAAAAAAAACATGCTATGTAAACCCTGAAGTAGGTCTTTACCTGTCCACTGGGACTACATATACATAGTTAGTGGCACCACTACTAACAAATCAGACATGCCCCACTGAAAGTAAACAGGAAGAATTTCAAGAGACTAGGGACACAAAAATGCATGAGTATATACACTAATCTGAAAATACTTTTGGATCTCTAACTATCCTACATTATTTATTGGGAATATCCCTGAAATTTTACTTTTTAAAGATGGATATAGAAAACTAACTTTGCTTCAAATAAATGCAAAATATGAACTTTTTAAATTTTATTATACCAAACTAATCTGTAGGAATCCAAATTAGAAAATCCTACCTGGGATATACACAAAAATTATATAGGATAATTGATGCTTTAACTTTGGCATTAATAGGGTTAATTTAAAAATGAAAGCAGAAGGCCTGTAGAGATTGCCAAAGAGACAGACATCAGACTAACATACCCAATCATAATTGGCAGATAAAGAGGACAAATTATATATAGAAATTAGAGACACAATTTATTTATATAGCTCCAGCCTCCAGCAAGTTACACAGTGCTTACAGTAATTTTTATCAAAATCAGAAATTTTATACTACCTTCACTATTTTCTGAAAACCACTCCGACCAAGTGTTTTGTTGATTGATTGCAAAGACGTAACAAATATTTAAAAGCATAGAACTTTTACCTGATTATAGTATTTAAATCATTGATAGGGCAGACACAAGGACCTGACAATTTTTTCAACATCTTAGACAGGCAGTCATATTCAAGAATCACTGAATCATGTCTGTCTTTGACTCCAGAAGCCTCTGCCAATTAAAGAACATTTGCCAGGAAAGTTACCAGTGAAATCTTAGTAACGAGATATGGTTATTAATTTGTGTTACTATTCTTTTTTAAAAAATCCATCAGAAAATCTGTGAAGGACTGAAAACACTGACGTAAATGTGTTTTGTAATATGGAAATCACTTGAGACAGGTCTAATAGTGCAAAAGGTACTTTATTTCCTAACAAAAGAGTTTTCTTTATAAGAATCTAATTCTTTTTTTTTTCACTTTAAAAGGTTTTCTTAAAATCAATCATGTTTATAAAGCTTTAATGATTCCATATGTAGGCTAAAGTTTAATCTTCAAAAATCCACATACAGTAAATTATAATTTAATAATAACTGTCACATATTATTGCAGGCATTTTATACCACTATGCACTCCAAAATGTTTAGCTGTCTGAATTTGACCCCAATAGCTTCAATGTGTTAAAATGGTATAGGCAACTTCAATTATTTAAATAAATGTAAACAATATGAGTAGTGTATGTATTTGTTGTTATCTTTACATGCAAATGTCAGACTACTATAATGATAGCATTAGAGTTGGCATAACCCATTAAAAATTATAATTAAACAGGGGGGGGCACGTCTAGCCAAGCAAACAAGGTGGATGCACTTTTCAGGTGCTCCCAGGGTCCCTCACAAACTACTGCTATCTGCCCTACATAGAGGGCCTGCAGCTCTGCAACAACTACCTGGGACCCGGAGAATCACCTGGGGCCATTCGGACCCAATATCACTGCTCCAGCACCTCCTGAGCAAAAAAACAAAGTGCGGTCTAGTAGCGCAGACTCAAGGGGAGCACGGTCTGAGCCAAAGACTGAAGCGGACAGCTCTTTTGAAGGACAAAAAGAGGGGTGAGTGCCTTAAAGACCCTGGGGTGCCCCATAACAGTGTGTGCCCAGCCATAGAAAACCCTTTACCAATTAAGCAGCAATACGGCCGCATTGTTGGGGCACTCCCGAGGCCCCAAATAAACCCTGCATCATCTTTGTCTCCCATCACACCCAGCACTCACCAGGGTGCTCCGGAAGACCTGGGGGACAACTCTCTATCTATCCTAAGTGAGAAAGAGGCTCCTGGTGCACGGGTAATCAACAAAACAGTAGCGGCCTAAGGTTGAACATAAAGCCGCGGACTTGTGTGACTGTGGTCCCCGGCCGAGAACTGACCATTGGCGTGGTCCCCTCAAGAAACACCCAAGAAGCCCAGAAGGAGCCACAAAAAGCTGCTGGAGGACTGTAAAAGGAGGTGAGTGGCTTTGGAGCACTGGGGGACCTGTTGCTGCCCACAAGGACAGTGAACAGTCCGTGTCCGTGTGCCTAGATCCCTAACAGGAGCTAATACAGTAACAGGGCTCACATAAAGCAGGAAAAGAACTCCACCGGCACAACAAGGATGCTGCTAGCAGGGCAAGCCCTTGCTCGTTTATTGCGGATGCAACGTTTCGGGGCGTAACCCCTTTGTCACATAAAGCACCCTAAAATCATGCACCTGCACAGGCTATACAATAACAAGCAGAACAATTGTACTTAAAACAGCCACAACAACAGCATAAGGGCTTCACAATCAGTCTGAAGCCCAAATCCAAGACTAAGAAAGGACCCTCATTCACCGAACTGATACTCCCTGACACACACAAAGAACAATGTACAGTACACTCTACTGCCCTGGATGATACATCTTCTCTGTGTGTGACCGAAGGGTACTAATGAATTGGGGTGCCTTCCCATCAAGGCAAATGCAATAGAAAACCACTAAACCTGAGCCTGGTATATTGACCCATCAAATCTGCTGACCTAAAATTCATTGAGTGCTTAACCCATGATATACCAAAACCAAACGAGAACCATGGACAAATACATGCCAAAACCCAAAAATCTTGTCTGGAACGGCTACGTGCACAGCTCTCAACAGGCACCTAACAATGAAGGAAACAGTGACTTGCCACCAGCTTCTCCTAATGCTGAACAAACACACCCTGCCCCAAGATGGGCAGATTTACAAAATTCACGTGAATAATTCAAAGTTCTATCGAATTCCGATCATACGATTTTATTGAATATTCGAATATGCAAAGTTGCCCACTTCGATGAACGAATATGCAAAATTCGATCGTATCGAATAGATCGTATGATCAAATATTCGATCATTCAATGATCGAAGTACTTCAACTTTAAAATTTTATTCGACTGCCTACTTTGCCAGATTGAACCTACCGAATAGCAATAGAAGCCTATGGGAATCCCCCCATAGGCTTTTTATTCTATTACCAGGTCGAATAGCATTTGTACGATCGAATGCCTCGAATGAAAATAGAATAATTTTAGGCTATTTTTTCATGCGCTATTCGATTTCTCAAAAAATTTGTACGATCGAACAGAATTTCTTTTCGTGAAATTTCGTTTCATCGTTCGAATTGTAAAAATTTTTCGAACGATGGAACGAAATTTCACGAAAAGAAATGCCTAAAACTATTCTATTTTCATTCGACAGTCGAATTTCTTCTGAATTTGAGGGCTAAAAGCCCTCGAATTCGTGAATAATGAAAAATTTGCCCCTAAGTGAAGTACTAGGGGCAATACTGAAGAACCGTACAACAGCCACTGCTCAGCTTGAAGAACTTAAAATAGACATGGCAAGACCTGCAAAGTGTAAGTGAGAGAACAGTGGAGGTTGAACACAGGGTCTCTACACTTGAGGATCAAGTAACCTCCTTGCAAAATACCATTTAAGGACTACAACAAGAGCTCAAAACAGCACTGGACAAATCCAATTATCTGGAAAATAGGCACCGGCACAATAGCGTCCGAATCATCAGACTGGCAGAGAAAGCAGAGGGTCAACACCTGGAACAAGCCCATAGAGCCCATATTATGGAGATTGAGTCCTCTGTAGTGATGGGCGAATTCGCGGTGAATTACCACGATTCGCCGCTAGTGAATAAATGCAAAAATTTCGCAAATTTTTTCGCCAATTTGCGAATTTCCTGGAAATTCGTTAATTTTTTGGCGAAACGGGGTAGATTCGCCCATCACTAGTCCTCTGTGGCTGAACAATGATACAGCACAGGCTGCTAACTCTGAAGAATATTCAGACTACTGGGTACAAAATACAGACTCAGCCCCCCAAGCAATTCTATGGAAGGCAAGTAAGACAGTAATGTGGGTTGTACTGACCAGATCAATAACGCAAGCACGCCGTCACACACAAGTAATAATAGAACAGACAGAGGAAGAAGCAGAGCAAGCAGAAACCAATCACATAACAAATCCCACACTACAAATTTACACACTGCTACAAAACGCAATGCCGTAGAACGTCAAAATACCATTTTAACTAGGAAAGCACTGTTATACCAATCCCAAAGAATGTTTGAACAGGGAGACAAGAACGAGAGACTGCTGGCATATTTTGCAAAAACCCAAAGCCCCACAACAGCCGTATCAAATGTAAGGAAAGTAGATGGGACAACAGCTACAGACCCTAAAAACATAGTGGAAGATTGCAAGATATTACCAGAATCTATATAAAACAACTACACTACATCCCAATAACGAGCAAAGAAAATTCTTAGATAGCATAATAATTCCCCAATTACACCCACAAGACAAAGTCTCTAAATCAACCAATAACCATTGAAGAAGTTAAGGAAGCCATAGTATCTCTCCCTGCTAATAAGACACCAGGTATGGATGGCCTCCCATCCAACTGGAATAAGAACGGAACAGTTAGGTCCCCTCTTGCTAGATACACTGCAAAAATGCTTCAAAGCTGGAGCCCCCCCCCCTCATTTGGAGAAGCTCTCATAGAAGTAATCCTAAAACCTGGAAAATACCACGGTTTATGTAGCTCCTATCACCCCCTCATAAATACGGATGCAAAAATTCTTGCAAAGATACTGGCTACAAGACCCCAACATTACATAATAGATCTTATATATCCAGATCAGTCAGATTTCATGCCAGGTAGATTCACAAATATAAACATTAGAAGACTTTATCTATCCATTCAACATGAAAAAATGGGGAATAGAGCAGTAGCTTTACTTGACTCATCAAAAGGTTATGATTCCATAGAGTGGCCCTACCTCTGGGAAACCCTCCGTAAATTTCATTTGGCCAATCAATTAATTAGATGGATACAAATGTTATATCATAAACCAATGGCAAGGATTAGAGTAAATGGCCTGATATCCCCCCCCCCATTCCGTCTAGCCAGAGGTACTCATCAGGGCTGTCCCCTCTCCCATTTTCTCTTTGCATTAGTAATAGAACCCTTGGCCATTGCTGTCTGCGCATCGGACCAAATAATTGGCTTAAACCGAGGCCCTATTTCAGAGAAAATATCCATATAAGCAGATGATCTGCTTATCTATCTAGCAGACACCCAAAGCTCTCTTACAGCGCTCCTTTATGTGGTGGAGCAATTTGGATTACTGGATCACTAGATAATCAAGCTCCACCCCAATCTTCTACCCACTGCCCCATTAAAATGGGTTCATGAGTTCAAGTATTTAGGCCTTAATATACATCTAGATCTAACACAACATATACAAAAATACTGGATCCTAAAATCACTAAACTTGCCAATGACCTACAACTGTGGACAAACCTTCCATTAACTCTATGGGAGAGAATCAACTTAATTAAGAGGATTTTTCTTCCAAAAATCCTATACCACTTACATAATACCCCAGTCCATATTTAAAAGGATCAACCGTCTGGCTCTCCCTTTTATTTGAAACAAAAATACACCTAGAATTGCATGGGTTAAATTAACAGCAGCTATACTTTGGCAGCACAACTATACTACATACACTGATGGTACCATCTGGACCCATACAATCCCAATATGGCTTTGCAAGCCACAATAGTGGGATCGTTAGAAGGTTTTAAAAATCTACCATACCGTAAGCTCATGGAGGTGGGCATTCTCCCACCTACCATTACCATTCCATTGAGCCTGGACTCAAACATTGAAAATCCTTAAAAAAGACCCTACCAGGCTAACACATACCCTACCATTACAGGGTAACTCCCATCTATCCCATTTTCACCACCTGGAAGACTTTCTATATTGGCCAAGACAGGGAATTAAACATCTAGGAGATCTCCTGCAGAGAAAAACATTTCTTACCCATGAAGCACTTCAAGCTAAATGCTCTACACCTAATGTACTGCTATTCAAGTATTTTCAAATTCGCCACTTATTTAAATCCCAATGCAGCAACCTCTCTCTATGCTACAAAATGTGTAATAATGCACTGGATGGGGCGGAACACACCCACAAGAGACTCCTAGATTAACCTAGTAAACAGTAACCAAAATTAAACTTACCTATAAAGCCATATGGAGTACCTGGTTGGAGTCAGGGCCAGGAGCGGAACCAAGAGATATAGAGAATGAGGTATAATATGTTGTATAAACAAAACCATACTACAAAGTGTAGAAAAATGTGTTTCCACTAAATAAGGGAAAAATAAATAAATAAAAAAGCCAGATACAAAAATAATGTATAACTATAATCACAATTGTTTATTTTTAGTATTGTTACTGAATAAAAGAAATAAAGTTTACCTTTAAAAAATGATAATTAAATCAACAAAGAATTAGGCTACAAATGCTTATGCTAACATTATTTTGGCGCTTTTACCAACCCAAGACCACCAACCCTTTGGCAGTTTGGATACTTTGAGTAGCTCCTAGTCTTTCTATTGATTCCCAGCATATGCTCTGGGCTGTTGTAAGTTACCTAAGCTAGGAGCTTACTTACAATATACAATACATATTTATAATATTTATAATATAAAATGCATTATGTGAGACTGGTTTGTTAAGAATACACAGCATTTCATTCTGCAGAAGAATGTATCATAAATCATCCCTATAACATCAGCTAATGTAATCTAACATTCTGCTAGTGTTTTAATGATTTCTGACATCCTTTCTGAACCCCTGGAGCACACTAAGAATGTGATTGTCATTGACACTCAACATATGGTCTAACAAGATCCAAGATGGAGAGCTGCTGTGCAAAACTTTGAAGGCATGGATCATTACTGCTTCCAAAGACTAAGATCTAAATAGTCATTTTTACTGAAACGTAATTGAACTCTAGCACTCTGTGCAACCACATCTTTTTAATCTCCCTTATCATTAGCTTCCAAAAGTATATATTTAGATAAACAATTGAATGATGACTATAGGGATTAAATATTTTGTAAAGAACAAAGATATCGGAAGCCATCAAATAAGGGCATAATTAATAACAATCAGACAGGACATCAAGGACACATCATAAATTAAAACATGCTACCTCCAGAATCTTGCCATGCCATGTAAGCCTTCTGCTTTATTTTGTTATCACTTACATCCTATAAAATTGTGAGTTAATTCTATTGTTTTATAAAATGAACAAGTATCGAGCACAGCAAAACAGGGACTTTTTTGTTCATACAATTAACATAGGGTAAATAGTACTGATACTGTATCATTGGCATTAAATTCCACTAAAGACTTTTATGTTCTAAAACTTAAAGTGCCTCAGACATGGAAAAAAAATAGTTTTTTATGGTTGAAGCAGTGTTTTCATTAGCCTGAAAACAGTGCTTCGGGCCACTCTATGTACTCAAATCAAGTCTTACAATGTGACTAAAAAACAATGTTAAATAGTGTGGGAAAGGGGTATGAAATTAGTAAATCTTTGATCAACATGTAACCCCTTAAAGAGAAAGTCCTAAAAATCCATGATACCAGATATCCGGACTACTTTTTCTTGAATATTTGTCCATAACCATAAAGCATCTCTACAATATGTAGAGAGCCTTATTTATTAAAGGTTGAATTTTAGTGTTTTTTTGAGGTTTTGGAAACCACAACTAAACTTTCAAATATAAAGCTTTGAACGAGATTGGATTTATTAAAATATTTGAATATAAAAAGTGTGAATGAAAAAAATCTATTAACAATGCCCTAAAAAATACAAAACCTCGAAAAATATAGTATTTCAGACAATTTCTAGTGAACTGAAAACCTCTAGTCCACTTTGATTAAAATCGGTCCAATAAGTTCAGCACAGCTTCTATTGACTTCTATAGCACCTCAATAACTGGTACTTGGTGAAGTTTGATAGGATAGGTTTTTGTGGGTTTTTTTCAATTAATGAATTAAATTGTTTTGTGGCTTTTAAGAAATATAGGAAAACCACACATTTTAAAGGGGTGGTTCACCTTCAAGCTAACTTTTAGTATATTGTAGAAGGGCCAATTCTAAGAAACTTTTCAATTGGTCTTCATTATTTATTTTTCCTAGTTTTTTAATGATTTGCAATTTTCTTCTGTTTCTTTGCAGCTTTCAAATGGGGGTCATTGACACCATCTAAAAACAAATGCTCTGTAAGACTACAAATATATAGTTATTGCCACTTTTTATTACTTATCATTCAATTCAGGCCTCTCCTATTCATATTCCAGTCTCTTATTCAAATCAATGCAGGGTTGCTAGGGTAATTTGTACCCTAGAAACCAAATTGCTGACATGGCAAACCAGAGTGCTGCTGAATAAAAAGCTAAATAACTATAAAATCACAAACAATAAAAAATTAAAACCAATTGCAAATTGTCTCAGAATATCACTCTCTGCGTTATACTAAAAGTTAACGCAAAGGTGAACAACCCCTTTAAGAGATTTCTTTTGAAAAAATTAGATTTTTAGTAAATGGGTTAGACTTATGTTATGGAGGGTATGTAATATGTCAGGTTTTTCCAGTGGAATGCCAGTCTAAAGCAAACCTTTGTTTGGCTGGTAGGATAAGTGGGACACTACCATTTTATTGTTTATAGCATATTTAATGGGGAATATTGGATGTCAGTAAATTCCAATTTATAAGTTCAGCTGTACTTTATTAATTCTCTTTTATCTTGTCATGACTGGTTTAGGATACTGAATACTGATACTAAAAAAGCTGGGTAAGAATATTGTAAAATGAATTCACCTTACCTTTCATAGAAGGTTTTTTTTGTAATGCAAGCTTTTCAAAAGCATCACAAAGTTATACTTAATTAAGCATGTAAAAAGCAAGAGCTGTTACTAAAAATATATTTTAATAGAAGGGTGCTCTGATTGTTCAGGCTCATTTCACATACTAGTTAATTTAGGTTCCTTCATCGGTCTCTTGCTCCATACATTTTCAGAATACATTTTGTAAAACCTGAAGCAGGGAATCAATCATAAAACTTTGTATAATGCTACAATAATTGGTAACATATTTGTATTAAAACATATTTTCCCAGAACTAGCAGTGGCATGTTTATTGATTTTTCTAATAATTTGTATGCTTCTTTATGGGATAATAAACAGGAGTTAAAGGGAAACTGTCATAAATAGTGCTGCTCCAGTAGACTTCTGCACTGAAATCCATTTCTCAAAAGAGCAAACAGATTTTTTTATATTCAGTTTTGAAATCTGACATGGGGCTAGCCATTTTGTCAATTTCCCAGCTGCACCTGGTCATGTGACTTGTGCCAGCACAAGGCAGGCTGTTGTTTTTCCTTCTCAATGTAACTGAATAGTACGCAGTGGGACATGGATTTTTACTATTGAGTGCTGTTCTCAGATCAGCTGTTATCTTGTGTTACCTTCCCATTGTTCTGTTGTTAGGCTGCTGGGTGGGGGAAAGGGAGGGGGTGATATCACTCCAACTTGCAGTACAGCAGTAAAGAGTGATTGAAGTTTATTAGAGCACAAGTCACATGACTTGGGGCAGCTGTGAAATTGATAAAATGTCTAGCCCCATGTCAGATTTCAAAATGAAATATAAAAAAATCTGTTTGCTCTTTTGATAAATTGATTTCAGTGCAGAATTCTTCTGGAACAGCACTATTAACTGATGCAGTTTTTTTTTCCCATGACAGGATCCCTTTAAGAAAATAACCTTTTGCCAAGGGCTGCAAAAGCAACAGAGCTTGTAATAAAATATATGTTGGTGTCATTGCATCTGCCATTGAAAAACATATATTTGTTATGATGCACAAAACACACACATGATATAATTTTTAACAAGTTCTCTAATTTTCCTTTTTTTTAATTTATGTGCATCATAAAAAGGTACCTAAAAGGTGCACTATAGCTTTTGTAGATTTTTTTAATCTAAAACAAGATTTCTAATCATAAATTGAAGGTTATTAAATCATATTTAAGGGCATATTTATCAAGGGTCGAATTTAGAATTTCAAAAACTTGGAAATTTGAATTCAAGAATACAACCAAAATTAAGTCAAGTTTTTTGTTCAAATAGGTGCATTTTCAATTGAATAGGTCTGTATTCGATCAAATTTGTATCTTTCAAATTGAAGTAATAGTGCATTCAATTAAATTAGTTTCAAAGTTTTTCCCAAAAAAACTTAGAATTTTCAATGTCCAGCAATTGACTCCAAATAGGTACTAGGAGGTCCCCCAAAGCAATTTGGCAGGTTTTAGATGTGAATGGTCAAATTTGTAAAGAGACAGTACATGATAAATTTTGATATCAGAATTTTTTGCAAATTTAAATTGAATTTGGACTATTCCCTAGCCAAAGTACACAAACTTTGACCCTTGATAAATTTGCAGATTTATCAATGGTTGAATTGAAAATTTGAATACATTTCGAGTTATTTTTGTGTATTTCGACTAGGGAACACCCCAAATTTGATTTGAATTTGCAAAAAAAATTGAAAATTAAAATTTATCATGTACTGTCTCTTTAAAAATTCAAATTCGACCATTCGCCATCTAATACATGCTGAATTGCTGTTTTAGCCTAGAACCCATTTGGAGTCAGAAGACTACTATTTGTGCATTGATGGCTGGACTTCCAATGAGCAAGGTATGAAAGCGGCAAGAGTAAAAAGTTTTTCTTAGTGAAACTTGTCTAAAGTTTGCAAGCAAAGAAATAATAAATGAATCCTAATTATGTTTAAATATATAAATAATAAAATGAATGGTTTGTGGGAGTATTCTAAGAATTAGGGGCAGCTTGAAAAGTTCGAGCTATGTTCGTGTACTTTGACTACAGTTTTATAAAAATTCGATTCAAATTTGCAAAAAAATTGAAAATTCTGAATTTATCATGTACTGACTTCGACCATTTGCCATCTCAAACCATTAGCTCATATGGTTTCACCTACCACCTCTACACTGACAATACTCAGATCTATCTCTCCTTTCCTGATCTCCTAATTTGTGTCTCCTCCTGTCTGTCTGCTATCTCTACTTGGATGGCACAACGCTACCTCAAATGAAACCTCTCCAAAACAGAAATGGTTCTATTTCCTCCAACTAACATCCATAACATCCATCATAGTTAACAATTCCACTATCACCCAGTCTCCCCTTCCCGTGCCTTGGCGTTATTCTAGATTCTGCCCTGTCATTCACTCTTCACATCCAGTCACTTGTTAAATCATGTCACTTCCAACTAAGGAACATATCCAAAATACGATCATGTATCACCCAAGATGCAGCCAAAATTCTTATACACTCTCTCGTCAAATCACGTCTAGACTATTGTAACTCTCTTTTAATTGGCCTTCCCCGCCAGAGACTGTCATCTCTCCAGTCCATAATGAACACTGTCGCTAGGCTTATACACCTCAGCAACCACTCTTCCTCTGCCATGCCATTCTGCCAGTCCTTGCACTGGCTTCCATTGCCCTTGAAAATTATATTCAAATTAATGACCCTAACATTCAAAGCACTTCATAACTCTGCCCCTCTCTCTCCCACGGTCTGTCCGATATTCTCCCAACCTTTCAAGAAATCTATTAAACGCACATATTTAGAGAAGACTACCCTCACTCTTGACTGCTCAATACAATACCACATACAGTACCACATCTCTCATCCACTTAACTCTGATCTTGCCCATTCCCACACATTGTGTATCATTCCCTTTAGATTGTAAGCTCTTTCTCCACAGGGCCTTCCTCACCTTTTGTACCGGTATATTTTTTGTGATGTATGTAACTCCATATTTATTGTGATCTATGTAACTCCATAAGTACTCTGTATGTAATTCATGTGATTTAGTTGTATTACCACGTTTACTTTACAGCATAAAAATTGAGCATATTTAAAAAGATGCATGCATACTAAGGCATCACATGTCCTAATCTTTTTTCTCCAAACCATAGATCAGCTGTCACTGTTAGTGATGGGCGAATTTATTCGCGAGGGCCGAATTCGCAGCGAATTCCCGCGATTCGCCGCTGGCGAATAAATTAGCGAATCACCGGCGAAATTTCGCTTGGCGAAAATTCGCCGAAAAAACGAGTCGCGCGACGTTTTTTGACGCGACGAAAACGTCGCGACGCGTCGGTTTCGCCGCGACGCAACGCGATTTGACGCAACGCGATTTGATGCGACGCGATTTGACGCGACGCGCGTCAAAAGCGTCCCGCGACTCGTTTCGCTAATTTTTCGCCGAATTTTTCGGCGAAGTGAATCTCGGGAGATTCGCCCATCACTAGTCACTGTTGCCCATTTCTGATCACAATATACATATTGGGATACTCAGAGACATTTCTATGGGGGAAAATTATCTTTTTTTTTGTTGTAAATTTGGAACATTAAACTTTTTGTACTAAACATGTAAACATGTAACTACTTACTTTCTAGATTTAGCTCAACTTGCATTATATATTCTGCCTCCCTCCCTTTTATGTCACTCCACATCCTTTACAGCATGCATATTTCACCACAGAGGAGGTGAATCCTCCTCTGGAGCCTGAACATCAACTGCCTTTTGTGGGCACACTTGTTCTGTCCCCACACAGGCAGACTCTCTTAAGTTGTTGGTCAGCAAGAAGCTGACTAACTCATATGCAGTCTGATCTGTGAGGGCACTGAGTTTCTAACGCACAAAGACTAAGAATAAAATTTCATAGCAGGACATGTGACCAAGAAAGGGACTTCCCCAATTTGACATCAATATTTTAATGTGTTCTTGATCTTCAATGTGAAGAATACCATCTGATGACAGAATAAAACTTTGGCCTTGATTCAGTACTACTTTTGCTGACAACTTAGCTCAGGTGGCAAAAGAATAGACGCAAGTGTCTGAAGGGCACTGTACTTTCGCTGTTGATCCAATGCAGGTTTCAACTTTGTTAGATGCAGGTGTCAAATTACTTGAAACATGTTCATGTTCAGGTTCAACAAGGGTTAATCTTTTGAGGTCAATTAGTCACTTGATGTTGTTTGTGTGAATGCATATATATCCTGCCAAAATTATTTTTGTGCCTTGGCCAGGATATTTTATGTGCTGCTTCTGGAATCCTAATATTCAGGAGAAGGTAGTGGCAGCGGCTTTGAAGAAACTTGAGATTACCACCTATTGCCACCATCAGAAGGCCTCAAATCTTCCATGAAAGATTTGCATTAGTTGAGAATTTATCTGATGAGCAAAATGTGGCAATGTTTTGCTTGAACAGTCAGACCTGTAACCATTGACGGCTAGAATTCATGCTGTGCCTGGGATGTGTAAGATTCTCGCTGTCTCAGAGCTAACAGCAGCATCCAAAATGTCGTATCTCATTCATTTCTATGGGATTATTAAAAGGGTTTTATCAAAGGGTGAACTCTAACTTTCACCCATTATTCAAACCATCTTTTAAAAATCCCATAGAAATGAGTGGAGAGTTGCAGAATTTCACTCTAGCGGACCTTGCTAATCTCAGACTCAAGATGGGATTCTATAACAATTGGTGGAATGGTCAATGTGCTGGGGGCCATAGACTGCACACATGTCATGATTCTACCATCTAGAGAAAATGAGGAACAGTTTAGCAATTGTCAAAACACCCATTCCTTAAAAGTGGTGGGTATGACAAAAAATTGCAATTCATGAGCATGTGCTCTGCCTTTCTAGGTAGCTGCCACCAATGCATCAAAAAATGAAGCCTTCTCCTTAACTCAAGGCCGACCGCTTTTAGAAGTAGCCAAGCCGCATTTAACATGAAACAAGAATTTTTGCTAGAAAGACTGGCAAGTTGTCCTTCACTTGAGTCCCCACAATGAGCTAACTCTGTTGTATAAGAAAAAGATTTTGACTGATGATAAGATTTTTTTTTGCCTTTTCATGTTAAACAAGACTTCTGCTGCATCATGTAAGTTTTCATTTAGTATCAGAAGGTCCTCATGGATTAGAATAAAGCCTCTTTTGATTTGTTGTGTTTTTTTTTCTACAGTCCTTGATGCAAATGTGGAAGTAAGGTGGTGAAAGGAATGTTCAAGGGAATCACTCTGATTATGGTTGATTGCTTCCTCCTGCTATTGATCAGACTGCAGCTGCATTTCTTGGGTTTCCTGTAGCTCAGCTACTTCTGTTAGAATTTGATCCAGAATTACTGTAACTTCATCATCCTCTATAACTGCCAAAAAACAAGAGAAAAGAATTGTTACTACTACAAAATTCTAAAGGCTTATCCAATCTTGCATACAACATGCACCTGCATTATGTCAGCCTTTATGAAGAATGTTATATTTTTTAAGATCAATCATTATGAGTTTCTTGTTTTTATACAAAAAAATTAATCAAAAGTTGCAACTTCCAAATTGCTTTTCTACTGTGGACATGTTTTTAAAAAGAATAAAAAGAATTATTTAATTGCAAAATATACTTGGTAGTGTTTGGTGGCATTCATGTTCCTCTTCCTCCTCCACATGCATTTCTTCACTATGCTGTTGGTTGTCAGACTCCTGGGTGTTTGTTGGTCCTTATAAGTCAGCAACAAGATTTTTTAGCCACCAACATGTAGAAATGCATGCCTTATACAGTAACACACATTTATCATTTATCATTCAATTTTAGAAGCATCTTTAAAACTGGTTGAAAGTAGAAGTTGAACATTTTATCCAAAATCTTAGAAAAAAACATATAGAAATTATAAAAAACTGGTTGAATTCTTAGGTGTTTAGCTTTAAATGTCCCATTTCTCAAAATGGGAGACATAAATTAGGTAAGATCTTTTTTTTTAAATACATTGATTTTACCTGTTGCATCTCAAAATTTCCTTCCATGCCAGTTAGTGTTTTGGAAATTTCCTCTTCATAATCCCGTAGGTCTAAATCTGTAGGCAGTCCTCCTCCAGTACCCCTCATATACTTTTTATGGTCAGCAATTTATTTTTCACTTATGGGTAAAAACAGCAAAACAAGGTTGTGGTTAAATTGATATATGTAACAGTGGTAGTTTGAGATGCT
>CM044442.1:67796008-67858927 GCA_024363595.1 Xenopus borealis
ACACCATTTATGTCTATGACACCATGGAGAAACATATTTAATTGCATTTAAAGAAGCTACATTGACATTAACACATTTGGAAATAAGTTGCTCTAAACACGTTTAAAGACATTAAAACCAATATATCTGGTAGTAATGATGTTCACATAAACTATACACAATTTTTAATGTTTAATTTTATGAAATATATAGTAATACATTAGTATAGTCATTACATAAGTAGTAATTCAATATAGTAATTAATATAGTAATTATATAGATTAGTGTGGTCATCTCATTGAGGATTTTCCTTATTGAGCCTTAAATGCAAAATGTATGTTAGCACATAGTGAAAGATTAGGTACTAACAAAATATTTTTAATGCAGTTGCTATGGGTCTTATGGTTCATGTACTATAGCAACTATATTAAAAACATTTGCAAAAGCCGGGTTTTTAATGGAGTTGCTTTAGTACATGTACCATAGCAACAAAATACTGTCATGAAAAAATATGATAGGGCAAACATTTGGATAGCGATGGTTCAAAATCAAGGGCTTTATAATAATGAAAAATAAAAACAGGGAAGAACAGGGGCAATGTTAAAAGAAAAGAAACATAAGCCTTTGAAATATTTTGGTAAAAAGTGTTAATAGACCAACCTTTTAATATCAGCAAAACGCTTCTGGCAATTTTTGATGCTTCTGTTTTGGTACCCCACAGCATTGACTGCAGATTGAATTTCTGTCCATAAAACTGTTTGGAAAGGAATGTCAGGGCATGTCCATTGCTCGCAAAAAAATTTTGCCCAATGTCTAACTACATGATGTACTAATGCAGTGTTTTCTGCAAAAGAAAAGGAAACAGACCCATGGGCCTTTTCAGAAAATGCTACATTATCTGTAAGGGGTGCAGGAGGAGGAAAAAGTGGACCCTCACCAGGTTCAGAAGTCTCATTAGCAGTTGAAGAAGAAAAACTGTTTGAGGTTACATTACTTGCTAAACAAGAAGATCTTGTAAACCATGCAGCAGGACCAGCAGCATGAGGAGTTTGGAGACTAGAGGATCTATGTCCTCCTCTTGTTTCCTTGGACATTTGGAGAACCCTGGAAAAAGTCACAAGTTGACCAGCATCAAAAAAGGAAACTCTCCAGCTCCCAATTATACTGTATACCCTTTAATTATATTCCATTGGAAGCTAGCGCAACTACGCTAGTGAATTTTCCCCGAAAAACAGATGCTAGCGAAAGACTGTTAGCGTCATGCGCCATCGACCGCTCACTGAAGCATAGTTGTGCTCGGTAGTAAATTGTAGTATCTGTAGTGCAGTTGCACCTGGCAAAGGTGTACAGAGTGTGGTGAAGTGGTCATTGGCGAAAATTCACCCGTTAGTGAATTTGTCCCAAAGGGTCCTTTAAGGTTTTGACACAATATATACTTTTACTTTTGAGAGTATTCAATAGTTCGAGACATTTAAGGTTACATACAGTATAACATTCCTATGAGACCAGAGAATACATTGTATGTAAAACCTGAATTAAAACCATGCTCTAAATAAATTGATGGCACTAAGGAGGGTATGGAAACCCTCTGGGTAGATATTTCAACTGGGCAAAAGGTTACAAAGAAAATGATCATTGGTGTATGCCATTGTCAGGCCTTACCAAGGACCAATGAAGCTGTAGCAACCAAAGTGAGGTATCCAAGGGGTTAAGCAAGTTCGTTGTCATATCCAGGCAGAGGTCAGTTCAGGCAGAAGAGACTCATAGTCAATAAACAAAGCCAAGGTCAAGTTCAGGAATAATTAAAGTGCAAGAAATGCACCCAGGAACTTGCTGAAACAGAACCTATTCATGGGCCAGGATTCTAGGGCTTCACTGTCTATTTAAATTCAAATTTGGTGCCAAATCCAGGTGCCCTTGCATTATGCGTTGATGTACTGACGTCACACAACAGTTCGATGATGTTATGGTGCCGCGTGGCGGTGCCGCAGTACCATGGGTGCTGCCATCTTGAGAGTGGCACCAAAGAGGAAAGTGGCACCAAAGAGTGAGGCACTTCTCACTGCTACAAAGTACCTCATATAAGTGGTGAGAATGAAGCCCAGCTACTTTTACAAACAGAAGCAGCTTCACAACTTGGTCAAGTATTATAATCAGTGACTTTAATTATGCAGACATTGACTGGGGCAGGGCCAGGCTGGCTAGGCAACCTCCACCATGCTCTTGTGCATGTGTTTATGTGCATGTACACTCTAATGTGAATGAGCAGTTGTGCACTGACCAGTTGCTTCATCCTCCTCACGTAAGCCCACATGCATGCAAACAAGCACTATGAACAGAACTGCAGACCGGACTGGGGTAGGCAGCAGTGAAAGGTACATGCTGCCACCCTTCAAGCTCTATGCCCTAGGCATGTGCCTACCCCTAGTTCCGGCCCTGGACTGGAATAATGAAGTTGACAAGTCTGAAGAAATTAGCTTTGTAAATATGCTGAATGACAACTTTTTATTTCAGCTCCGTCAAGAACTTTCTATGAATGATTCTCTGTTGAATCTTGTATATAACTAGTGATGGGCGAATTTATTCGGCAGGGGCGAATTCGCGGCGAATTCCCACGATTCGCCGCTGGCGAATAAATTTGCGAAACTGCCCAAAAAATTCGCCCAAAAAAATTCGCCGCTCAAAAACGAGTTGCGCGTCGTTTTTGACACGACGCGCCGAAAACGACGCGACGCGCGCTGAAAACGACGCGACGCGTGCCGAAAATGACGCGACGCGTCGGAAAACGATGCGACGCTCGTCAAAAACGGCGCGACACGTTGCGTTTGACGCGACGCGCGTCAAAAACGATGCGCGACTCGTTTCGCGAATCGGCGGAAAATTCGCGAATTTCTCGGGAAATTCGCTAATTTTTCGGCGAAGCGAAACGCGGCCGTTTCGCCCATCACTATATATAACTAATAATACCAAATGTATCTCTACCATTTGTGTGGGTGAACATTTAGATAATAGTAATCATAACATATTCTCATTTGAGATTATGTTGCAGAAATAACTCTATAAGGGAGCAACTAAAACACAACATTTTAGACGTGCAAACTTTGACAGTATAAGGGCAGCTCTGCAACATATTAACTGGAAAATGCATTTCACAGGGTTGAACATAGAACAAAATTGGTTGTCTTTATAATGTTGCTTAATAAATATACATGTCAGTATATACCCCTTGTAAGCAAACAAATCCTGTGTGGTTCAATAGAAGTGTTGGTGTTTTAAGTACCTTTAATGCTTTCAAGTTAGCTGAGACAGCTAAAACAAGGAGACCAATAAATCATGAAAAAGTGCTCAGACAAGCTAAAATGTAGAATGGAAAAGGGAATTGGAGCAAGCAGTAAAATCCCATTAAAAAATAAATAAAATATTTAAATAGTAAATAAATTAAGCAGGAAGGGTGGGACCCTTAATATCAGAGGGGGGTCAGCTGGTTAATGAGAACAGAAAAACGCATCGATTCTTAACTGTTATTTTTCATTTGTATACACAAATGAGGAACTACTGTATTTAATGAAGGTTTCCTTCAATAGTCCCAATTCTAGTAATACAACTAAACAAAGGTAATAAAAAGTTGTACACTAAGGGGTACATTTACTAAAGGTCGAAGTGAATATTAGAATGAAATTAAAATTTTTTAAATTTTGAGTCATTTTGGGCTACTTTGTACTTCAAAGTTCTTGCCCTTCGACTATTCGCCAGCTTAAAGCTGCTGAATTGCCATTTTAGCCTATGGCAGACCTCATAGAACCTGTCCTGAAAAAATTTATAAGTTACAAGAATTCAAAGGATTTTGTGGAGATTCGTTCAATTGTTTGATCGAATCGAACGATTCGAACAATTTTTTATTCGATCGAAACTGGGCCTATTTGATCGTAATAGGTCCATTTTCTATCAAAAAGGCCCTTTAAAAATACTATGGAGGACGAATTTCTGCCCTTCAATGTCAGTGTGTTAAGGGAGTGTCATTAACTGAGAAGGATGTAGGGTTTTTTGTAGATAACAAGTTGTTTAAACCAGCACTATGAAATATGTTGGTGCTACATAAACATGCTATACATGTTAATAATAATAAATTACCGGTAGTGTGACTACTAAAGCAAATAAGCTACTGTTTTGCATTAAAAAGGACAGAAACTAGAGGGATTAAAACAAGATATAAATTATCTGGATAGAATGCAGAGGCATTTATCTAAACTGTTTACAGGGATGGGAGACTTAAATTATGAGGGTAGACTGTCAAGATATTTTACAAGTACATTAGAGGACATTATAGACAAATAGCAGGGGACCGTTTTCCCCTTAAAGAGGATCACCTCACCAGAGGCCACGCCTTCGGACTAGAGGAAAAGAACTTTCATTTGAAGCAGCATATCTGAGTGTATGGAGTGGGAGTGTGTGTATGTATAGATGCTGGGTTGACTAAATACAAAGCCCAAATTCTATTACAATCTCTGCATAAAACAATGTAGAGATAGAGGAGGTTGCTGTTTTTCAATTGTTAGTGTTATCACGATTTAACCATTTATACCATTTGCATCAGTAAAATCTTTTCCATCTGTAATTTTTTTCATGGTTTTTACACTTAATACATTTTGAATTTTTAGAGTTGAAATAAAAATATACAATCCACAAAAAAAAAGACATTTAAATGTTAGTAAATAGGCCCCCAGGCATTCTCAGTTGACATCTGCCTTCATAGAAAATGACCTGAAGTGGTGCAAGTTTCTGCCTGCCAACCCTGCTGTTTTCAGAACAATGTACAGATAAAAGCAACATTTAGGTAGTCCCCAGGGTTACAGTTTAAAAGGAGGAAGGGCTCTGCCTGTGGTGCCAATGTACTGTATTTAACAGGTTTTAGTACTTTAAGCAATTCATTTAGTATTTTCATTTGCCCTGCAATTATAAAACAGTATCTTTTACTTGATCCTTAATAATCTGCACAAATCCGTATCAGTAACAAAACAGTCCTGTTGGGTTTATTTAATATTTCATAATAGAATTAAGTTATGGAGATCATAAATTACAGAACAATACCCAAAAAAGCCAAAGCCCCAAACATTCTGCATAATAGATCCCATACTTGGATATTTGGATATCTTTGGGTATTATGGTACAGATGAAGCCACTTTGGTTTGTGTGTTTGACACAGAATAATTAAACTCAGATTTCTCACTTTTCCCATTTAACACAGAAAATTGCGTCACAGCATCCCATCTAATTAAAGTGTTCACCATTGTGAACAATGGTGCTTTGGTATGCTAATGAAAAGGTTAAATGCATTTAATGAGTTAAGATGACTTTAGATAACACAGTTTCTTAAATTAGTCCCAAGTTATGATGCATTTAAAACACAAATCCAAGTGGCTTCATCTGTACATAACAAACAAACAAACAATGCATTTGGCATTCATATGTGTTACTTTTATGTATTTTATAGCTAACAAATAAGGAGTAATGCAGTACTAAGCATAAAAAAATGCGCCAAAGTTAGCACTAGGTTTCAGTTAGCTAGCAAATTATAAGGTTGAGAATAATTTTTTCAAATGATATATTTGCCCTTTAGATTTGCTTGAAAATGTGGCCTTGGAAACGTAAACATATTTTATTTCACTATTATAGCCATGGACCATAATTTCACAATCTTAAGTATCTACTTTTAGGTCTATGTATCAGTAAACCATACTCCATGAAAAACCTCACAGGATTGAAGATTATCAATCATTTACATTACAATTTAAATAAGTAAATTATATAAAAAGTCATGCAGGAACAATTTTTTCAAAGTAACATGCCTTTATAAGACTTATGAGCTTAAATACTCTATTGATGTATGGTATAACTAAATATCTAATTTTTGAGAATAAAGTTCAGTAATGAAAATGCCTTAGAGAACATGTAACCCCCCCCCCACACACAAAAATGTAATCACTGAAGAACTTCTTTGAAATCTCTACATACCTGTCACTCTAGTTGTTCAAAGGTTAATAGTAAGGATGTGGCATACATTTAATCATTTAGAACTCCTTCTGCACCTCTAACCCACTCAGCCCCTTCCCTCATGAATTTCCTTTGGATGTTGGCTACTGAGCATGCTCAGTTGTTGTTCTCAAGTCAGATTTATAAACACACCCTCCAGTCTAGCATACAATAGAGATGGCATTGCTGGTTACCATAGAAACTCTGCTCTAGCTCTCTGGTCTTTTTTTCAAATCCAAAGCTCCTCTCCTGAGCTCAGAGAAAAACATTACAGTGCTTAATCCAAGCAGGACTTGTCATCATAATACATTGTGCCTGTGTAAGTCTGCATTTTTCAGTTGCATGAACTTTACATCACATATGTGCTGTTTGCAGATAGAAATGCACTGATGATGTGTCATTGGGAAAATAGCCCCTGGGTGAAAGCTGCTATTTGTTTTATGAAAATGTAATTGTGCTGGTAAATGGGGATGTATGTAGTACAAATAATGCTGTTGGAATAGATTTATTAATCCTGGTTAGTTATCAGACACTGAACAATATTCATGTAGTGTCAGACATAATTAAGTCCATTAATGCCTCAGGAAAGCTTGAATTACCTTAAGTACTGTAAGACTATGAGTACATTTATTTGATGTTCTGATGTGAACCAAAGCTCTTAAAATAAAATGGTGCTCATGTTGTCTTAAATAACCTAATTAATTGAATCAAACAGTTTGTTTTTATTAAGAGATCTCTTCTTAACATAATTAATTTTTAAATCTAACAATCTCTGCAGCATGTATCCATTTACAGAAACATTTTCCTCTTTGACTATACTAAGTTCAGTAATATGAACTCCACACCTCATTTTAATTTACATTAAACTGCTTTTTATTAACAATTAAGATATCAGGCCCACCTGTGACAAAAATGTTGTATCCAGAGGGTTAAAAAGTTTGTGGTAAAAAAAACACAGGCATATGTACAAGGCAGGCTGCAAGCAGAGAGGCAAATACCTGCACAATGTCTATGGAGCTTTTCCTGCTCACAGCGATATGCCTTCCTTTCTGTATATGTTTTTTTGACAAAGAACTGTCAAGGCCCTTTGAAAATGTGGGTTTTTTTATATGCTTCTCACTATCTGAGGCTAGTGTCCACTATGATGCTGAGAACAATTAAATACTCAAAATGATTAGCCTTCAATTTGTTAGATAACTCCTTCCTGTAGGCTGCTACATAGGTCCCGTTATTCCAAACATTCAGAATTCAGATTGTGGATATTGCTACAGCCCAACACAGAAACACAATAATGTTTTGGGTATGAAAAGGCATTTGTAAAACTGCCATTGCTAATGATTAGTGATGGACAAATACATTTATCAGGCAGCGATTCACAGTGAATTTACACATTTTGCCGCCCACTGTTTTCGATAAACTGTGGCGAAAATTCACCAGCAGAAATTTTCCACAACAAAAGTAAATTGTTGCTCATCAAAATTGGATTGCATCAAAATTATCTGGATGCCCATTGATTTTAATACACTTGAAAAAAATTGTCACACTTATAAAAATTGTGCTTATGCCAGAATTGTCAGTGTCAAAATTATTTTGATGCCCATTGACCTCAATGCATTTCGCAAATTCACTTCGGTGCATTTTGAATAATTCGAGGGACAGATTCACCCATCACTACTAATGATGAGTTATCAAAAACTGTTTGAATGTGTTTTTAATATGGCCACTAGATGATGTGATATAAAATAAATATATAGGTCTTATTAGCAATGTTAGTTTGATTAAAAAAAAAAACATTTGGTGCCCAAGAGTTTGCTGTGCCGAATGCTGTAATGTTCTCTCAATTGTAAACAAAGGAGATTTCATGGTGTGTTTGGAGTTTGTGTTTATGAGCACTTGTAGGTGGCCAGTGTGGAATGTGTACCTTAAAATGATCTTAAAGAAGCTGTGCTCGGTATTAATACATACAGTATTGTACTAAGTTCAATAGAACATTACCGCAGATCTGAAATATGTACTGTATGCAGACTAATTCCACTTACTGTATTTGAGCTCTATTAGATTTGTTTTCTGATAGCCATAGTTTGTTTTTTAAATTACCTTTTCTTGCAACACTGGGCCAGATTCAGATCAATTAGAATTTGTATTGCTTTATAATTTATCATGGGTGAGATTCAATATGAGGAGGAAAAAAAACTTTTCACCTATTTCAGTTCAAGTTTTTCCCATAAAAAACAATAAAGTTTTTATATGATAAATGCTGAAATAAGGTTCTAAGGGACAATCTGAGACTGAATAAGGAGATAAGTCTTTCTAATTGAATCTCAGTAGTATACTGCTGTTACTGTGCTTATTTCTGGGTCAAACTTTGCCTGAATTGTTACCATTGACCTGTCCTAGGCAGCTTCGGGTTTCAAACTGCAATTTGAACCTATATGGAAATCAGTACAAGGGAGATGCTTAGCCCTAGGAATCGAATTAACAACAGACCTCATTATGCATTCAAAACATATCTTTATATGCAATTACATATTCTAGAGTACTTCACTGTGGATTTAAGATGAAATTATAAATTACAGTGCCTTTAGAATAAGAATATAAATTAATGTTAAATAGCTAGTAAAAGAACAGATAAATACTAGAATTACAAGGATAACTATAGGATCTACAATATAAAAGAAAGGGCAAATATTTTGATTTCTAATTGAAATGCTAGGTACCCAAATCAGCCTAAATTGTACCAAATGTTGTATACTGCATCTCTCGGTGTTACTAGTTATGACAACTCATTTTTCTTAAACATGTTATTGATACTGCCTGCTCAGGAATGCCCACTTCAACAGTGGAACAACATGTTCCTGATTTAAGTTTTGCTCCTGTATTGATGAATAGGGCAAACATTGAATAGCATTAGAATAATGATTCACGTGTTATAGAACATAGGAGATATTGGAAAGATCCAAATCATTACTAAGATTAGGAACACTAAGGAAACAGTGATAAATAATATTAAATAGTTACCATAGTTCCACTTTGAGTAAACTGAGCTCACCTGTTTTGGGATCAACTGAAAAATAAGGCTGTCCTTTAAGAATACTATAAACCACTCTTGCGCTGTTTCCATATGTAGGATCATCTCCATCTGTAGCTGTCACCTGAATAACCGAGGTACCTAGACAAAAATGACAACTAAATAAATTTGGCATGCTAATGTATCTTATAAAATTACACTTTTAGCTCATATAAAGAGGTAATGTAATTACAAATAAAAATAAAAGTTTGCATTCCAAAATGTTATATTTTTGTTACACATATTACACTCCAATTTTTAATTGTGTATTGCACACTTTAAGACATGCTTGAAGGCACTTCAATAGCATTTTTTTCAACAAGAAGTATTATTACAGTAGCTGTGCACACACTCTAAAACTCTCAATCTTTTTTTCACTGTCTGAAGTAACTGCTAATCAGTTTCAAGGTTTTCAAAAGCTATTTTGAATGTGCACAAAGAAAATGGTTCTTATAAGTTTTGCCAGTGCAGATTTGTGATCTTTTGTAATCACTGTTGGATTATTTGCCAGATCAATACTGATGTTGACTTATCATGTCATAAAATTACAAACAGAATCATGGGTGAAATTCAGGGCTACTTAAAGTACAGGTATGGAACCTGTTATCCAGAATGTTCGAGACCTGGGGTTTCCGGATAATGGATCTTTTCTTTAATTTGAATCTTCATTCTTCAGTGTACTAGAAAATCATGTAAGCATTAAATAAACTAATAAGCTGGGGTTGCCTTCAATAAGGGTTAAGTATATCTTAGCTGGGATCAACTACAAGGTACTGTTGTATTATTACAGAGAATAATGAAGTATTTTTTTTTTTAATTTGGATTATTTGGATAAAATAGAGTCTATGGGATTTCCATAATTAGGAGCTTTCTGGACAATGGGTTGTAAGATAACGGATCCTATACAAGTATAACAAAATGCACATTGGTAGTGTGTCTGATCTACCCAGAGTTTCAAACAACAACAAAAAAAAGGGATTGACCACTGCACATTCTATAGCACCTTCCATTATTTGTAATTTATTCATTGCAAAACACAGTGTTAGAACTAATGGAGTCCAAGTTTTACCAACCTGACACCTGTTAAAGAGTTGTTTCAGCATAGAAAAAAATGTAAATGTATTAATTTAAAAAATAATGTAACACATTACTAAAGGTAACTATTATTATTGCCTGATAATTATTGCTGAGAGCTAAACCCTTAAAGCAAACATTTTGGAATATACATACAAACCAGTGATGACAATTAAGCAAAAAGCGATGCAGAATATGTTGGGAGAATTGTGCTGAAGAGCTGAAATTGTGTAACTATCAACAATAAGAAACACCTTTTTGTCAATTTCACATTATAGACAGATTTTGCAATTAAATATATATATTTGCTATGCAGCCAGAATCTTGATTCGATCAGTCTCCCAATAAAGTTTACTGTATATCACTCTTATCACTTGTGGTCCCAACTGTTTTCTTACTCATCTCCTTTCCTCTTTCTACTCACATAATATATTTATTACATACTAAAAAAAAGTTTCAGAAAGCATTTCCAGAAGTAAAAACACTACAGTTCACAAGTGGTTAATAATCCCATGGTCTCATTAAAAAAATGTCATTACCCAATAACATAAAGCATGCTGTTTATGAATGCATAATTAAGATACAAGGTGTAATATATGCAATATTTAGGGGGCAATTTATTAAACCTTGAATTTTGCTGGTCTGGTTTTTAAAGGAAAAACCCTCCAATCTTTCAAGATTAATTATACAGGTATGGGATCCGTTGTTCAGAAACCCATTATCCAGAAAACTCTAAATTACAGAAAAGACATCTCCCATAGACTCAAGTATAATCAAATAATACAAATTATTTTAAAATGACTTTTTTTCTGTAATAAAACAAAATGAGCGTATTAAGTTTATTTAATGCTTATGATTTTCTCGTAGACTTAAGGTATGAGGAGCCCAATTACAGAAAGATTAATTATCTGGCAAACCCCAGGTCTTGAGCATTCTGCATAACAAATCCCATACCTGTACTCCAAAGATGTTCTAATTCTAATCCGGAAATATTCCAGCTAAAACCAATCAAAGTCATGTAAAAGTCAAGGGCAGATGGTCCCTTTTGCAACTGAAATATGTTTTTTGCCTTCATAATTGTCAGTTTGGGCTGCTAAATACTTAGGGGCAGATTTATCAAGGGTTGAATTGAAAATTTGAATTACAAAAATTAGAATTTCGAACTATTTTTGTGAACTTTGACTATTGAATAGTTCAAATTTGATTAGTTTTTGCAAAAAAAATTCGAGTTTGACCATTCACCATCTTAAACCTGCCAAATTGCTGTTTTAGCCTATAGGATGACCTCCTAGAACCCATTTGCAGTCAATTGTTGAAAATTCAAAGTTTTTTTCAGGGAAAACTTTGAATCGAATTTGAACGATTGCACTATTACTTCAATCTAAAACGGACCTGTTCGATCAAAAACCATCCAATTTGAACAAAAAATTTTTTTTTGAACTTCGACCCTTGATAAATGTGCCCCTTGATAGATTCAAGTTTTTGTTACAAATTTTCCTGCATGGACTGTTTTCAATCCACATTGTAGTACATTAAGCCAGATCATGGATCGGGGTTTGTTCAAATTTTTATTATTAAAATAATAGAAAAAAAATCTGTTGTTTTTTTTTTAATACCCCTCTAAATATAAGAAGTAATAGGACCAGGTCAAAACTGTACTTAATTCACAACTTGCCTTTACACCGAAATTGTTTTTGAAAATGCACAGCATGACAAAGTAAAATTCATAAAAAACCTCTTGACAAAGCCTCTTGAAAATAAATTTATAACATGAATATGAAATGTGCATACCATTATGACTAGTCTTGCAATGGAAGGATTAATATCAGCAGAATGTCATGTAATTAATAACACACAGTGATATTTCACACATCATCATACATTTGAATAAATTACCAGGGCATCCATTATACTTCTGCTGTTCTTAAGACAGGGCACTCAGTTATTCATAAAAGTGTGTATCTTTTTAAACACCTCTATACCATCATTTCACACTTGCTAATGCTGCAAATGCAATCCATTGTGCAATTATATATTTATTCATTTCAATTGATTAATTAACAGTTGGCTATATACAATTGTATATTTTAACAAGGCCTACTTATAAAAAAATAAAACCATGATAGCTTGATAATAATGGTCTTCAAGAAATTCATTTTCCAATATGCAGATTAACATTAGATTTTATGGATAAACTGTTAATGGTTTTATGTCAATATGTTTTTACAAAGTGCAGAAAAAGAAAAAGAGAGCAAACTGAAATGGTTTTTTTAACTCTGTGTCCTGTCCTTTTCTGAAGGCAGAGGGCAGATTAATTAAAGGGTGAAATGGCCATCGCTAGCGATAATTCGCCAGAAATTTCATCTGTAACATATTTGTGCCTGGCGAAGTGGCGCAGAGTCTGGCCAAGTAGTCACTGGTGAAAATTCCCCCCATGGAGTGCAGAGACCTGTGCTCAATTAACACAAGGATGTCTGTGTTCTCTAATGTAATTATACAGTACATATCATGCAAAAGCTATGGAGGGCTTGCTCTCTATGGCAAGCATTAAGGACTGGCCTATCTTTCTAACTACTCAGAACTAACAAAAAGTTTGCACTGCACCAATTGAAGCAGCCCACTGTGGACACACTCATGCAACTGCATTCTATTTTGCACAACTGCAATTGCAAACAGAATATAAATAAACCCTCACTGGTTTTGTTGAATCTACAGCAAATATAATCATGTACTTGAACAGTTAAAGTTAAACAAAAGTTATTATGGGTGTAATGCAGAAGAAGGTTGTCTCATTGAATATTTGTGTTGAATTTGCACAATGTAAATATGTCCTCATTAGATATTCACAGTCTATTATTGCTTTTATTGCTGAGGTTAACGAGTGTATACACAAGATATTATGTTTATGCTACTCAACAGATTCTTAAACAACTTGATTGCTTAATATCACTTTGTCTGTTTACGCGAATAAATGTCAAGTGCAAAGGTCTTGACATAAAAAGCAACTGTATTCTGTATTTCCCCAGCAACATGCATCACAGGGCAAATGCTTGTATGTGTATGGAGAAAATTATGCTACATCTTTATCTGTCTTCATTGGGCCCCAAAAACAAAAACAGCTTGTAATAAATAGCAAATTGCAAATTATATTGCTATCTAGTTGGTATTGTTTGACCTTCAAGGGATAAGCACAGTTGCTGTCCTATGAGAAAACATTTTTATAAAATGCACAAATTAAAATAACCACAGACTGCTTTTTGTAATCTTTGTTCTTAATTGCTTCTGGGTTACTCCCACATGGTTGGTTTGAAGTGGATTTGGTAACGTTTTTTTAAAGATCCAGATTGGTGAAATGAGAGCTGAACTAATCAATTATCAGTAAACGAGTTCCATGTATATTACACTATTTGTGAGTTGCAAATCCCAGGGCAAAACATTCACCACCAATTTGTAGCTAATTCAATAATGATTCATGGCTGTTCAAATGTCAGTTCACCAAAACAAGCCCTGTTCATTCCCTAACAAAGCAAATTAAAACAAAGGCAAATCACACATCTTCCTCTAACTAGAAACTGATGACTACTAAGTTACAGAGCAGTAGCATCTTGAATGTTTAATATAGTTGGAACTAATGATTTTTTTTTTGTTTAAGACAATAGAGAATCCTGGTCAGAGAAATATATCACTGATACATAAATGTATCTCTTTATTATTGAATGATAAATGAGTAAAATGCATTCCAAAGATTTGTAGAAAATTTACGAAAATTAAATAAAGATAAACATTCTTAAACAAAGCCATAAATATCTAGGGCTGTAATTTGCAAGTGTGATTTTTCTTTTTTTATGGCCAACACAAAAATGTGACAGGGGGACAGGCAGTATACCATTGATATTAGGCCCTTATTCAACATTGCAGGGATACCAGAGCAGAATCATTTTATTATGGTGCAAGGTGATGAGTGAATGTTATATCTGCCACTGTTTTAAGAGCAATTGTTCTGTATATATGCTGCATATAAGCACATTTGTCCTCTTGCACCTGTACAATTGGTAAAGAGCTTTAAAGTCTTTATTTGTACATTTCTTCTGATTTTAATATATGATTCTTATTGAGTCATGAGTTCATACATTAGGTAAAGATTGGGGAAATATCCAGATTATGATCTCAGTGTTAAAGGGAATAGAAATGTTCCAGTGAACTATGTACCTATAGTGTGACATAAAAGTAGGATCTTGTGAAGTCCAATAAAAACAGTGGTAGCATTTCTGACTCACATACAGTATTAACTTACTCTCTCTGGAGCAGGCAAAATATGGGGTCTCATTTACAGTCTCATCATCAGCGATAGCAATCAATAATTATAGATTTTCTTCAGCTAGCTGCATGTAAAACAATCTGATTGTTGCTATGATATATTGACCATTATTAAGATAATACAATTAGTAGTATTTGTTCGAGCTTTGATAAATCTGCCCCTTAATGTTATACATTTACTCACTTTCACAAGGAATTCCAGCACTTAATCAATAAATATGTTTTGCATACAGCATGGAAAATAAAATTAAGGTAAAATGCAATATACTGTATGCATGTTTGTGCGTTTGTGTACATTTATTATATATATAATTACTGTGAAATAAAGTTGATATTTCCCTTCTTTTTAAGTACATTTCCAGCATTTCTTTGTTTCTATTTGCATGTTTACAGTATGAGGGGCACATTTACTAAGGGTCGAAGTGAATTTTCAAATACAATTAGAATTTTTAAAATTAAAATTTCAAAGTAATTTTGGTCTACTTCAACAAAATTCAATTCGAATTGAAAAATTTGAAAATTCGATTTTTAAAGTACTGGCCCTTTAAAAAATTTAATTTGACTATTTGCCACCTTAAAGCTGCCGAATTGCCACTGTAGCCTATGGGGGACCTCCTGGAAAATCTAAAAATTTTTAAATCGTTTCGGTTCGAACGATGCGATCGTTCGATTCGAACTATTTTTAATTTGATTGAAAACAGTCATTGTCTATCGAGAATCATCCCCATTTTTCATGGAAAATTACCCCCACCAAAAAATGTTGAATTTAAAAAAATTAAAAAATTTAAATATGATCAATGGTAAATCTGCCCCTTAGTGGGTATGTAATGCTACCCCTAAACCCCAGAGATGATAAAATACAACTGAAACAGGCAAGATGAAAAGTTAATTAAAAAAAATTTTGATTAAGACAAAAGTTAATTCATTTATATTAAAACACAATTATAATATGTATGATGATGATTGTAACATATAGGGTCTGATTTACTAAGGCTTGACTTTCGAAGTGTAAAATACTGAGAAATTCGACCCTCCGATATTTTGGGGGGTTATTTTCAATCGAATATGGCCGTTTTGAAAAACAGCCGTTTATATATACTATAAAAATAATTGTGTTAATTTGCATCTTTTTTTTATATGATTAATTTTGAAAAAAAAAAAGATAACTTTGATGGACCTTGATTCCCAAGAGTAATGACAAAATATTGGAAGAAATTTCAAAATGTTAGTAGATTATTTGGAAATCTACTTGGACACCCATCTAATTTTTAAAAACAAATGTTAACATTATTTCATGTTCCTATAAAAGTGTTTAAACTCACAGGGGCTCACTTTACTTTATGCTACTCATAATAATTTGCACAGTGAATAAACGGTATTTAGCCTGTGTGTGCTTATATTTATAAAACTGGACAAGATCGGTGTATTTAATGTGCAAACATTATTGTGAAATTTTATTTGCACTGTGATTATCCTTAAGAGCTTTTTAAATATGGCATAATCGCAAATGTGAAAATGTATGCATAAAGGGCCATTTCTGCCATAAGGCAAGGTGAGAAACTTTCCTCAGAGGGAGTGAACAGCCAGACACAAGGGGTGACAAAAAGCCACCTCTTGTAACTTTAAGATTTACTAAGGGTCAAATTTAGACCATCACATTTTTTAAGGGTATTTTCGATCGAAAATGGATCAAATAGGTCAGTTTTTGATCAGATAAAAGTTATTTGAATCATTTGAATGCATTGATTGATTTGAACAATTTTGGAAAAAAATCTCACAAATTTAAAAAAAGAAGGGGTTTACTAAGTCCATATGGCTTTGAATCTGTACACTTCCTCATATCCCTAGTTTCTGGGCAGATGCCCAGTTACTTCATTTACATATTTATATGAGTTCCTGCCACACTGTAATAAAGTGCCTGGGTAGGGGTGGATCTTTCTCTTTGGCTTCTGGTTACTGACCCTGCTGGAACACACCTCAGGGGGATTCCACTAGGAATAATAAAGCCCACACAGTTTGCAAATGAAACAAATATAAACTTTATATAAACTGTAGTAAAACTTTGGCAAACTAATACACCATGCACTCCTACACTGGGGACACATGGAACACTACCTAAATCACTGTTAGGTACGTAACTATTGCTCCAACACAGTCCTTTTTAATATCAAAGTCCCAATCCTCAGGAAGGGGTTAATAATCACACAGTTGAAATGAAATTTCCCTTCCCCATAGCTCTGATTCCCCAGGTAGCCTACCATTTCCCAAAAGTACCTCTTCCTTTGGAATTTAGCAGCAGCTCCCACATAGCATGTAAACACAAAAGACTTGTCTTCACTTTATAGCCCCATGCTTGTATCCTTGCCAGTATCCTCTTGGGTGGCTCCTCTTGGGAGGCTCACTCACCGGGGTGCTCTCAGATGCAGTCACACTAGATATTACAGGTATCTCTGCAGCAGGATCAATCTCAACAGTGGCACATTTCTCCTTCTGAGTTTCTGGCAGCTTTGCAGGAGAGAGACTGGGCTCAATCTGTACCTCCACAGATTCCACAGATTTAACAGCTTCTCTGTACTTGACAGTCTTAGAGCTACTCATGCTGGCTCTCTTCAGCTCTCCTGAAGACAATTTCTATTTGGCTCACCCTCAGGCACACCCTCTCTCCCAAGGATGCACCGGGGTGCTCAGCCAATTGGATCACTCTCCAGCCTGAAAATGGGCTGGATGATGTCACAGGCAGAAAAACAGGGGAAGGTTTTCTCTTGTCCCCTACATACTGTAAGTATTAACCCTGTGGATTTATTGTCTTGGACAATAAACTTGGTATAGTGTTTGCTGCAAAAACCTCCTGGCATCCATTATTTTATTTTTAAGCACATTAGCCTCTGATAGGTGCAGTTCAACTACACCCTTCCCTCTTATCTTACACATAGCGAAGGCCCTGCCTTGTGTGTTAGATTGAAGTGTAACCCTTGCTCTACTGTAAATAGCTGGACATTAACCCTTTTGGTGTAAACTAGCCCAAAATAACATTACATATACATGAATTTGCAATATTTAAATATGACATTGTCATATATCTATATTTATGTCCTTTATAATTTGGTTATGAACTTACCAAAAAAGAAGGAACATATTCATTTAAGTTTGTATAAACATAAAGAAGATTATGCCCAAGGATATTATGCTTGAACAGATGAAAAGCATGTTGAAAATATGCTTGGCCTTCCAGGTGGAAAATTCCAGAATCATTAAAGGGAAGCAAGCATTTTCACAGCTAATTGTAAAAAACTTTTAGAGGATTAAAATAAGGGCTTAAAAGATGTATTTTAGAATAAATCTTCTTCCCACTAATGGAAGGAATTTATAGACACTGTACCCCATAAGAGAACAAAAGGCTTGTCAGGCTTCATAGATCAAATGTAACAATTTTATAAACATAGCCCAATGGATGTTGTTTTCAGAATATTAATAGTTCAAAGCAAACTCCATAGAAGAACATGTTATATCTTTATTCTAATAGAAGTTTAGCCACTTTTCAAACTTTTCATTTATAAAATGGCTTTTAGATGATTGATATGATAGTAAGTGTAGGTCCCCTTTTTTGGAAATGTATGGATTATGATATAGTTTCATGTAACTTTTACCCATCTCCATAACATTTTATAAATAACGACTTCTATATCATAGGAGTCATTTCCAAACACGTGCATTGTGCACAATTGCAATTTTGAATGATTATTTTACACAAAGTAGTAATTTTTCCATAACTCCAGCATAATTATGGCCTTGTGCAGATTTGTGCCTGCCATTGTGTTAAATCATGTGCATTTTAACAAATTGGATGCACTGTTCATTGTGCTCCTATCATGCCAGTATTGTGTCATTTGTAGCACTTGCCATTTTCAGCACTCTACGATTTTCCATGTGATTGTTTAGGTGCATGCCTGCTATGCATATTGATGAATCCCTAAGTGGGAAGGAACCGTGGAATTAACACCATGTACAGTTTGGTGATAGCTATAGGTTCCCCCTTTATATATTTACACTTAAATAAAAACCTTTTCTTGATGAAGCCAAATAAACATGCAACAATTTTTAATATAGATAATGATATTAACATAGATAATTTGACTACTATTTCACATTAATTTGGTTATTACATGCCAAATAAACTATTATTATTAACATTTATTTATATAGTGCCATACTTCGCATGTAAACTAGGAGGGGTAAACAGAATTGTGGCTCCCAGACAGAAAATTGTAAAATTGTGTTTTTAGGTCTTTTGATTCCTGCTGTTAAGATTAGTATTAAAGTGTGTGCTCTCATACATATCCCTTACTGATCTGATACTGATACAGTGTCATGATCTCTGTCTGCTAATGCTAATTCTAAAAAAGATGCAGGCTCACATGAGATTGAGCTACTGGTGTTCCCATCTTTGAAGAAGAATGGTAACACCTGCATCAAAATAGGCAGTTGTTATATAATCTCAAATAAAAGGATATTATTTAAAACATAAGTATGACTAAGAGCAATGATGACTAAGCATTAAAATAATAATGTTGTTTTTACATTTACTAGTGCCTGTACTCCCCCATAAAGCAGCCCCTTAAGTGGCTGCTGTCACTTCGATCAACAGGTCAGAGAGATCATCTGATTCTGTATTTGTGCCGCAGAGTCTTCTGTCCAACCATAACACATAAGATGGTGAAATATAGAACAGGGCAGAGGTATTTGTTCTTAGTGGCAACGATTGATGTTTGTTTGAGTAGTTCATGGTACAGTACCAACTGACATTCAGACAGAATAGTATTAAGTTCAGCTGCTCATAATCCTGGAGTTATTGGCCTGTAAATTCAGGAAACAATAAATTGGATCTTCTGCTTCTGCTGATGCTCCAAGAGGTAAGAATTAAATGAGTGTTTTGGTGATATTAAAGGATAGAGATTGCTGACAGCTGAATCAGGAGAAGACAGTGATGGTAGTGTGGAAAAAAATGATAATGTTTGAAAACTGAAGGGAACAGGGAGGTACATAATATACAGACACAGATAAAGAGGCATTTAGGAATTATTTGCTGCTACTGTATTAACAAATACATATTCTACAGTGTTAGCCAATAAATTTGAGCAGTGACCATTTGTCAACTAAAATATACTCAGGCATCAAGCTGCCTCCTCTGGGCTCTATCAGAACAAAATAGTAACAATGCAAGTAATAAATGTTGTTACTGGAAGAAAATAATGTGAATAATTTTTTGACAGAGATGGAAAAACAGCGAACACTGTCCGTTTGTAGGTTCTACTTTGTTGGTTTCCTGGATGTGATTTCTCTGTTCTGATTCCTGTTTTTGACCTCTGCTTGCCTGACTAATCTGACTTCTGTGATGCTGACCCCTGCCTGGTATTTTTACTATTCTGAAATCCGTAATCTGATCTGTGCCTGTTTGACTCTTCTTGATTGACTCCTGGCCCTGGCCTCTGCCTGTTTGACTATGTTTGTAGTCTGCCTGCACCAACCTGGCTTGTTCATGCCCCTCTGATTGTCCAGAACCTTTAGCTTTGCTCCTCTCTTTAATAAGACCTGGCACCATCCGAGGGCTCCTCACGAGGTGAAAGGTGGCTTTTATAGGCAGAAGCAAGAGCTGAGACCAGGGAACCTAGCATTGGTTCTGAATTTTGGGTGCCGGTTCTTGACATTACAACGGGCCATGGAAGCCGAAGGTCACGCTGCTGCTACTCCCACCTCTGAAGGGCTTCTCACCACCCATCTACAGCTCGTGGAAGAATAAGAGTGTAAACAGGGTTATCTGGCTGAAGACCTGCCCAACCTCTCACGCAGATTGGACGCTGCATAGCAGATTCCAACTTCTGCAGTTCAACCCCCTGTTGCCATCCATGAGGGTTCTTCTGCAGCCTTGGGTAACAGGAGTAGTCTCCATGAACCTAAAGTTTCCTTCCCAGAAAAATTTAGTGGGGGCAGGACTAAATTCTTTACATTCCAAGAGACATGTAAGCTGTACCTCAGATTTTTCCCTCATTTTTCCCAACTGGAGAGGAAAACGGGAGTTTGGTTATGACCTAGTTACAAGGTGACCCACAAATTTGGGCTCTAAGGTTAACCCCCTCTGACCCTGCCTGGTATTCCCTTGAGTTATTTTTTAATACCAAGGCATTATTATACAATGACCTGGATTGTGCTTCTTCATCCAATACAGAGATTCGTAGATTGGGAACAGGGTCATTGAGGAATATTGTACTGAATTCCACCAGTTGTCCATTAAGACTGGTTGGAATGACAATGCACTACATAGTCAATTCTGGGTGGGCCTCTCAGAATCTGTCAGAAGACAGTCTCGTTAATTTCCCTCATCCTTCCTCACTGGATGACCTAATGAGGTTAGCCATCCAGATTGAAAGGAGACAAAGGGAAAAGAGGACTGAAAGGGGTATACCTTTTTTCACTATGCATAGTACTGATAAGTCACCTGCCCCCTCACTGGCTTTACCTCATGCGATTGGGAGTCACTCACTTGTCCCCTGAGGAAAAGGCTTGCAGGCAGTCTCTTGGTCTTTGTGTGTATTGTGGAGATAAAGGCAATTTTTTGAACCAGTGTCCTAAGAGGCTGGGGAACTTAAAAGCCTAAATGGAGAATGGGAGCTCCATTTAGGTCGAGAAGTTTCCTCTCCCCTATTTTCCTCTAGGATCTTGGTACCAGTCAATTTGTGTTGGCTAGGTGGTTCTGCTAAATTATCTGCCTTTGTGGATTCTGGGGCGGCGGGGGAACTTTTTAGGTGCTGCCTTCGCAGAAGTCTGTACCTATTTCCATGTGTATTAATAATCTTCACTTTGAGAAAATATCTTTTCATATTTGTCACGTAAACGAGACACCCAACCACACATAACCCTTGGGTTTGGCTACAAGGGATTACAATCAGTCTCTCAATCACCTTACACGCAGGTTAGACTAACATCAGACACTCCAAAACACAGCAACACCCACAAAGTTCATTCGCTGCTACCATCTATCATTAACAGGCAATAGAAACCTAATGTGACTATTCCCCTGCCCTCTATAACAGGTAATAACTCACACTACACAATGCATCAACCACTCTCTCCTATGGTAGTTAGTCAGGGTAAGATCCTACTAGTCCAACAAGCACTCCAGCAGCCAAAGGGTTAATTCACATTCAAAACACACTTTCCTGCTAGCCGTACTAGTTATCCAACATACAAATAGGCAACTTTCCCTTCCACACATACGAAGAGTTCACACACTTAGGAACAAGCATTCATATGGGCAATGAGTTCATTGGAGCACAAGGACTAACACATTAAATGGTATTTAATATAAAAAAAAAAGTGCATATAGCATATATATATATATATATATATATACATATATATATATATATATATATAAATGATATTACAAAGATGACATATAGTTGCAAATACAGTAAATAAAATAAAAGGGAGTAAAAACACAAAGAAAGCTACTATACCAGGGTTAGAGTTCCTTTTTGTGTCCTCTGAGGCACGAGTTGAAAGCTGGACATACAATCCACTGTAAAATGAAGCCTCCTTGTATGACAATGGGATATTAGGAATGTCACCTTTTTATTTCCTGCTGGGACACTCCCCTCATTACCTTATGCATGAGGTAGGAGTGCCCAGGAACTTGTCATTTATGACCCCCTGCAGGGGTTTGCTCCTTTCAGGAAAGATTCCCCAATATCCCTTAATATAATATGGGTACTTGTCAGTTCCCAATTCTATAATAAAAACATGGGCAGGCTGTGATCCTTATGTGGACAAGCAGAACAGTGCCAAATACTAATAGGTTCCCATTTGCCAGTCCCCAGGAACCAGCCCTCCTAACACGTGAGTATAGGCTGGCCCTGTTTGGTATTGTTAGGAAGCATGTGACCTCCTCATAACCAATATGTGAGTTATGAGGATGTGAAACCCATGACATAGAAGATATGGATCCTTTCCTATAATCCATAATATTCTACTTACTATCCCCCATGCTGCTCTAGGTCCACAGCTCTGTTCTTTGATCATCCAATCAAAGAACAAACTGGCTGAGCTTCCTTGCCCAAATGGTGTGGCTCCAAACCATCTCAGAAGACAAATATTGATGTCACTTTTCCACAGCCCTCCTGGTGACATATGCAATCAAGGGTCTCTGTGTGAGACTGCGACCAACTGTTTTGCCATGTTAACTTTTGATGCCAGAGCAATGCTGCCCTGGCATGATAATATTTTTAATGGTTCTTCCTCTTTCCCTTTAATCCTGGGGCTACCCTGGTTGCAAACCCATAACCCTAATTTAGATTGGGTTTCTGGGGAGATTGTAAAATGGTTCTCTAAATGTAGGGACTCCTGTATGAACTCCCTTCCAATGGTTGCAACAACTTCTCTAGAGGGCTTACCTTCCCCATATGCAGACTTTTCTGATGTATTTTCCAAGAAGTCTGCTGAGACTTTACCACCTCATAGGTGTTATGATTGCCCTATAGATTTGGTCCCAGGGTCTACTCCCCCTAGTGGGAGAACATATCCGCTCTCTTTGCCTGAAAGCCAGGCTATGAAAGATTACATTAAAGAGAACCTTGAGAGAGGATTTATTCAAACTTCTAACCCTCCTACAGGGGTTGGGTTCTTTTTTGTGGGCAAGAAAGATGGGGGTCTTCGCCCATGTAATGATTATCGTGGCCTTAATAAAATTACAGTAAAAAAACGCTATCCCCTTCCACTAATCTCTGAGCTGTTTGATCAAGTAAAAAATGCCACAATTTATGCTAAACTTGATCTTAGAGGTGCATATAATCTCATCTCATCCGTATTAGGGAAGGGGATGAGTGGAAAACGGCCTTTAACACCAGGGATGGCCATTATGAATATTTAGTCATGCCATTTGGCCTCTGCAACACACCTGCAGTTTTTCAGGAATTTGTTAATGACATTTTTCGAGATCTTCTTGGTCTATATGTGGTAGTTTATCTTGATGATATTTTAATTTTCTCCTCTAATCTGTGTGACCATCAACAACATGTATGTGAGGTCCTGCGCAGATTGAGGGAAAACAATCTGTTTGCCAAGTTAGAAAAATGTACCTTTGAGGTATCCTCTGTACCATTTTTGGGGTTCAACATTTCTAGTAAGGGGTTGGAGATGGATCCCGGGAAGGTTAAGGCCGTGTTAGACTGGGCTCAACCCCTCTCGTTATGTGCAATCCAGAGGTTTCTAGGTTTATTATAGACAGTTCATTAAAAAATGTCTTTGGTTGTCTCCCCAATTACAGATCTGACCAAGAAGGGTGCAGATCCCAGCATGTGGCCTCCTGAGGCTATCCAAGCTTTTGAGTTCCTAAAAAAGGAGTTTGTGTCTGCCCACATGCTTCTTCATCTTAATATGACCCTAACATGTATTGTAGAGGTGGATGCCTCAGAAGTTGGGGCAGGGGCAATACTTTCCCAAAGGCATCCAGTTACCAATAAGGTGCATCCATGTGCTTTTTTTTCTAGGAAATTCTAATCTGCCGGGGCCAGTTATGATATTGGTAATAGAGAATTGTTGTCTATTAAATGGGCTTTCTAGAGAGGGCTAAACATACTATTACAGTCTATACTGACCACAAGAACCTTTTATATATTGATTCTGCAAAATGATTATATCCTAGACAGGCTAGGTGGGCTTTGTTCTTTACCCAATTTAATTTTTCTCTGACTTTCAGGCCCGGTTCTAAAAATACTAAAGCAGATGCTCTCTCTAGGAGCTTTGTGTCTAGCTTGTCTGAACCTTTAGAGTTTGTCTCTATCTTTCCTAGAGAGATGATTTGAGCTTTGTGTCTAGCTTGTCTGAACCTTTAGAGTGTGTCTCTATCATTCCTAGAGAGATGATTGTGGCAGTTCTAGGGTCTGATCTTTCCATGCTCTTATCTCAGGCACAAGCTCTGGCCCCTGAAGATACTCCTCCTGGGAGATTATTTGTTCCTACAGAGCTAGGAGGAACAAGTACTTAATGAAGCTCATAACTCTAAGATCGTGGGACATCCTGGCATTTCTAAAACTTCGAATTTATTGTCTCATAATAAGTGGTTGCCTTCATTTAAGCAACATGTTATGGAATTTGTCAATTTTTGTCCTGTTTGTCAAAGGTCAAAATCCACTAGAAATCTACCACAGGGGTTGTTGAGGTCATTGCCCATTCCTAATAGACCCTGGTTTTATTGTAGATCTTCCGTCTTCGCAGGGGAAAACTGAGTTGGGTGGTGGTCGATAGATTCAGCAAAAAAGTCATATTATTCCTCTCCCACACCTTCCCTCTGTGAAAATGTTGATGGAATTATTTGTTTCTCACATTTTCAAATTGCATGCTTTTCCTATCAACATTGTTTCCGACAGGGGAGTAATTTGTTTCTAAGTTCTGGCGAGCCTTTTGCTCTTTGGTTATGATCAATTTATAATTTTTCCACTGCAGATCACCCACAAACCAAACAGAAAGGGTTAACCAGTCCCTTGAGCAATTTTTAAGATGCTATGTGTCTGATAATCAATCTTCTTGGGTCAAGTTATTATCTTGGGCAGAATTTGCATAGAATAATGCTTCTCATGCATCTACTGGACAGTCTCTGTTAGTTATTGTATATGGATTTCATCCTAAAGCATTTTCCTATTATGGTTCTTTATCCCCTGTACCATCTGTTAATTCCTCTGTTAAGCGGTTTGTCAAGATATGGTCTGGGGTTCATGATCCTCTATCAGCAGCTACAGCTGTTCAGAAAAAGTCCTGCAGGGAGGCACCTAAATATCAGGTGGGAGATCCTGTTTGGTTTTCCCCAAAAAATATTAAACTTAAAGTCCCTTCTCTTAAATTGGGCCCCAGGTTTATTGGTTTGTATCCTATTATTGAAGTTATTAATCCTTCCTCTGTTCGCCTAAAATTACCCGATAATTTTAAGATCTCTTCCATATTTCTCTTTTGAAGCAAGCTTCACAGGTTCATCAACAGTTATTTCCCTCTCCAATGTTGGTTGAAGGTCAGCCATTTTTTAGTTCAAAAACTCCTTGACTCTCGCCTTGTGCGGGTTTAGTTACAATACTTGATACAATGGAAGGGTTATGGTCCTGAGGAGAATTCCTGGGTTCCTATGTCTGATGTAAGAACTGACTGCCTTAGGAAAAATTTCCATCTTAGATTTCCTGACAAACCTGGGGGTCTGGGGGCCCCTCTTCAAGGGGGGGTAATGTGAGGACTCACCCTGGTGGTCTAGTGGGCTGGCTGGGACACCCGCTGCGCTCTTAGAGGGGATGCCCACCACAGTGATCCTCTCCCAGCAATCTTCCTATGATGCGCATGGCGCGTACTTCCTGGTTTTGTGTGCAATGACGCCAGCGTCATGACGTCATGACTTTGTAACTTTATCTTTGCCCATTGTAGGTTCTATTGTGTTAGTTTCCTGGATGTGATTTCTCTGTTCTGATTCCTGTTTTTGACCTCTGCCTGTCTGACTTCTGTGATTCTGAAATCCGTAATCCGATCTGTGCCTGTTTGACTCTTCTTGATTGACATTCCGGCTTTGACCTCTGCCTGTTTGACTACTTTTGTATTCTGCCTGCACCTACCCGGCTTGTTTTTGACTACGTCTTCTGTCTTCTCCCTCAACTGTGATTTTCTGCTCAAAAAGATTTTGCTAACGATCGTGCCCCTCTGATAGTCCAGAACCTTTAGCTTTACTCTGGCATCATCCAATTAGCCGAGGGCTCCTCCCGAGGTGAAAGGCAGCTGTTATAGCTGAGACCAGGGAGCCTAGCATTGGTTCTGGATTTTGGGTGCCGGTTCGTGGCAACTTTGTTGCACTAGAGTGCTGTGTGTGTAATAAAATGTCTTATTGAAGCTGTATGGTATCTATTATACTGGTATTTATATCCAGAATCCTGTGAAATGCAAACAATGTGTTTACATTTTTTGCAAGTGTTAGGTTGATCCAAATCATACTAAGTTGAATAATCCTCACATAAAACATTTACATTTAAAAAATTGGGTTTCCATAATTTTTTCATACAGTCTGCAGCGCATCTTCAATTGCTCGCTTATTTTAGAATCAGTCAATCAGTTGCAATGCAGACATGGAAAAAATGTTTGCTTGAGAAACTCAAAAATAAATACATAAAGGGCTAGAATGTATCTTGGGTCCCTGCCTGCATTGATTAATAAGCCCCTGCCTTGTTCTTGAACTTACTGAAATTTGCCTTCATTTGCTACATGCCTTGACCTTTGACTTGTTATTTGACCCTCCGTCTTTGTCTGCCACATACCCTGACTTCTAGTCTGTGTACTAAACTAGCCCATATCATTAACCCATACAATATTTAATAAACAATGTTAAGTTCATTTAATTAGTTTATTACGTTGCTAATTTAAATTTTGTATTTGTGCATTGGCACAAAAGCACCTTTTTTCTGGCACTTGAGTTACAATATGTTCACAGAAATATCATAATTATGAACATGTATTTGAACACAAACAAGAAAAACCACAGGCAGTATATTTTAGTGGCAGGATATTGTCTGCCATCTATACAGATTTTGACATAAGAGCTTCAAACTAATTAGAGAAATGAGCATGATCTAATGAGTATGCCAGAATATATTACAATCTGTTCTACTGAACAAATGACTGATATATTCATACATGCACATCTACAAATCTTGATCTATACTATATATGGTGGAGTTGAAAGTCATATACAAAAATATATGTCTATTGTGGTAAGGAAAAATGGGTTGATCCATAATTTTTGTCCCCTGGCCAATGATTATCCTCCCTCAAGGACCATACCGGCCCATAGGAAGATAATCTCTTCTATGGCAAAATGTGGTTATTTACAATGAGATTTTAAAATAATTACATTGAACATTTTCTATTCCTAATGCTGTATTACATACTATGGAGTATTCCTAAAATGTGCTACTAATCATATCACCCATATCAGCCAATTAGCAGGTAAAGTTTATTAGTCAGGTGCTTTAAAACAAACATCTGGTTGTTATGGGGGACTAGACCTGCTAACCATTATGTATTTCATTAGATTACTCCAGTTTACTTTGTGAAAAAGCATAGTGAACATACAGACTGTAGATAGACAGATATATTACAAAAGTATGATAAGAAATTAATGAAATAGTAAACTATGATTGTAATTTCCTTTTTTATTACAATTACAGTGAGATGAATTAACTGCAAACATATTCTTTCATCTGGTGTGACTTATATAGATGTATAGACATATATTGGGTGGAATATGGATTCTAACATTTACAACAGCCAGATAACATGTCTTTCAGAATGTGCTCACAGGATCTATTTTATAGAGAATCACCTTCAGAGTGCTCTTCCCTTACTGTCCGTTTTCAAGTTTTCACACCCTCTCTCTTTGTGTAAGAACTGCCTAAATTATTTATAGATTATATAACTAATCTAAGAAAGTGAATACATTTGTATCTTTTATTAAAATACATTTTATTTACATGATTGGGTGCTCTCCCTGTTTCTTATACTACAGATCCATAAAAAAGAAGATCAGCAGTAAGCTTGAAGAATACACTAATTAATAGCCTTGAGTTACCCTGATATGTGATGAGCCTGTGCCTTGAAAGGGGTCTGTAAATACCCATCTGTACCTGAGTGATATAGCCCAACTGAGTGTTGTAGTTCAAAAGAACTTTGTTTTCACATTTGACTTTTTCCATTTTGGATTTCTGGTTTTCATTATTAGTTGCTTTATATTTCCTGAGCACTGCTACTTAAACACTGGATTCAGACACACTTTTCACATCCATATTAAAAAGAAATACTTTTGACCCTGATCCATACAAAGACTATTCACAGAAATAAAATTCCTTGCTAAAGTACCTGGTTAGTTTAGGGGCAGATTTACTAAGGGTCGAAGTGAAAATTCAAATAAAATTCGAATTTGAAAAATTCTAATTTCAAAGTAATTTTGGGCTACTTCGACCATCGAATAACACAAAATTGAATTGAAAAAATATGAAAATTAGAAAAAATTTCAGGAAAGCTTCCAGGAGGTCCCCCATAGGCTACAATGGCAATTTGGCAGTTTTAAGGTGGTGAATAGTCAAATTCGAAAGATTTTAAAGAGACAGTAATTAAAATGTTTGGATTTTCGAATTTATTCGAATTTTCACTTCAACCCTTACTAAATATGCCCCTTGGTGTTGGTATTGTATTGTATTGTACTGGTATTGGTATTGTTTTCAAGTGTGTATGGTGTTTTAGACATTTTTTAGAGAAAAGCTACAAGTGAATTGCTCATTTATATTTATTAATGCATGAGCTTGCTCACTATTCCACACCCACAGAAAAAGTCCCTGAGAAAAGCATCTTTACCCTGTAAAATGTGTCTGTAACCAGGCACTTCATAGATTGGACTGAAAAGAACAATTTAGTCATGACTGAGGCCAAAAGGTCATAGTAAGTGATTTAAAGGTTATTAACTAGCTAAGGTTAATGTGTTTAGCAGTCAACAATAGTCAACATCAATAGAAAATTGGAAAATCAATAGCAATGTGTGTGAGAAACCAGCATTTAAGCAAATAAAATAAGAGCAATTAAAATGAAGGTTTTAAATTATGGAGCTGCCAAACTGATCAGTAGAGAGAGGCTTCAGCTAAAGAATAGTGGGAAAAGAGAATGCTTTTATATTTCTTGATAACACTGAGGGGCTGATTTATTGAGGTTCGAAGCGGAAATTCTAATAAAATTTTAATTTTAAAGTAATTTTGGGCTACTTCGACTATCGAATAACCAAAATTTCGATTCGAATTGAAAAAATTTGAATTTTCGAATTTCAAAGTACTGGCCCTTTAAAAATCATTTCACTATTCGGCAGCTTAAAGCTCGATCTTTAAGGCCATATTCGATTGAAAATTACCCCCCCCCCCAAAAAAAAATTGATGGTCGAAATTTTTTTCACTTTTGACCCTTAGTAAATCAGCCCCTTACACTACAAACACTATTTTAGCAAGATGACTCTTAAAACTCTACTTTTATTTATTAATTTATTTAATAGAAGCAATTCTAGCTATTAATATGCATCCGGAATAAAGTAGATGTTTTATAAGATTTAAGATACATTTTTAGCAAATAGCTTTAATCTAAATCCCACCCCCATCACCATATTTTAAATAACTCATAATGAAAGGCATACCAGGCTGGAGCATAGAACTTTTAGGTATATTTACCTATAATAATTATTATATTTTCATAAATAGTCTAATACTGAAGCTTGTGGCTTTTTTAACTATATTTTTATTAATTTACAAACAAAAAAGAATGAAAACACATAATGAAAGTATATTTAAGGAGTATGTGTATTATTTTAGAAAAATTAGCTTGTTTATGTAGTAATGGCATTCAGCTGTGCAATATGTTGGCGCTATAGTGGGTTAATGGATACATCTGTATTTTAAGGCATGTAATCCTTGACAGTAAGTCTGTGGTTGTATCCCACAATAGTATTGTTAATGGCCATGCCCAAAATATGTGAAATTAGGTGGCAGGAAAGAGTTTTTCCAGCAGTGGTACAATTCAAACAGAATTAAATGTAAATATATATAGATGTTTTAGAAGCTGCTTTTCCTACTACATCATATAGGGATGTGGCAAGTCTATTTGTTGCACATAGAGACTATTCTATAGGGACTTATTTACTAAAACTTTAATTTTTCTCACCTTATTTAAAAAAAAAAAAAAAAAAATCAGCCCATAGTCTACACAATATATATCTATACAAACCTGAATCCCCTTTATTTATTAATACATTTTCCCAAAAAATTTGGTGCAAAAAAAAATTGCAATATAATCGAGTCAATTTAAATTGTGCACCTTTTTTGAACTGATGCCCGAAAATATTGTATAATTTGGATTATCGAATGAAAACCAGCACAAACAGTCCAAAACTTTTGAGAAACATGAAGGTAAATGTGATCATCTGCTATTAACTTTTACATGATTTCGACAGGTTTTAGCTGGAGTAATTTTGGATTCAAATTGTTAGAAGCTTCTGGGTATAATAAATCTTGAAAAAGTCAAGTTTTTTTCACACTAAGGACATGACTTCTACATGAACTCGGAAGACCAGAAAAAAATCTGACTTTAATAAATAACCTCTATAATCTTTCAAATCCTGTAAATGATAAACCCAGATAAGTTTTTTTCATAATTTTATTTTTTTTTTTGCATCAAATAATTGGTGAATCTGAAATACGTTAGTATATTCCCAAATTGTGGTGAAATACTTTTCCATGCCCATGCTAAATGTAGGGATAAAGGAGAAGGAAAGCTATTGGTAATAGATTAGCCACAATGGTGCAATCTAGAATGCTATATTTACAATGTAGAATGTTTTGAAAAAAGCTCTAGAAAATGCTCTGTAAAAAAAGCTCTAGAAAGTGCTCTGTTTGTTTAGGGCAGCAGCTGCAGTATTAGCTTTGAGTGACATCTCTTCCTGCCTGAGTCTCTCCCTGCTCACTTATAGTTCTGGGCTCAGATTACAGCAGAGAAGGGAGGAGCAAACTGAGCATGCTCATGCCTGGGACAAGGAGGTTTAAGCTGAAGGCAGGAAGTCTGATACTGAAGCCCTTGTGTACACAATACTTTGTATCTTTTTTGTAACTTATTATTTATTTGTTTTCATAAATGCGGCATGTTATACATAAAATGCGCTGTACACACAACAGAAAAACATATATGCCATAAACAATAAACAAAAAGACAAAGCACAACATAGTTTATTGTGTCTATCGTATTTCACTATCTATAAGTCAGCTATGTGTCTCTATCTCTGACATGTAAACATTTAAACATTTAACTTGGAGGGTGGATTCTTTAAGACAAGGTGGCCACCATGCCCCTGAGTTCCCAGATGGCCCATATATTTATGTAGTGGTCATTTCTGTTTTGCGCTTGTGTTATTCCTGCTTCGAAAACTCTGTTAGTGTTCACTCTGTTGATAATTTATGCCTAAGTAGGAGATGTTGTGGTCTTCCATTTGGATGCTATAGCTAATTGGGTAGCTGTCAGGACCTGGTTGGCCAAGGCTTGGTCGCTTTTATGAATCCTAGGTAGAGGCTTGCCTAATAAGAGATCGATGGGATACATTGGTCGTGAGTCCATTGGGATCCATTGAGTTGTCTTAGCAGATTCATCACTTCTGTCCAAAGTGGTTGGATCACATGGCATTCCCAAAAGATATGGAGCATTTTGAAACTGTGTGTCTTTAACCAAAAATAATGTACTGGATAGTGATGAGTGAAATATACTCCAATGTGGCAAAAAATTGGCCAAATGCATTGAAGTCTATGGTTGATAAATATCACACACATTTTTGGGTGCCTGGCTAAAATATTTTGCTTATCACTACCTGCCAACTATTAGCTTCTGGCTCTGAAATGGGGCTTATTTATTCAGTAGTGTTTGCAAAAAGTGAATTTGCTTTACCTTAGGAACAAATACATTTACAATAATATCTTTTATGCCTTAGAATGTTTCTTCTAAAATTCTAAAAGTAAGAAAAAAACATGTGATCAGCAGAATACTCATCCCATGCCATTGTAGATATTATATGGAGGGATGATTGCTCAGTATCATATTGGTAATGGTGAGTATGAATAGATGGTGGTGGTAAGTAGAAAGTGTAAATCCTTCCTGGGGGAATTAGTGAGATCACACTGTCTTTGTTCTCAGAATAGTGTAGTTTTCTGATGATGTATTTTCGTAATTTAGAGCTAGGAGGCAGATTTCCTTAAAGGAATTGTTCAGTTTAAAAATAAAAACTGAGTAAATAGATGGACAGTGCAAAATAAAAAATGTTTCTAATATAGTTAGACAAATATGTAATCTATAAAGGCTGGAGTGACTGGATGTCTGACATGACAGAACACTACCTGTTTTGCAGCTCTCTTGTTTTCCACTAACTGGTTACCCTGGTGACCAGGTAGTAACCAATCAGTGACTTTAGAGGGCCACATGGGCCATAACTGTTTGCTTTTGAATCTGAGCTGAATGCTGAGGATCAACTGCAAACTCACTGAACAGTTATGTTCCATGTTGTCCCACTTCAAGTCGCTGACTAACTCAAAGTTAAAGAGCTGAAAAGCAGGAAGTTTGATTTTAGCTATTACATTCATCCAGTCACTCCAGCCTTTATACATTACATTTTTGGCTAACTAACTATATTAGAAACATTTTTTTTATTTTGCACAACCTAATCTATTTATGGATGGGCCAAAAATTTGCAGCTTGTGAAATGTCGCAGACTCCCATTAAAGTCTATGGGCATCAAAAATGTTTTGATGCGTGTCAAATCTTTTTTTGACGCTCCACGCCATTCAAGTCTATGGGTGTCATTTTCACGGTGAATCATAGTGAACACATTTTCCCATGCCTGATCCTGAATCAGCCATGGACTAGCTTGAACTGAGCCATCAGTGCAGCTACTGTATGAAGTGAGCCTGGGAACTCTATAGTATACACTGAAGAAAAGAACTGATTTAACACATTTGCCTTTTCTGTATATGTTACAATATACTAGCACCATTATTTAAAGGAGCAACACTCTCAACCCGCATCTTTTTACTATTTATATACTTTAAAAAAACTTTTTGGGCTTAGTATTCACCTCAGGCACAATGCGCTCCTCATTACCCACCTTTGCCTTCTGGATTGCTGTTTTAAAACATTTATTATAGTGTTTATATTAATTAAATGCATCTACTGTCCCAAAAGACTTGTAGTTTTTAAATGTCTTTCTCTACTTTACTATAAATGTTTTTACTTCTATATTAAGCCACATATTGTGAGTATCTGTACTTCTAAAGGAATAAACTGAGAACAGTAACAATGTAATATTATTTTAAATGATAACCATTTATGTTCTGTTGTTTTTAGATGAAAACATAATGCCCCAATATATGCTCTGAAGGGCAGCCCTCAAGGCACTACAATTAGCTTCTTTGAAATTCATGTTTTTTTTTGTCCCATTGTATATTTGTTTTTTTGCACCAGACATTAAATGATTTCACATTATGGTCACTATTACCCAGGGGTTCAACTATTTGCGCATTTGCTATACGTTCTGGGTCATTACAGATCACTAGATCAAGTATAGCATTTTTTTCTGGTTGGCTCCTCAACAACTTGTGCCATGAAATTGTCATGCCACAATTTTTATGAACTTGTTCCCATTAACTGATCTGGCAGTATGGTTGCTCCAGTCAATATTCGGCTCTGGAAGTAGAACTCCAGCAGACTCTCTGCAAAACTTTTATTCCAGGTTGTGGTTACACCGTGTAACCACAACCTGGAATAAAAGTTTTGCAGAGAGTCTGCTAGAGTTCTCCATCCTTTCTCCAAACAATTTTGATTTATTGATCAGGAGTTTAGCCTCGCCTTCCTCACTTACATTAGGGGCTCTATGGCATACCCCTACAATTATTTTGCTAGACTCTTTACAATCGGTGAAGAACTCCAACCTAAGATTTCCGCCCCCCTTTTCTATAACCTCCTCCTTTATATAAGCTTTTAAATCCTGCCTAACAAACAGACATAACCCTCCTCCTTTTCTATTGCCTCTGTCCCTCCAAAATAAAGTATAGCCACTGATATTAACTGCCCAGTCAGCCAGCACCTCCAGCTCTCCCATTTTACCAGTCGGACTCCTTGCATTTCAAAACATACATTTAATACTGGTAAGATATTGAACATATGACATGTTGTCCTCCCTGTCCTTAACAGTACCACTACCCAAATCTTCTCCTCCGTGTTATGATATTTCTGTATATATAGGCCTATTTATTAAAGGTTAATATAAATTTACGTTTTTAACAGCAAAAATTTATGTTTTCATGGTTGTTACACTAAAAGAGTTTGTTTACCTTTAATTTAACTTTTAGTATGATGTAATATTTGAGACAATTTGTAATTGATTTTCATTTCTGATTATTTGTGTTTTACTTTTTAATTATTTAGCTTTTTATTCAGCAGTTCCCCATTATGCAATTTCAGCAATCTAGTTGATAGAGACCAAATTACCCTAGTAACCATGCACTGATATGTATAAGAGACTGTAATATGAAAAGGAGAGGGTATGAATAGAAAGATAAGTAAAAAAAATAGCAATATCAATAAATATATAGCCTTACAGAGCATTGGTGTTTAGATGGGGTCAGAAGAAGCCAAATAATTCAAAGCTATAAAAATAAAAAAATGAAAGCCAATTGAATATTTATTAGAATTAGCCATTTTAAGATGTAAAATTGCCTTTAAACTAAGTTTTACTTGCAACTTAATTGATACTTTCAAGGTTAACACTACAAAACTTGGTTTCCCTTTTATTGGCCAACAGTGGGATCACCTGACTATAGTTGGAAAGGGTGGAAGCTACAACATGGAGCTGGCCATGACTCCTGTATAAATGATAACAAACAAGGGAAAGTTATGCTCACCTCTAATTTTAAAAAAAATTAAGCAGGTGTGCAATGACCAGGGGCTGTGACCACAAAATTCATACAGTGTAGATTAAGGCACAAAATGTCTCAAATATATGTCTTAAATATATTAATGGGTTGAGTGCAGAGAACTTATAATTGTATGAATTTTGTGGTCTCAGCCTCACTGCACTCCTGCTTAATGTTTAGAAAAATAGTGGTGTTCACAACTTTCCTTGGTTTGTTGTAAAACATGTGTTGTGTTTGGTAGCCGAGGATGAGGAGACAAACACCACAACATGCTAAAAGTAAACTTTAAGATGAACCAGTTTTTCAATAAACCTCAAGTTTTTGTAGTTTTATCGAAAAATAGAAAACACACATTTTTAGAGATTCATGAAAATAATAGAAATTTGATTGTTAGAATATAGGCCCCTAAGTATTAAACACAGTTTTTTTTGTTTGTTTTTTTAAACATTGCTGTAATCCTGATTTCATTGATCTGGTCTGGTTTATGGTATCATTGTGAAATACGTGTGTGATGATATATCCCCTGATCCCCCCTCCCCTCTTACATTTGCTGGTAAGGATTGTCTACATCTGGGATTTGACAGAAATGGTTTAGTAAGTAAGTTGCTCAAAAGTGTTTGTTGCCAAGTAGGGTTGCTAAAGGATCAATACATGTCTTATTTCTATTTTAGTAGAGAGATACTACTAGATCTATTGGTGGTGTTTTGGTACATTTTATTTGGTAGTTTCTCTCTTTACAGTGAGAAACTACACTTTCCAATTGAAGATGCTGCTTGAGTAGGGAAACATCTATGCAAAATTCATGTTTACTTACTTTTAACAGCAACCCTAGTAGTAGAAAATGTCCTCCAATGGTATCATATTGATTTAGAGTAGGGATGCACCAAATCCAGGATTCGGTTCTGGATTCAGCCTTTTTCAGCAGGATTCGGCCGAATCCTTTTTCCCGTGCAAACCGAATCCTAATTTGCATATGCAAATTAGGGGTGGGGAGGGAAATCGCATGACTTTTGTTACAAAACTAGAAAGAAAAAATGTTTCCCCTTACCATGCCTAATTTGCATATGCAAATTAGGATTCGGATTTGGTTCGGTATTTGGCTGAATCTTTTGCAAAGGATTCGGGGGTTGGCCGAATCCAAAATAGTGGATTTGGTGCATCCATAATTTAGAGTTTCCATACAAATGCAATCTACATTTTATTTTAATACAGAGAGCACTAAATAATGTAAACATTTCTTCCCTTTAATTTTATGTACCAATATGCTCTTCATCGAATTCTGTATTCAATATTCATGTAACAAAAAGAATATAAAAATCCTCTTTGATAATAACATGTCCTCAATATGTACAGTATACATACCAATAATTCACTTTCTATTTCTTAGAGCTGTAACCTTTCTAGAAAACCCATCTGGTTGGATGTGATTTGTTATTCTCTGTGTTGTTCTACTATATTGCATCTAAAGAATCCACTGTGATTCAAGGCATTCATATCTTATTATATATATACTATGGAAATATTATTATTCTGTAAACATGTTAAAAGTCTTTTCTCTTACAGTATATGTTTCTAATTTCATTTGAAAATATCAGAATAAAATAAAGTATTATCAAAGCTTGTTTCAACTTATTTTCTCTCCAAATAAATATATGTTAATTTTATTCATCAAAGTAGCTACTAAATTTATTCAGTCTGATGTAGTTTTCAAACTCATTACTGTTAATAGCAACATACTGTACTATGCATTTCAAATGGTGTATTAGAGATTTCTAAAAACAAATAACATAGTGATCACTGAATATATTACAATAAGATGGTGGAGGAAATAGATATTAAAACGTGTACAGGTAAACTCATCTCACAACTCTTAAACCTTGTCGATGATTAATTCCTCTTCATCTGCCAGTGTTATTGTTATCAGTATTTGTTGTTAACAAGTCCATAACTTCACAAAAAATGTTGTGATGGCAATATATTTTATTTCGTTTGCATGAAAACTGCTAAATCCACAATACAAAGTAACATCATCTATAATTTTATAAAAAGGAATGAGAAAATATGGTTTCATTTGATTAAATGTATTAGCTACAATTGCAATTTTGAAGTTTACTTGAGCTATATTAAGTTATGTCCAACTAACTACAGTAGAACAAAGGTTTAATAAAATAAGAATGCTATAAAGTTCTTGCAGCGAACAGAGTAAGTTAATTGTCCAAGACAATGTCCAAAGGGTTAATACTCACAAGTTAAAATGAGTCTGTAAATGTAAAGACAGTTTGGAACAGAGTCATCACGATGTGGCACCATATGGCGACAGCTAGGGAAGTTAAAGGGTTATCCCTAGCGTTTCAATGCCCCATGTCGTCCAGATCCCAATGGAAATGATCAGGTAGAAATAATCTAAGCCTGATTCCCTGTTCAGACCTTGGTCCATTAACTAAGGCAAAGAAGATCAATCCTTGTTGGAGCACATGCTGCTCTTCTTATTTAAATATCTAACATTCCTAGAAATTGCTATTAAATGGAATAACCTGTCACCAGACCAAAGCTTCCTTCATGGCATCCCTGCGTCCTGACTTAAACTAGAGCTAGTGTCCTTCTAGAGCAGGAAAGCTTTCCCAGGGCCTTGTTTATTCCAGGCTCCTTGGAATACATCCAGCTGGACAACCACCCCAAACTAATAGCTATATTAAAGTTTAGCAGAAAGGGATCATATGTCTATGGGCAAATTATTGAAATATGTAAATGAATAACTAGATACTTGGGCCTTTGTCCAGTAACAAGAAAAATAAAGAAGTCTTGAGATTTAAAACCATAGGGAGGGTGCATAGGGGAGTAGTCCAAAGTTCTTCCCAAGAATGAACTTGAGCATGCTTAGATCAGCCAGTACTTGGTAGAATTATGCTTGTGGAAATGTAAATTATACAGAAATGTAAAAAAAAAAAAAAAATCAACAACCAGCAGGTGGTATAGTGGCATGGTAAAGGTAAAGGCATAATGTCATTTTATATGAACTGAAAAAAAAATAGCTCCTAGCTACGTTTATCAAGCTCTGGGCGCACAAACACCCTTTTATATAGAATTTTAATATACAGTACCAACTATGCAAAACAATTATTATAGACTATAGGTACTAAGGGACAGCTCAGAAGAGGTTTAGTGAACAAGGATGTAATTTATTTTCATAGCATTGTTGCTATGTTTAAATGCAATTTTAAACACTATTCCTAGCATGGGTCCATATATTTGATAGAACTGAAACATTGTGGAAAATACATCCCAACAATGCAGGGAAAGAGAAGATTGCTAAAACTGTGGGCAACCTCCAGTCTTTCATTTCAGTTGCATTGCTGAATGCAAAACTCCATTTAAAACAGGGCTAATCAGTACATCCATTTGAATTGTTTCAGATTTTAGGGTGTTTCTGAGAAATTAAAAAAAAAATGCAATATAAAGATAGTGTTTAATATTAAACAACAGGCTTGTTGGCACTCTTGATAATGATTGTTCATATGTCTGTGTGCACGATCAACAAATATTCGCCATACCCTTCCAAAAAGATCAGCACTCTCAGCTCTTAAAAAGATAATTATGTATAAATAAAATAACAGTGACTAACATTTCAGCCTACTCTAAGGCCTTTCTCAAAGTGCCAATATAAGCTTAGAGCATGTTTTTTAACTACCAACTGGCAGGAAAGCCAACAGCTGCAGCACTATCACATGATCAACAAACCAATAAAATATTATCATGAATGCATATGATAATAATAATAATAACGATAATTAAAATGATAATATAATAACATATATTATTATAACAACGTAATTATAATAAAGTAACAATAGATTGAGGATATTTGTAAAGGAAAATATACAAGGATGTTAACTACAACAGCAGGGTTAAAGGAAAACTATACCCCCGAACAATGTAGGTCTCTATAAAAAGATATTGCATAAAACAACTCATATGTAAAACCCTGCTTCATGTAAATAAACCATTTTCATAATAATACACTTTTTTAGTAGCATGTGCCATTGGGTAATCATAAATAGAAAAATAGCCATTTTAAAAAATAAGGACAGCCTCCTGGGATCCTAGGATCCAACAGTGCACACAAACATACCAAACAAACTATAAAGTTAGGTCACATGAGCCAATTAACAGACAGAGTTCTGTCTTTTGCTTCAACACTTCTTATCTTTACAGTTAGAGTTTAAATATTTCTGGTCAGGTGATCTCTGAGGCAGCACACAGATCATCACAAAATGGTGGTTCAAGGCAAGAGATGTAAAAGGGCAATAGTTACTTAAATATATATATACCAGGTTGGTAAGATTCTTTAATATATCACTAGTGATGGGCGAATTTATTCTCCAGGGGGCGAATTCATGGCGAATTCCCGCGATTCGCCACTGACGAATAAATTCGCAAAACGCCAGAGAAAATTTGTCTGGCGAAAATTCGCCAAAAAAAACGAGTCGCGCGACGCGTCAAAAATGGCCCACGACTCGTTTTGCGAATATTTCCGCCAATTCGCAAATTTCGCTGGAAATTCGAGAATTTTTCAGCGAAGCAAAACTGGGTAGATTCGTCCATCACTAAATATCACTTGATTTGATATAATCTGTTGCTCAAAAATTCATTTTCGGGGTATAGTTTTCCTTTAATGAGCTTCTGTGTTAATTTAATCAAAAGTAAAGCCTTATTAGCTAAGTTTCAATAGTCCAGAAAGTGAGTGGGAGAGATTTGGTTTGTTAGACTCAATGATTTACACATTAGTAACATAACTGAAACTGTTTCTTTATTGCAACACAATAACCATATGACATACTGTATATGTGTTGCACAAAGCAATAGTAATGTTTAGGAACAGAATTTGTTTCTGCTAATAATAACGATGGATAATGAAACATTATTATTACAACATTGCTTGTTTTTAACTTTTTTTATCATAAATGATGTCTAAGAACCATGTATTTTACATACGTATATGGAATGCATGTATATTCGGTATAATATTTCATTGGTTTGTTATTGTTTGCAGCTTTGACCATTAATGACCATTAAAGTAGCATATTGTACTTCACTCCTCAGTTCTCATTGTAGGTGTAGAATAAATTAATAAATTATATAATTTTCATGTGCCACCACACAACAGATTGTAGCAGTAAAAAAGTGCTCAGCAGAGCAAAGTGATAGAGCAGGGTACTTTCGTAGGAAGCAGACAGACATGCTTGTGATTGTATTTGTGCCTTTAATGCTGCTTTAGAGTACTGTGCTTCCAGGTTTTAGTTTTGATTGTTGTGCTGATGATGATGATGATGATGAAATCAGAGAGAATTATAGTGACAGTATTTTGTATTTATTAACAATGTACAAAATAGTTCAACATGTATGGTAAATGACATTTCTATTGGAGTTTATAATAATTTCAAAGCTGACACTTGTACATAGACAGGGTCAGACTGGTGGGCCTGGGGTCCACTTGGACTGCTGTCCAGGAACCTCCTCTGGACACTCTGGCCCCACTATTATGGTGGCATGACTGTCCCAACGGAGCCTCACTGCACACATGTGCAACCAGAGCAGCACTGTGTGCGTTGTATGGCACCGCATATTGATTTTTTTAGGAAGTCCCCGGAGATTGGGATCTGGCCTGGCAGGGGCCCACCAGGTTTTTTACTGGTCTCCCACCGGGCCAGTACAACCCTGTAAACAGAAACGTATAAACTTCAGCCATGGCTTAATATAAACCATCAAAGCAATAGCCTTGGCAGAATAAATACAATGCTGTCAAGGCCAACTTAAAAAAGTAATAAGTAATTTTTCTTACCAATATCAGACATTTCTGGAACGGTGACTACGTAGGGTCCATCAGGAAATTCAGGTGCATTATCATTGATGTCTTGTACTTTAATAATAAACTCTGACTCTGGCTCAAGTGGTTTGTCTGTTCTCCTGTCAATTGCTTGTGCATGTAGGACATAATGGGTTTTTTGTTCTCGGTCAAGGCTTTTAGCTGCATGAATGTCCCCTGTTGTGTCGTCTATGAGAAATATAGTTCCAGCACCTTCTCCTGTTAGTATGTACTTTACAGATCCATCACCTTTGTCTGAATTTGAGTGCAACTGAAAGACAAAAATGTATTTAGAAATATATGTGAATATTTCATAACATAGTCATATTTTTTTCTTGTATATCAAGTATTTGTGTTTTGTCATATTTTACATCACCTGCCATGATACAGCTACAAATAAATTTCCAAATATGATATCACAGCAGACAGACAACATTATTAAGTCAATTTTATATCTAGTTACAACCATAATATTTTCAGAAATTTAATAGCAGGATATAACATCTTGTGAATAATTACGGCTATGAAAATTATGGCTATGATGTTAGCTTCATATTTTTTTTTATAATTCAGTACTAACTGTAATCATCTTCATTCATATTTTATTATCCTGCTTTATTGTCTTCTAAGCAGTGCTGATTTGTTTTTGGATCAGCATAGGTCAAGTTTACATGCATTACGTACATGCTTTAGTTGCAGTCTGGATCTGCAATCTCCTTGAAGACTGTGCCAACTAAAAAAATATTAACTCTACTAAGATTCTTTACTAAGTAAGAGGCTTCCTGAATATGCATGATTGTCTGTCTGAATAATTCAAAAGCTATTTGTCAAGGCTATCTCACAAGCCTATATTTTTGAGTTTAACTTCTGTATTCATAAATAAGGCATTCTGAATACATACTGAAGAGAACAGCAACATGCAGGCATTATGTGTTTGCGTGATATAAATAAAATATATTTTACATTTCCTATTCATATAGAGTGTCCATGTTACAGCACAGTGACATTTTTTCAGAAGCTTTGTCTGTCTCTCTAAAACACTTTAGAACTGCATTTATAAGGTAACGAGACAGAAAATGACATAATAACAGATAAATAAAGTTCAATTCACATTTCAGAAATAAGAATCATTTTCTGAGTTCTGGATTTTCATTTCCATAAAATGATATGACAGTTGTGGTTAAACTGTTGGACAGATTGGTGCCCCATCTATATTTAAACTACAAAATCAGTTAATGTGTATTAAATACTACAGTTTATCATTCAGGCCTTACAAATAAATGGGTATTTGTACTATGTACTTTGATGTAGAAGTGAAGATACTTTTCACTTTGCTGTAGAGAAAAATTTATAGACCAGAAAAGAATAAAGTATTGGCATTTCTGAAGTAAATGACAGTTGAAACACATGAATTTTTGGCAGTTCAAGGTAAAAAAAAAGAGGTTTAGATCGAAAAAAATTCAATGTATTGATATTTAACAATTTAAATACTGCAAACCTATAAATATCACCATTGCTATCATTAATACAACCAAAAACAAATGGTGTTGTTCTACTACTATAAACACACACCTTTGTCACACTTGTATAATATAATTATATAATACACACAATAACTCCTTCATGACTTTTAATCCTTATGTTTTACAATTGGGGGTGAATAATTCACTTTGTAATTCAAAAAACCCTTTCGATTTTTCACACAGAATCCAAATCTTTACACACCTTTAACTCCTCACAATATAAATGTAGGTTAAGAAGGGCACAGAAAAACACATGCAACATTAAATAAAATATAATGCATTCTGTAACTTACCACCTTACAATCTAGTATAGAAGCCACACATTCATTAGTTTGACCATTTAAATATATTTCAATAGATTTTTTAGGAGTCAGATTTACAGTATTTATCCGCATGCCTGGGCACAAAACTCCAAGGTTGAGATCTGGGAAGGTTTGACGTCTGTTTGCTTTTATAACTTATTACCTTACCATTTATTATGCAAGTCAAATTCATTGTTTTGATACCATATTAACATCTGTCAACTAACCTACAAGAGTATTTTTGGAGTCAAATTTGTTTATACTCCTGCTTGGGCTTGGGGCCAGGCAGCCACAAAACCCTCCAAGGTTGATATCTGGGTAGGTTAACATCTTGCTTTCATTGGTTTAATAAGTAGTTGAGAAATATTTAACTGAATTGGATAAGCAGTGAGGTAAAATGTAGGATTGTATACATAATGAGTTTACAATATAATGAGGAGATAATAATTAACTATAAATTAATATAGATATAGATGGGGTTGATTTAACCCGTGGAGAATAATAGTCTAAAAGTGAAAAGGCTTTTGCATTTCACTAGGCAAAGGCTGACAAAGTGTGGAAAATGCTTTTTGGAATATAATGCAAAGCAGAAAGCACATATCAAAGAGACAACCTGAAAAATGCTATTCAGCATTTCGTGGAAAAGCTAACATTAATATCTGATCTATCTACCAGGATACTGACAGCAGAAAATATCAGCAAACAAAAAAGCTCTTTCACATGTCGCTCAGCTAAAAGTTATAAGGCTACACTGACATGAAACAATAATGTAAAGCTTTAAAGGTGAATACACCCAAAAACTCTCTTACTTTACAGTAGAGGTATGGGACCTATTATCCAGAATCATCGGGACCTGGGGCTTGCCGCATAACGGGTCTTTCCATAATTTGGATCTCTGCACCTTAAGTCTAGTAGAAAATCATGCAAACATTAAATAAAGGAATTGTTTAGGGCTAGCTCTAGAAATTAGAAATTAGCAACCGTTAGCCTGCAAGCTAGTAACAATATATACAAAACAAGAAACAAAATCTCCACACAGGATACTGGAGTGAGTAGTATACACTTATCCAGTAACTGTGTAGCAAGCCAGCCAGTTCAGGTCACAATCGCAACAATGAATTAAAACTTAACCTTTAATGTAACAAGTAATTAAAAACTAAATAGGCCATACCGACGTTACACACACAGCATGTTATACTCACAGCCGTGCGGGACCATGTCCCTAAAATACTAAAACCAATTGTGTAGGTAGGAGAGGTAGAGGATGGTAACGTAACAAAGTTTATAGTCTAGGAAACACAGTGACAACGAACTCCGTCTAAACATCTATATTATTATTCATTATTATATCATTATAATGTCTGGATTCCTTTCCAACCCACAATATTTTGACAAATGGAGAGCTGAAGCAGATCAAATGTTTAATGAGAGCCCAATTAGTAGCAACAATGAAGGTGGTGGGAATTGTTTGCCTGGGACAAATATCTAACTGAGTCTTTGGTTCCTTATTGGTTTAAGGATTAAATTACAACCTGCGGAACATTTATGTAATGATACATTTAACACAAAGTGGTGTGAGATTCTAACAAGATGCTCCATTGATTTAATCAAGCTAATTAAGGAGTCTGAATCCGCCATGTTGGAACAGGCAAATAATCAAGTTGAAAACATGCTTAGGCGTGTCAATTAAAAGTGGATGATACCTTTAAGAAATATGAAAGTGATATTCAATCTAATATTGAAAGGTTAGCGGCTGAATTGAAAAACAGGAAATGGAAAAAATTGAGTTTTTCTTCCGGTTATGTGATTTTAAGAAACCAGTGTACAGATACAGTCACTTGGATTTGTAAGTTAAATGCATCGTGACTCAGGGCTAATTGAAGAAACTGTGTTATCTAACGTTATCTTAACTCATTTAATGCATTTAACCTTTTCATTAGCATACCAAAGTGATTCTGGACAGAGAAACGTATGTACAAGAATGTCTATGTCGTTTAATGGACAAAACCTGCTATGCAAAACTAAAAGGAGACCCCACTAGGATTTTCCAGATAGAACTATTTGACATCCTGGAGAGGGGTGTCAGTGATGTGCGTATTATTAAAGAAGAACTTTTTTAAAGGTCAAGTTTTCAGTCATTCCCACATTCTATACTATCCCGAAGGTTCATAAATATCCGGTGACACCTCTGGGCCATCCTATAGTCTCCGGAATAGGGAGTTTAACTGAACCAGCAAGTATTTATATTGATACCATTTTAAAACCATATGTAACTAACTTACCATCCTTTGTTCAAGATACGATGGATGCCTTACAACATTTACAAGGGATTACTTTAAACCATGATGATTTTCTAGCTTGTTTAGTCATTATATACAAGTATCCTGCATGAGGTGGGCCTTGAGGCAGTTAAAGATACTCTGAGACAGAGAGGCCCTATATATGAGAAACATAATAACTTTGTAGTAGAACTTTTGGATTTCACTCTGCGACATAACTATTTTACATTCAGTTCACATTACTACCACCAGGTGAGGGGGACCGCGATGGGAAGTACATGCGCCCCAAGCTATGCAAACATATATTTGGGCTGGTGGGAAATTAATGTGGTGTTTGGCAAAGATCTTATTGAATTTACACAATTAATTCCTATGTGGCTTCGCTACATAGACGATATAGTGCTAATATGGTCTGGCACTGAGAAAAAATTCCATGAATTTATTAATAAACTAAACAAAAACTATGTCAACCTTAGAATCACGTCTGATATCAATAGAAATAAAATAACTTTTCTTGATATCAATATTTTTCGTGGGATAGACAATAATATCCAAACCACACTGTTTAGAAAACAGACAGCCACCAATAGCTTATTACATGCGAACAGCCAACATCCTGAAAATACTATTAAGGGTATCCCAACAGGCCAGTACCTATGCAGCACAATTGAAGATTTCAAGGTTGAAGCAGGAAAACTTTACTCGAGAATTAAACAGAGAGGGTACAGCCACAATTCCCTCAAAAGGGCATATAGTAAAGCCTTAAGAGCAGACAGGAACTCCTTATTAATCCCACACAAACACAGCAAGGACAAGGCAAACAACAAGGTTCTAAAGTTATAAGAATAATAGGGGACTATAGTGCGGAACATAGGGAGATTAATCATATCCTCACAAAATATTGGCATATCTTGGAACAAGATGCCGATCTTAAAAAAGTAATAGGAGATATGCCCACTATTACCTATAGGCAGAGCAGAAACCTGAAAGACAGACTGACGCACAGTCATTATAATAATGTCCAAAAATCTTCTTGGCTGGGTAATCGCATTAAAGGCTGTTATAAATGTGGAACATGTAAAGCATGCCCATGGATAAACGACTTGGGTCATTTATGTCATGAACTGCACTTGTGAAATTAACTATGTTGGAAAAACGAAAAGGGAATTTAGATGTTGGATCCTTGAACATGTAGGTGATTTACTACATAAAAGGAACACATCAGTAGCGAATCATATAAATGAGTACCATGATGGCAACACATCAGTTATGAAATTCACTGGAGTTGAACACTTTCAAGCCACTACTAGAATTGGTAATGTTGATAGAAAACTATTACAGAGTGAAGCCCAATCGATATACTGGCTTTGTAGCAAATCCCTGAATGGTTTAAATGAAGGCTTCACTTTCTCACCATTTCTCTGAATATAAGTTGTGGTAATTTTACAGTTACCTAGGGAATGTATATTATAACTTTGTTGGAAGTACTTGAACTATACGCAAATTATTATCATTTAATTTCTCAGTTTTATCAATCAATATGACATAAAGGTATATATATGTGTCCGCACTCTTTGGGCTTGAGTAGGCATTGTCTGTCTAGAACATCAGGAATAGACAGTGCAATTAAGATATCGTGACAAAGATGGACAGTTTGATGATTTTCGAAGCAGCGACGAATGAACGTCTTATATACCTTCCTTATAGTTAATAGCTGTTGAAGTTTGGGCAAGGTAAGATTCTTTGCTGGCAAATTGTATTATGTAATCTGTTGTGAAGTTCCTGTGCGCGTACCTCTGGCAAACTAACACAGAATACCGGAAGTGACGTTTTGAAGTTGCGGGGAAACTTTCAAATGCTGCCTATTTAAAGGACAGAGAAGAGCGGGTCCAACACTTATGCCCCTGATGAAGCTGCTGAGCAGCGAAATGCATTGGGTGGTGCAGGTGGAAGGGGGTGAGGATAGCTCCCACTCTTCCCAATGTAGCTAGGCAGAATTATAGCCCACCGCATTGAAGCGACCATTTTTGGGGGAATGATTACATCCTCAGGAACCCACTAGATATATATACACTTTGAGACTGATCCCATAGTTGTGGGCTATTGATTTTGGATCATTAGATGTTTAGACGGAATTCGTTGTCACTGTGTTTCCTAGACTATAAACTTTGTTACGTTACCATCCTCTACCTCTCCTACCTACACAATTGGTTTTAGTACGTGTTATTTTAGGGACATGGTCCCGCACGGCTGTGAGTATAACATGCTGTGTGTGTAACGTCGGTATGGCCTATTTAGTTTTTAATTACTTGCTACATTAAAGGTTAAGTTTTAATTAATTGTTACGATTGTGACCTGAACTGGCTGGCTTGCTACATAGTTACTGTATAAGTGTATACTACTCACTCCAGTATCCTGTGTGGAGATTTTGTTTCTTGTTTTGTAAAAATTAAATAAACTCAATAGGCTGGTTTTACTTCAAATAAGGAGTCATTTTATCTTAGTTGGGATCAGGTAAAAGCTACTGTTTTATTATTACACAGAAAAAGGAAATAATTTTTAAAATTTTGGATTATATATAATGGAATCTATGGGGCAAATTCACTAAAGCGCAAAAATGCGTTAGCTGCACTTCGCCAGGCGAATTTTTGCCAGCGCTACGCAAATTCACTAAGATGCAAATTTGCGCTCAGGGTGGTGAATGCTAGCGAAGTAGCACTACCATTACTTCATCAGGCAATGCACATTTAGAGATAATTTTAGACCTCCAGTGAAAAAGACTTTTTGACATTTCTTTTCATATTTTGCTAAAATCTTGTTAATTTCTCTTCCCAAGTTGATGTGAGTTAGAATCCGTAAAGATATTGTAATTCTGGTCACTAAGATTTTCCCTGTAGATATGGGTTTCATAAATATCAAAATACATGTTTTGTTTTTACAAATATACACTGCACTGCCTTATTTCCTGTAAGATGTGAGTGACACATAGCATAAAAAAGTAGCTCAAGGTAAAGTTGCAAAAGGGCAATGATTAAGAAATTAAATGGTAGGTGAAACTACAGGGTCTATAAATGGTTTAAACGAATTGCTGATTTTGTAATAATAGCTATTGGCTGCTTCTGTTTTTGTATTTTTAATCAATATTGTGTTTGTACTTTTAATTTTAGGTTTGAGACCAGTTTGTGACATTAGGTATCCTGAACCCAGAACAAACCCCAAGGTCCCGGTCATGGCTCACTATTCTGCCTTTCACAGCCACCTTTCTCTGGTCAAGCAAGGAAACCGTATGTGCAAACAGGAATGGTGAATAGGAACGTGGTCTAAGGACTGTCTGAGTCAATACCAGATCAGGCAGTGCAGTACAAAATCGAGAGTATAGTTGAGGTCACAGGCCAAATCAGAATACAAATCAGGCCCCACAGTGCAGAGTCAAGAGTGTAATCAAAGTGACAGGCCAATTCAAAATACAATGTAGCTGGTTTAAATCAGGAGAATGGTCAAATACAGGCAGGAGTCAGGAAAGGCAGCAATAGGCAAAAACAGGGACAGTCAGGGTCCGACACAGTATAAGCAACTAGAAATTGCACCCAGGAACTACCAAGATAGACCTTTGTTGGGCAAGGAACACTAGCATGTGAGCCCTTTAAATATATGATTTTGCGATGCATGTCATTACTATTCAGATGGGAGAAGCATGCATCGGCACGCAGAGGAGGAAAAGAACATAGTGGACATGTTTTAACACTTCCTTAAAAGCAATATGTGCACTCCAGCAGGCAGCAAACAAATCATCACAAAAGGATTAGTATTTCTTATTAACTGTTATTTATTTCTATATCTAAGTTTTTTCTGTGCTAAATTGCAACATTTGGTATGCTATTGTGCTACAGGAAGTTTGCCACAAATTGCTAGTTGGTTTTCCCTCAGTTTGAGGAGGGTGAACTTGATTACTCCACTTGAACAGACAATATAAATAGAATCCCTGGAACTCCAGTGGCACTTGCTCTGTAAGGGTTGTGGAAATGAGTGCTCTGTAAGTGGAATTACAATCACAGGAATTGCAAACTAAAGTAGGTTCAAAGTAAGTCAAATGTTGGTTCTAAACGCTAATTTTTTGTGACTGTTTTTGATCTTTAACTGGGATGAGTGCTAATAAGATGAAATCCTGAACAGAACACTACTTTGCTTTTCAGCTCTCTAACTCTGAGTCAGTCAGTGACTTGAAGGGGGGCCACATGTGGCATAACTGTTCAGTGAGTCTGTGTGGTGTTTAGACAAATGGCCAGTGGGTGTCACTGTGGATACACAGGACTTTCTGTACAGCTTGAAAGTGAAAGTAAGAGTTATTGCTGTTATGTAATGGCTGCATGAACCTGCTAATAAAGCACTGTTATACTCTCCTCATCCTTGGCTACCAAACACAACAAATGGCAACAAGGGTGTATTTTCTACCTCTGCAGAAGCCGGCACCTTTTCTACCAAACCCTGGTGAGCCTACCATACCTTTTACTGCTTGGATCCGTATGTTTGATAACTACATTATTGCTGCTGACCAAGGGGAGGTTTCTGCTGCTAGAAAGCGTGCTTTACTTATTCACTGCCTGGGGGCAGAGGGACAGCGTATATTTTATACAATACTATCACCTGATGAAAGTTATGAAGCTGCTCTTCCTGCTATAAAGAACTTTTTTATGCCAAGAGTAAATGTGGTTGCTGAAAGATATAAATTCCGCCAACGTGGACAGCATAATGGTGAATCCACAGAACATTTTGTAGCAGCTTTAAGAGAGCTGGTTGTTACCTGTGAGTTTGGGAATCTAACAGATAACAAACTCACCATGCATTGCATTGCTCCTAGAGCAAGATTTAACCCTTGCAAAGGCTATTACAGTTGCTAGCCAAATTGAGACAGCCGTGGCAGAGGCTAAAACTCTGTCAGGGAACTGCAGGGAATGTACAGATTGTGAATTCAAAACTGTGGACTAATAATGCACAGTCACAGGAAAAATACAGTGCTAAGGAAAGGGATTCACTGCAAAATCGTGCAGCAAATACAAATAAAAAACACCTTGCAAACTATGCTAAATGTCCTGCAAAAGCTATATAGTGCTGCAAATGTTTAAAGTCAGGTCACTTTGCTACGGTCTGCCGTAAAGATGTTCATGAACTCGCTACTACAAATGTTACAGTATTCAGTGTGGATAAAGCTGTTAAATTTATTCCAGACAGGTTTATATGCATTGTCAATACCAATACTGATTCTGCTAACAAGGAACACTACATTGACCTGATACAGGTTCAGCTGTTTCTATGCTACCAAAGGATATTTTTTTGAAATACTTTGCAAAAGATATGCTTGTTGCACCTACCCTGAGACTGGTTAGTTACTTAAAGGATCCAATCCCTGTGCTTGGTTGCTTACTAGTGACTGTACAATGTGAATCAAATACTGCAAATAAAGGTACTGCTATACTTGGAAGGGATCTCTTTGCTGCATTTAACCTACAATTAATTGATGGTCTCATTACTACAACACCAGTGCCTGCCACACAGCCTGTGTCTAAAATGTCACCACAAAGCAACACTTCACTTGGCTGTGCAAAGAACTTTGTGCACAAAGTTAAGTTGAGACCAGATGTAAAACAAGTATGCCAGATATTGAGGTGATTGCCCTATTCTATAAGGGAGGCTGTTTCACAGGAACTAAAGAAACTGGTAGAGCAAGATGTGATTGAAAAATCAGAATCCTCTGAATGGTTTTCACCAATTGTTATAACAAAGAAGAAATTGGAGGCATTAGATTGTGTGTTGATCTCCATGAACCTAATAAAGCAGTTGTTATGGATAATCATCCCTTGCCACACATAGAGGAAATATTTTCAGAACTCCAAGGAGCAAAATTGTTTTCAACCCTGGATCTTCAGAGTGCTTATCATCAAGTATTACTGCATGAGGAAACCTCACTGCATTTATCACACATGATGGTTTGTTTCTTTTCAAGCATGTACCTTATGGACTGGCTTCAGCACCTAGTTGTCTTCAATACTCCATGACATACCTAGTGTACAATCCTACTTGGATGATATAATTGTCTACGCTTCAACTATGGATCTTCATGACAAGTACCTGGAAAAGGTTCTGACATGCATTGATTATGCAGGACTCAAACTGAACCTTTCAAAATGCCACTTCAGACAAACTCAGCTATCATTTCTGGGTCATATAATTTCACAATATGGATTACTGCCTGACCCTGACCATGTCAACGCGGTTACACAAGCACATACTCCATCTGATTTCCAGACCTTACAAGCTTTCTTAGGTCTTACTTCATGGTATTTTAAGTTTATTCCCAACTATGCTTCAGCTGTGGAGCCACTTTGAGAACTACTACTTGGAACTTCAAGTCTTTTTTGGTCAGAGACTGCTCAACATAGCTTTGAAATAGTGAAACAGTTAATTGTGAGCAGTCCAGCGCTAGCTTTATTTGATCCTGCACTACCCACTGTGGTTACTACAGAAGCTTCAGACTATGGCATTGGTGCAGTTCTCACACAGATCCATGCTGTTTTTCAACAGTTTTCAAGTTCTAGTGTGTTTGGGCAACAGAAAAATGGAGAACCTACCTATGTGGTATTTTTATCAAAAGTAACTCAAAGAAATTGGACTTGCTGAGAAATTTTAATGAAGACGTTACACTGCTCATCCTAGCAGCTTATTCAGTTCAACTGACTGGTGTAGATGAGTTCTCTGTATATAGACTCTTCCAACAATCCAACCACAACGGCACATTGTAAGTCTTCAGAGAGGTGACATCTGAAATTCACATAGGTGTTGATTCTGTGTAGTTACTGTGATAGGATTACCAATGTGTCATGCAACTCCTAGAAAACAGGTGTTACTTGTGAGAGTTGCATGAATGGATGTATCAAGAGTTCTGAAACCGCCCGGGAACAGATGTGATAACAGAATTGTATGTAGCAGACAGGTGGTGTCGAAGGCCCCCACCTCTGTTCAGGGATGGTTTCTCCTCCTTAAAGTGGACCCGTCACCCAGACACAAAAATCTGTATAATAAAAGTCCTTTTCAAAGTAAACATGAAATCTAATTTCAAATTTTTGTTAAACCATTCATAGCTGTTTTAAGCTTGTTTAAAAATCTCAGCTGTCAGTCAAATATTGTCTGCCACTCCTCTATGCCTTAGGCATAGAGGTGGGGCAGATAATTACTTTCACTTTCCATTCAGTACTTCCTAGATGCCACTGCTCCCCACACATTCCCCCAGTTCTCTTAACCATTTAATTGTCACTGCTCCCCACACATTCCCCCAGTTCTCTTAACCATTTAATTGTGTAGCCAGGACATGGGGATAGACATTGGGTCCCCCATTCTAGTGCATAAGTTTCTGAGATGATGCAAGGCTTGCCTTAATAACAGTGTCCACAAAATGGCTCCTGCCTACTTGCTATAATTATGAATTCCCAGATGGAAGAAAACAAGATTAAAATAATTTATATAGTGTAATTAATGTTCATTTTGCTTGACTAATGTGATAAAATATGATTTTGAATATTTTTTGGGGGTGACGGGTCCACTTTAACATGAATCACCTCTTTCACACCTCTTTCAAACCAGTGGTCTTCTTTATCCAAAATTTGGACATTGCTATCTTCAAAAGAGTGTCCCTTGTCCTTTAGATGTAGAAAAACAGCCGAGTCTTGCCCTGTAGAGTTCGCCCTCCTATGTTGATCTATTCGCTTATGGAGCAGTTGTTTTGTCTCCCCATTGTATAGATCAGTGCACTCATCACTACACTGGACTGCGTATACCACATTACTTTGTTTTCCATTAGGAGTTGGATCCTTTGGGTATACTAGTTTTTCTGTCAGTGGGGGTCATTTATAAAGTTCGCGCAGCGCATAATTGTTCGCAAATGGTAGTTTTGCCCATGCTTTATCCTGAACGCTAATATATTGCACTACTGTGCCCGTCTTTCCGTTTTTTGCAAATTCGCATTGTGAATGAATTTTCGCAAAAAACTCGCAAACAAGATGGGTCTTTGTGTGAGTACAGGCACTTTGTGAGGTTGTTTTGCGCGAAAATAGCGTTAAATGTAACTTAATTTCGCAATTTTTTTAACAGTTTTGCAAATATTTTCTACACCACCAAAGCTGTGGTGCAGAGTGTTCGCAATTTGTGAGTTTTGCCATATTTAAAAAGCGCCTATAGACATTTGCAATGTGAAAAACAAATTCGCAAATCTGTTTTGCGAATTTGCACACTCTTATTCAGCTTTATAAATATAACCAGGCGCAGGGCAAATATATTCACTCTGCGAACCAATCTGCCCTGCGCAAAGTTTATAAATGACCCCCACTGTGTTGCTAGGTTTGAAAAACACAGGAAAGTGGTGTTTGTTTCTCCAACACTCCAGCTACATATGGAATGACTATGTATTGCTCACCATGTGTCTCCGGGTGGTTATTTCTTTTGATGTTCCTGTTGGGCTTGGTTGCTGCTGTTTTGACAAAGGCCCAATCTGGGTAGCCACACGCTTTTAAAGCTCCTCTGAAATGTTTATGCTCCTTGTCCTTGGACTCTGTAGTCAGTTGCCACATATTTTGCCCTGTGGAGCAGAATTCTAATGACACCCAGTTTGTGTTCCAGCAGATGGTAGGAATCGAACAACAGATATTGATCTGTATGAGGAGGTTTCCTGTATACCTCCATTTTAAAGTTACTCCCCTCTTGGATGCAAATTAAACAGCCCAAAAAAGCAAGTTTGTTACTGTGGACATCTTCCCTTGTGAAATTGATGTTATTGTCCACTGAATCAATGTGTTCTGTAAAGGCTGCTACTTCATTAGATCTGATTTTAACCCGTGTCATCCACATACTTGAACCAGTGACTTGGTGTATTTCCCTGGAAATTAAGTAAAGCCATCCTTTCCACTTCCTCCATGCATAAGTTAGCTACAAACATACTTGGTTAGAATTGAGCTTCGTTCTGCTGCTTAGGGTGTTATCTTGCTACAGTCTCAATTGCCTCTGTCGTAGATACATGTAAATAAAGAAGTGACATCATATGATACCATGGTTTCTTCTGCCTCTAGTGTAATACCATGCAATCTTGGTTACAAAACCTTTGGCATTCTGGATATGATGCACTGTATTGCCTACCAACAGGGATAAGATGTTAGCTAAGAATTTTGCAATGCTGTATGTCACTGAATTTATGCTGATGACAATGGGCCTTAGTGGGGATCCTTCTTTGTGTATCTTGGGGAGTCCTTATAAGCATGGTGTGGCTTCATTTATTGCTTTGAGTTACTTTTGATAAATATACCATGACCTGGATGAATGAGAATCTTCATAGTCATACCTATGGGGTAGAGAATTTACCTTATGCACTGATCATAGCCCTTTAACTACACTACTTACAACAAAGGGACTAGGAAGAGCTGGAAATTATATAGCTAGATGGTCAGCAAGGCTACTGAATTTCAACTACAAAATGCAATACAAACCAGGTTTGAAAAATGTTACTGACGGTTGTTTGTCACCTTTACCTTTACCTGCAGCATTTGATACACTAAATGAGGACATAGAAGTTGTAGCACTGACTGATTTATTATCATCTACAGTTACAGCTGCTGATTTTAAGCAAGCTTGCCTCAAATGTCCAATTCAAGTAAAACTACGGGACATCTTACAAAACAAATGGCCAAATGCTGAGAAGAAACTCAGTCTTGATCTTCAACCTTACTACAGGATTAGACACAAACTGTACTTAGTAGATGGCTATGTTGTCCGTGGAGCTCACCATTTATTGGTACCAGAAACCTTGAGAGACAAGCTCATACAACTTTCAGATGAGAGTCATCAAGGAATTGTATGTACAAAACAAAGACTGCGAGAACTGTACTGGTGGCCAGCAATGGATGCCGATGTGGTAAATGCCATTCATTCTTGTGTTACTTGTCAGAATCATGACAAAACAGTTGTCACACATACACCACCACTTCAGCCAGTACCATTTCCTGATTCAGCATGGGAAAAACTTGCTATTGATATTGTGGGTCGTTTTGCAGATGCTCCTATAGACTGCAAATTTGCTATAACTCTGATAGACTATTACAGTAAATGGCCAGAAATTGCAATTGTTTCTCATGTAACATCAACTACAGCAATAACATTTCTGTCTACAGTCTTCAGCAGAGAAGGAAATCCAAAGGAATTAATATCAGACAACGGACCACAGTTTGTCTCATATAAGTTTGAATCCTTTCTGGGAGAATATTGTGCATATGAATGGAGAAATGGAGTGATTCAACAGAAGTCTGAAAGAAACACTACAGACAGCAAATCTTACTGGGAAATCTTGGAAAGTATTTACAACAGAGTTCTTACATAACTACAGAGCAACATGCCATGCAACAATTTTTACATGGCAGACAAATGCGCACTAGGTTACATGTTGCAGACATCAAACTTCCACCAAATACTGTTCCTACAAACTCATCTACTGCTGACATTGTCAAACGTCAACAAGCCAAATGCAAAGCTTATACTGACAGAAAACGTGATGAAAAAGAAGTGCACTTTCAGCCTGGATCTTTAGTCAGAATTAAGAAACCAGGAATACTGAAACAAGGACAATCTAAATTTACTACACCACTTGAAGTGAGACGCCAGAGAGGACCATACACATATGAACTGTCTGATGGACGCATCTGGAATGCAAGTCGTCTTGCTCCTGCTAGATATGACTTTGGAGATGTTCCATTTGATGAAGGCCATTGTCCTGCTCCTGATACCAACCACAGTAGGCCTGAAGAAAGTGAACTTATAAGACACACTGAGAGAATCATAAAACTACCTGCATGGACCAAGGACTATGTCATGTGAAGAATGTATATATTGCTTTAAGATGCATTGTTGTTTTTTATTGCATTTGCTCAAATGCTTTCCTACTATAGGGGGAATATGTGGTGTTTATACAAATGGCCTGCGGGTGTCACTGTGGATACACAGGATTTTCTGTACATCTTCAAAGTGAAAGTAAGAGTTATTGCTGTTATGTAATGGCTGCATGAACCTGCTAATAAAGCACTGTTAAACTCTCCTCATCTTCGGATACCAAACACAACAGTTTGCAATTGCTCCTCAGCATTTAGCTCAGATTCAAAAGCAACAGTTATGACCCATGTGACCACCCCTCAAGTCATTGATTGGTTACTGTCTGGTAACCAATCAGTGGAAAAAAGAGAGCTGAAAAACAGGAAGTAATGCTCTGGCTATTATGTTAGACATCCAGTCACTCCAGCCTTTATACATTACATTTTTGGCTAACTAACTATATTAGAAACATTTTTTATTTTGCACAGCCTATCCATTTACCCATTTTTTATTTTTACACCAAGCAATTCCTTTAAAATGTTATAAATTATGGCGGTCAAGCAAATAAAAAAAATCCAAGCATTATTAATAGCATAGCCAGTTCTTTATCGATATGGTTCTTTTCTGGGGTCTATAATACAGTAACCTGCAACCATATTAGTATTGTATTGTTTTTTAAAGCCTTGCAATGCCATATACCATAGTGTCCTCTTTATACAATTAGTTATTGAAGTCGATGAAGCTAGCAAAATGATGGCAAAATACTCAAATTGGGTTTTTCATGTCAAAATGCATGTTCACCTTATCTGTCACAGGAGAAGCAGAGTAGAACAGTAGAGTTGGAAGGAGTCACCTCAAAGCCACTTATTGGTCAACAACATTTAACATGTGCAATTCAGTGTGGGTTGCTGCATTCGACAGAAGAATAAATTGTGCAAGATGGTACCTGCCAACCTGCTGTACTACCATGATTTCTGGGAATCAGTTGAGGTTGTGTGGTGGTATGGTTCAGGAGGGTGGAGTTATGTTAAGATGATACCCAATATCTCGAAAACCAAGTCCTAAGAATTCTATATAATAGTTACATAGTTAAATCGAGTTGAATTGAAGCAAAGGAAATACTACAGAGCCCACTAACAACACTGGTCCTACTATAAATGTTCTATTTACTACTGTCCTTTTGTGTTCTAACCTCTCGTTTAATTTTACCAACATATTCTTTACTACAGGGACATTTTGACATATAAATATCCCCCTTGGTAGTGCAAGTGGCTTAATGCTGTAATTTAATGTCATATCCTTTCAGAGGGGTGGTTAATACAATCCCCCTTTGATAATGCTGTTACAGCACCCACAATACAAACACAGGAATGTTCCCACCCTCGGGTTACCAAAAAATGTTGGTTGGCTCACTTTGGGCTGTGCAAGATCTGCTTTCATCAGTGTGTCCCTTATATTTTGAGATCTCCTAAATGAGAAACGGTCCTTAGTCCTGTCGCAATAAGAAAGAGTGAAGACTTTAAGGCTGGAGGAATTACTTAAGCAAAAAATGTTTTCAAAAATTATAATAGGATACCTTTCATTACCACATACAATGCCTATTCATGTCGAATCAATTTGCAAAGATTGGGAGATTTTGCAAAAGGACAAAGAGTTTGGTAAATTATTTAAGGATACACCACATTTATCATTTAAGACAACACAAACGGACAATTGTGATTTAGAAAAACAAAAGTATGTTACCACAGTAAGTAGGCACTTTCAACTACAGGACTATAACAGTAAAATTCAGGTGGCTGGTTCTACAGGTGGTGAACATACCCTCTATTACTTCAGATGGAAACAATGTGGATCGATAGGCTAAATACCATGGCCCCGATGGGACTTAATGAACATTTGAATTATTCATGCTTTTTCAGAGATAGTGATGCCTCCTTTATGTACAGATGCAGTCACTTGGATTTGTAAGTTAAATGCATCGTGACTCAGGGCTAATTGAAGAAACTGTGTTATCCAAAGTTATCTTAACTCATTTAAGGCATTTAACATTTTCATTAGCATACCAAAGCACCATTGTTTTCAATGGTGAACTCTTTAATTGGATGGGATGCTGTGACACAATATTCTGTGCTAAGTGGGATAAATGGGATAGATGAGTTAAGTCAAGACGCATTTAACACACAAATCCAAGTGACTGCATCTGTAATTTGGATATAAAGTGACTTGCATTGACCCCCTAGTGGTGAAAATTCTGTAAACATATTGTTTTTATTTAATTTTTTTAGTTCAGTTAGAAGAAAAGTCTCGCTAATGCATTGATGTATATGGAAAATTCCCCTTTATTATTACTGTTTGGACACAATTAATAAGCACTTCACATCAATATACAGGTATTATAATGATATATCCATACACAATGTATCACAGTCTTTTATTGGTATGGTTGTATATGCACTTTGTGATATCACTTAATTAGAGAGGTGTGCCTCCTCTGCACTCTTATATACCTGTGAACTAAGTTAAACTGATAAGAGCACTTGAGAAAGTAGGTAATGTGGGGATCTCAATAAATAGCAAATATTTAGCACAATTGCTAGTGTCTCCCATCTGATTTTCTGCATTCCACACATCCAGTGCCATTCTAAAATCTAGGTCCTGCTCACCTTCTTATAAAAAGAAATTGTTAGTCTGGCAAGATGTATTACACATTAAAGCATGCTGGCAAAAACTCATAGTATTATGATTTGCTATGAAGTCCAATATCTTATCCTTTATTAACCCTTTGAAAAGCTTTCCTACCACTAATGTCAGACTAACTGGCCTATGGTTTTAAGGCTGAGAACAGGATCAAATTTTGGATATCGGCACCACATTAGCAATTCACTAGTCTCTTGGCACCATGTCATACCTTAATGAATCCTGAAAAATTAAAGAGGTTTGACAATCACAGAGCTCAGCTCGCTAAGTACCCTAGGATGAATACCATCTGGCCCCAGACCTTTGTTTATCTTAACTTGTAATAGTGTCTTTTGAATTTCCTCATATGTGAACCATGCATCATTAGTTGTATTACTAGAATTGGGATTATTAAAGGAGAAAAGGAAAGGGATTTTACACTTGGTAGTGCTAAATTTTAGGCAACCCCAATTGACTACTTTTACCCACCTGATACCCGGTTCCTATTAGCTGAAAACTGCACCAGGTTGGGGTTCTTCTAGCGAACACCGCAGAGAGATTAATTGCCTACTTCCTCTGATCTTCTCAGGGCCTGTGAATGTACAGGTGAGCGGAAAGCCAAACTTTAGCGATAAAGAACGCTATTTTGCTTTACTGTGCATGTGATTTCCCTGGGAAATTTGAAAATCAAAGCAGCAAGAAATTGATCTCTCTGTGGTGCTTGCTAGAAGAACCCAGGACCAGTGTGGTTTTCGGCTGATAGGAGCACAGTGTTTGACACAGAATAACTAAACCCATATATCCCACTTATCCCATTTAACACAGAAAATTGTGTCACAGCATACCATCTAATTAAAATGTTCACCATTGTGAACCACAAAGCACCACTGGTGCTTTGGTATGTTAAAATGAAAAGGTTAAATGCCTTAAATGAGTTAAGATCACTAGTGATGGGCGAATCTCCCGCGATTCGCCGAAAAATTTGCGAATTTCTCTAGAAATTCGCGAATCGGCGAAAAATTCGCGAAACGAGTCGCGGGACGATTTTGTCGCGCGTCGCGTCAACTTTGTCGTGCGTCGCGTCAACTTTGACGCGTCGTTTTCGTCGTGCGTCGCGTCGTTTTCGTCGCGCGTCGCGTTGTTTTCGTCGCGTCAAAAACGACGCGCGACTGACGCGCAACCCGTTTTTGCCGAATTTTCGCCAACCGAAATTTCGCTGGTGATTCGCGAATTTATTCGCCAGCGGCGAATCGCGGGAATTCGCCGCGAATTCGACCTAGGCGAATAAATTCGCCCATCACTAAAGATGACTTTAGATAACACAGTTTCTTCAATTAATCCTGAGGCATGACACATTTAATACATAAATGCAGGTGGCTTAATCTGTAGGTAAAAGTACTCACTTGGGGGTACCTAACTTTGGCATCCTCAGGTATAAATACCTTTCCTTCTCTTTTAAGAAGTAAACATTAATGAATTGGTTCCCCATTTCTGTAGACAGATGAAAAATATGAGTTTAGGGTCTCAGCTTTTTATTTTGTTCTCATCAACTAGCTGACTCCCTCTGATATTAAGGGTCCCAACCCTTCCTACATCATTTTGTTTACTATTTACATATTTAAAAAATATTTTTGATTTTTTTTTACTGCTTGCTGCAATATACTTTTCCATATCCGTATTGATTTTAGCTGCCTGAAAGCTTTTTTGCATGATTTATTGTACCTTGTACCTTATAAATGATTTGGCTGTCCCAGCTAACTTGAACGCCTTAAAACACATCTTTTTGTACCCACCTCAACACCATCACTTCTGTTGAACCAAAAAGGTTTTGCTTTGCGACAAAGTTCCTTGCTTACAAGGGGAATTTATTGGCATGTATATTTATTAAGCAGCATTTTAAAGACTTACCACTTTTGTGTTTAACCATGTGAAAAACATTCCCCACTTAATATGTTGCAGGGATGTCCTTATACTGTCAAGGTTTTCATGTCTAAAATTTTCTGTTTTAGTTACTGCCTTATAGAATTGCCTCTGCAACAGAATCTCAAAGGAGACCATGCTATGATCACTATTCCCTAAATGCTCACCAACGCAAAAATGCTACAGGTGAGTTCAGTATTATTAGTTATTACAAGATCCAAAAGAGATTTATTCCTAGTAGGTTCTTGAATGAACAGGAATAAAAAGTTGTCATTCAGCATATTTAAAAAACCTACTAGCTTTTTCTGTCTTGGCAACCACATTACCCTAGTCAGTGTCTGGATAATTGAAGTCACCCACAGTAATAACTTGACCTAGCCATGAAGCTGCTTCTATTTTTAAGAGTAGCTGGGTTTCATACTCATACACTAATATGAGGTGGTTTATAGCATAAACCAAAAATCATTTCCTTTGTAACGTTTTCCCCAGTCAAGATCTCTACCCAGAGGGATTCCACACTTGTTGTTTCCTTCTTTAGTGCATGGCTTTTATTCAGGCTCCTACACCCTTTATAATCCCTTTATCCCTCCTAAAAAGGAGTGTAACAATTTAAATTCACAGTCCAGTCACATGTTTCATCCCGCCAGGTCTCAGTGATAAAAATTATTTCATAATTTTTAGAGCATGCAATCAATTCTAGGTCTCCCATTTTACCTGCCAGCATACAGTGGAGGTTACTACTTTTTCTTTTGAAATTTGAATTACTTAATGGAGAATCATTTCTTAAGCTAGAATTAGTCTGTTTTGCTTGTAACAGAGGGACCTCTTTAGCTGGTAAACTGTATGTCCCCTCACTCCTCCACATGACCCCTCACTTAGCCCACTGCTAGTCTACCCTAGCTTACCCATAATTCTTTATCTCCCCCCAGCCTAGTTTAAACATTCCTACAACCTATTATCCATTCTTTCCCCTAGCACAGTGGACTAGCTTCTATTGAGGTGCAATCCGTCAAGTTATACCCCAATAAAAAAATCAGCCCAGTGCTCTAGGAACCCAAACCCTTCTTCCCTACACCAAGACTTGAGCCATGTATTAAACTCCCTCTGTCTTCCTAAAATTGCACATATAATGGGCAATATTTTTGAAACAATGAAATTAGAAGACTTTCCCTAGATCCCAGAACTTACTCTTTAGGTCTTCCATCTGAGATTTATTTTGTCATTAGTACCAGTATGTACTAAGACAGTTAGGTCATTCCCAGCACCAATAATTTGCCTACCCATTCAACCACATGCTAAACCCTGGCACCAGGAAGACAGCAGACTGTTCAGTTGTAGTGATCTGGACGGCCGTTTCCCTCCCCACGACTACTAGAGAAACTGGTCTCCTGGCTCTTAGAAAGATCAACCCAATCCAGAGTTCCCACTCCCATCTTCTTCACACAATCTGGCAAATCTGTTGCGATGTACAAACCCTGAATCAGTCTCCATTTTCCTTTTGCCCACCTTAGATTTCCTAATTGTCACCCAGCTAGCTGCCTCAGCATCCTGCTGTTACATGCATATATACTTGCCTCTGTCACTTATAAGCTGTAATTTATATAACGATTTTTTGTTAGAACAAACAACTTTATGCAGGGGAGGGTGCACTGTGTGATTATTTTTAATATCCCCATATGCAATAAATAAAAGCACAAAGTTTACCCAGATGCAATAATTTCTTGCTTTTAGATAGCTGATCTGTAAATTCTGATAATTGGTTGCTATAGTTGATTAGACCTGTACCAAAGGTTGTACTTTTTATTAGCTAACTTTAGTTAGTCGAATTTCTAATCTTATCCTATTTCATTACCACAATATAGCCTTTTAACTCTGTATAATGATATTAATCTTGATACATTTCAATAAACATTGCAATAATTCAACTTCTTCAAAATATGGTTTCGAAAAATTAAGTAGAAGTTTTGGATGGACATGCAGGTTATACCAATAGTATTAGATTTTTGTTTGCCACTTCTTAGTACTGTAACATAAATAAATTCAAAGGTGCTTTCCATTACTAACTCAGGACAAGGGCCTTGTGCCCCAATCCCTTACAAAGCAAAAATACACAAATAAGTTTGTCCACACTTACAGATGCAGTCACTTGGATTTGTAAGTTAAATGCGTCGTGACTCAGGGCTAATTGAAGAAACTGTGTTATCTAAAGTTATGTTAACTCATTTAATGCATTTAACCTTTTCATTAGCATACCAAAGCACCATTGTTTTCAATGGTGAACTCTTTAATTGGATGGGATGCTGTGACACAATATTCTGTGCTAAGTAGGATAAATGAGATAGATGAGTTAAGTTACGACACATTTAACCAGAGCAGCCATCAGAAATCACAGGGCCCCGCACAACAAAATTGTTGGGGCCCCCTGGGCTCCGCCC
>CM044442.1:67861803-67881025 GCA_024363595.1 Xenopus borealis
TCAGCCCCGGGCCCGGGACACTTGTCCCCCCAGTCCCCCCCTGATGGCGGCCCTGCATTTAACTTACAAATCCAAGTGACTGCATCTGTACATGGCAGTTAGAACACAGAACAGCAGCTCCTGCATTCCCCAAGGCTCTCTCTCTTCCTCTGTTTGAAAAACCCAGCTCTTTTTCAAAGGGAGTCACCCCAACTGCAGACTAATCACCATGCAGCTACCTGTCTGGGAAGGCCAGCACTCTCGTACAAAGTGTTCATATGCCTGGGTGCGCGATCAGAGGAAGGTTTCTGATGGAGCCAAAACTTTAGTCCTATGCTGTTCTACAAATAAACTTACTTTACATTTTTAAGCCCTGTGAGTGCTGTTTAGCTACAGAACATAATGAATGGTGGTAACAAATTGATCTATGTAGTCTGCTTACCTTCTAATGTAGTTTTAAATTCTTGTTCTTTGTCATTCTCCTATTAAACGACACTTGTGGTAATTCTCATATTCATTTACTTCATTAAACCATGATACTTGTAAATGGGAATTAAATAAAGTGTGAAATAATGTGAATTGTGCTTGCTAATAGTAAAATAGTAAACTGTTACTTTTCATAACTATGTACGAATTACAGTATATTACAAAACAAGACTTCTGTTCAGATCCTTGTTCATATACTTATATTGTATAAGTGTGATTGTAGATCATAAACATTTGTAGAATGCTGGGCCTCTAGCATATACTGTATATATATATATATATATATATATATATATATATATATATATATATATATATATATATATATATATATACACATTCTTTGTTAAAAATGTTAAAAATCCACTCTTAAAGTGTAATAAAATCACGTTCAGAAAAAAATTTCATTATTCTATCCATCTACAGAAGTAATTGGTGTAAATTTGTACTTGATGTTATTAAGTTTATTGGCTGCAAAGGGACCCACCAGTGCAATTAAAAGAAACACTTTTCAGGTGCACAAGTAAATCCCCAAAGTAATATTATTCCCATAATAAAACAAAGGTAATCATGTACATTAATGAAACTATTAGTCAACTGTCACATGGATGGTTGTTTTTCTTGATTGATGATCAGTCTAATCTTGAACAAGAGAACTGAAGCCCACCATATTTCTTTTTCCTTCAATTTAAAAAAAAAAAAATATTAATGTAATAATATAGAGCTAAACACGCAGACCTAAATTTTTTTGGGCCTCAGTCTCCCTGATATCACATTATAATGAAAATCAAGTTTCTTCAATTTAGAAATGTTATCAGAAAATACTTATTACAGTGTAATAAGCACATACACGCTTTCAATACACCCCTTTAGAATGGCAAGCTATGTAGGATTTCATTGTACAATATGTTTTGTATGTTGTATGCTAATGTATATTTCTGAATCTTTTGTTCTACTAATATACTTATATAGCAACTTACATAACAATATATATATCTATATATATAGATATATATATCTATATATCTATATATATAGATATATATATATTGATATATACTATATGTATATTTTAGTTTACTTAAGTATTCTAGTCTATAATGTCCTAACTTAAATTTGCATAAGAGGGATGGAAAGATGATATTTTGCATGTTTAATGCTCCTTTAGAATGACAGATGTGTTCTTTATGCACCCATGAACAACAGTACATTTTCTAGAGATGTTTGGTAGGACTGCATGAAAATAAATGGTTTGGGAAATCTAAAATAAAATTGCAGCAAGCCTTTGGCTCAAAGCTATGATTATGCATAACACGTCTTAATCCCTTCTGCTTGTTGTTTGATTTCTTAGAGTCAATATTTTTTTTCAAAATTTAAGTGACAGTTTGCAAGTTTTATTTTCTTATGTGAATTGTCACAGTTATAGAAAATGCATGACAAATCTTTGAAGAAAAAAACACTTTTATAAAGGATCATGAAGACAAAGTTGGAACTCACTGGATTCTAGGGTATGTTTTTACATGAGACTATTCAAGTTCGCTGATTTGTTTCAACCATTTCAGGGAATAAATAACACAAGGGGTTATGAGTTTAGTTGTCAAGGTAGAGATATAAGGATATGTAGAGGAAGATAAGAGTGGGATATTTATCTACCAATCAATATTAAATTTAGAAGAACAAACATTTCAAAGCAGCAGAATTTAAGTTAGTGTTTATTAATTCTTGGAGTTTTTTTAAATCAATAAATACTGTGTGTACTCACAGGGTCACATCAATGCAATGTAATTGTATCTGGTATATTAAATTATGCAATTGTGCTTGCACATGTTCATGAATTGGGTGCCATTGCACTACAGGTTGGAGAGTTCTACTGATCACATATAAGTCTGCTATGCCTATTAATGCAGCCTGCACTGGTAACCTTAGAGCTACCTTTACCTTCAAGATGGCCAGTAGCTCTAGAGTTTCCCTAGGCCAATAAGCACGCATGCAGAACATAGTCAACGGGAACAATAGTGTTAGGTGCAAATACAAACAAGAGACAAAGATGGTTTAGGCACAAGTATCTTTGTGCTAATAAGAGCAATATTCATTTTAGGAGTGACTTTTCAGTATTTTATCAGAACATTATCATGTCACCCACATCCAAAAATCTAATGTCCACATATCAGCTCCCAACAGTAAAATGTATTTTATACTAAAAACCCAGGCTATCCCTTATCATAATTTTTAAACTGTTATTTAGTTTTGTTTCAAGGTGACCAATGTATTAAGAATACTTCCTGCTCCATCTGTATTATACTGTGATTATACTGTAAATTTGCTTCTGCAAACCGAACTGTTGAACTGGCTATAAGCAACAATGCTATGCTATGGGATATTGCACTCAACATCTTTCTTGGCTTAACAATGGCTTTCTTTAAACTCCAGGTGCATTGCATTCAGAGATCCAATATCAACTGCCATTTGTCATATGATTTATTATCAGAGTGTTGTTTTATTCATCTTCCTAGCTTGTCAAGCAGTGCAATTTAGTAGGCAAAATGTTCAAAATGTTGACAATTCACAGACCCTGCCTTCTCAAGCTAATTCTACTACAGATCTATTTTATATCCTGCAGAACATGGAAGCATAGCTATTATCTGGCTTCAGTGCTCTATTCTAATGCAGTATATGGATTCAAAAGTATAAACATGAATACAGTTAAACATTATTTTGATATGACATTCCAGTATAACAGGCATTGCATGTTTTCATATTCTGATAAAGGTTATTGTTTTAATTCTGCATATGCTGCTTATCATTATTAGCATATGCATCTAGACTTATTGCTTGTACTTCATCCCAAATGGTTCCCTGGTGGTGATCAAGAATGAGACTTTCCAAACCATGTGTGTATGTGTAAGATAGTTTAAAAAAACTTGAAATGAACATGAAAGGAAACACATTCAGCCTGGTATTACATTTTATATCTTACCATTCTGTATCTTGCATCATGTAAATATACAATAAAGAGCAAAATTGGTCACATATGCAATTACATTTTTAAAGTCCTACTTTGACAAAGATATTTCTCTCCTAATGCATTTTCAATACATTATTTAGTCATATGTATAAATTCATTATAGGATTAAAATGTAGATGAAATGTTTATCCATTCAAAACTTTTATATCTTTGACATAACTATAATTGCTTTTTCTATTGGCAAAATTATTATTAAAACTATTATGTTTGGGTTTACATTCTCTTCAACCAATCTCTAACATAAAAAATCCTCAGAGTCAGATGAAATAGACTCATAAGGCTTTTAGGAGCTTAACTTATCTTAACTCACTTTTAGCCAGACTATTATTTTTAATCTTCTCAGACTGCCACATCACTTGTATGGTACAAATGGACTGTAAGAAACTGATGGAATTCTATATCAAAACCAAATATGGTTGTTGCTTTGTGATTATAGTTTAACATCTAACATGTAAGTTTTTATGTCATGCATAAAAATAAGTTTGACTCTTTTTATTTTAACAAAAAGAGGGGAACAAATAACGTATTTTGCAGAAGATGGACACTGGTGTTGCAATATACAGTACCAGCTTTATTTAAAGTTGGTTTACTTATATACTTCTCTATATAGGTCAGAATTAACCTAATTAATAATGTGTTCAAAATTGCAAATTGTGCACCAGCAATCCATGGCAACCAATCATAATTTAGCAAGGAAAGATAATGTATTATTATTAACCAATATGCCCATAGCAGCAGTGACCCTGAATGATGTGCTAGCAAATTAAATATTGTTTTCAAATTAATATATAAATTTGGACTTTTATTCAGTCTAAAATAATACAATGTGTGAAGAAGACTAATGGCACATTTCTTAACATATTCATAATGCACTGAATACTTTGAACTTATTCTCTTGTAGAATTAGATGTAGCTATGTATTTCCTCTATTTGGTGCTAAATACATGATTTTATATACTTGATGATATAGTATATATATATATATATATATATATATATATATATATATATATATATATATATATATATATATATATATATATATATATATATAGACAAATACAGAGGTCCTCTGCACTCAACCCATTTATCAGTATATTTAAGACATTGAGACATTTTGTGCATACAGCTACTAAAAAATGCCTTACCCTTTAAACAACAGGGATTGTTTGTCCATATATTGCAATATATTTAAGCTGGCCAACTACGTCAAAGTCATCCCATATCTGGCAAGTCCTAAGCTCAATTTTCATCTGATTCATTAAGAATTCTATTGCTTCATTATACATTTTACAATATACAGTATATTACTAATATATATTAGTTTATATAATTTAATGAATAACAGGAATAACAGTTTATATATTTTAATGAATCTATTACTTTAAGGTTTTACCCTGTTCCAGCACTAGTGATTTGGTTCAGTTTCTGGTAGCTAAATTGGTGTCATTTTGAATAGCCAAAATCAACCAATGTGAGTTCACTGATTATAAGCCTTTTATCAGACATCTTGCTGTTATATATTATACTGATCTTACTGTGTAATAATCCAGCTGGAGTTGCAGAAAAAAAAGTATATGGAGTAACTCTGATAAATGTGAGGAAAGATTATCTTTTATAATGGGAAACTTTTGGTTGCATAAAAACCAGGTCTACTGACAAATAGTTCCAACTCTAGGCTGCCAGCCTGCATAGAACCTGCAAAATAGCCAATCACAGACCTTATTTGGAACCCTCCAGAAATTGGCCATGCTTCTGTAGACCAGGAACAGTATAGTCCTATTTTCAATTTTTAGTCTCAATTTCTTTGATACAGTCAGTATCAATCCCCAGAGCCTCTAGAAGAGTTCATAACAGAGTTTTACACTGATTAGTGTTAAGTGCAATCCTTTTCTTGTGGTGGTTCGCTGGATGTTCTGTCTCTAACATCCCATATATATTCAATTTTAAAGTAAGATTGGGAAACCCTCACAACAGCAGCAATTTACCTGCGATCCAGCTTCTTTATTGTGTAACCACACGACATGTTTTGGGCTCACGGCCCTTTTTCAAGTTGAAGAAGAGTTGCCACCTGCCTGGTTTTTCAAGTTAGAAAAATTACATAGCAATTGACCAGTTGCCAATCCTCATGTAATAGCCCCACCCCTGATGTCACAGACCCATCGCTGCAACATCACCACCCTGCAACGTCATTGCCCTACCCCTGCCCACCACTCTAGGAGTTTCTTACACAGACAGGTAGGCTTTTTGTACCTGTGTCCTGCTCTGAGAGCCATTACACACTTTCTCCTTATACAATCTTCCTGTGTAAATCCTGCTCCAATATGTGAGTTTGACCAGTGAATGGAGTCTGTGGCCCACATGTTCCTTCTTACATCTGCCACTATGAAGAAATGTAATGCAAAACTCACCTTTTGGCATATTCCTTTTGTCATTTTCTCACATACTCTCTCTCCATTTTGTAAACTAAAAATCTGTCTTCATTTGTACTGGATAAATGGGATTAAACTAAAAGAAATATCATGTATAGAATTTTTTCCAAGGCATACCAGCCTTGAAATCATCTAAGTGTTTATTAAACCATAGCCCTCTCGTGTTTTGTAATGTAATGTAAAATGTTTAAGTAACTATATATACTCTGTGATCTTAATCACACAAGGAATCACAGAGGTAAAAATAATTGCTCACACCGATTAACTTGACATCTAAATAAAAATAATTAAAACATCTTAGGGTACATGCACGTTCATACTAAAGTAGATGTTTATAATTCAGAATGTATAACTGATAATGTATGTTGGAACTTTATTGCTTATGATGTATGCCCTGGAGTTAAACTGCAACTGTTTTCTTATGTAAATGTTGTCAAAATTACCACATGAAAGAAATGTTTTTTGAAAGCTTTGTCAGTATTCAAACCTGATGTTAAGGTTTTCTCAAGAGACATTAAGAAGAGATTTTATTTGTCCCTGGGGTGTCTGATATTGCAGCCCTGAAGCTTTTTTAGTCTCCCAAATGTGCACTGCCCAAGCCACTTTTAGTAGAGCTCTGTTTAGATCAACAGCCTTCCATATGCAAATAAATGGAACTAGTAATACATTTAACATGGATGGTTGGTAGACAGAGGCATAAAATAGCTGTAAGACAATCACATACACTCAGCAAGAAAAAGATAACACATATGACTGAATAAAACTGTATTATATTTTAGGCAAAGTATAAACCATTACAGTATGTATAATCATACGCTGTTATGTTACATAGTTTAATCGGGTTGAAAAAAGACAAAGTGCATCAAGTTCAACCCCTCCAAATGAACACCCAGCATCCATACACACCTCTCCATACTTTTATATAAATACTCTCTCCAGCTCATTTACTGTATATCCCTCTTAAGGACTGGAGTCCAAAACTACACTGTATACTCCAGGTGAGGCCTTACCAGGGACCTATAAAGAGGTGTAATTACTAGTGAAAATGTATTCGCCTGGCTCGAAGTCGCATCGAATTCACACTATTCGCCTCACAAATAAATTCACAAAATGCCAGAGAAAATTCACCTGGTGAAATTTTGCCAGCGTAAAAAAAGGGAAGCCAGCGTACATCCTGTTTTTATTGGAATCCAGCGTGAATGCGTGAATGCACGCCAGAGTAAAAAATTAGATGCCTGCAGTGTTTCACAAATTTATGCTGTTTCACATATTTCTCAGGAAGTTTGCAAAAAATTTGGCGAAGCCAAATGCCCCAGATTAGCCCATCGCTAATAATTATGTTTTCATCCCTTTAGTTAAAGGAGAACTGTCATGATATATAAACCATACCATTTTTCTCACTGATATAGAACATTAATTAGTACAATAAAATCTATACCCAACTTCATCAAATTTGTGTTAAAAACACTTACTTATCACTCATAGCTCTCCAAACTTGCAAATTTACTAGTCTGAGGATTCCCTGAGTTACATGGTGAACCTGGCACCCCCCCCCACCCCCGAGGTATGTGAGTTCACCCCTCTACCCTCTGGAGAGCTATTTGACACATATACTGTATGGTCAGAGCTAGCCCAATATACATCAAAGTGACTGAGAATCCTGTTGAGTGAGATAAACAGAGTCTGTGATTCTCTCCCAACTTGTCTGTACCATTTGCTCCTGGGGTCCCCATTAGGTCAATGCTATTTCCCTGAAAAGCAACTAGCTTTTGTTTAAATACACATATGCAAACTAGGAGATACTTTGTAACACAAGGCTTTGGGCAGTCTTGTACTTAGTGCATGCTTGTGGTAGTCATTAAAAATAAACTTCTCTTGCTCCTAGTAAGAGACTGCAGACCAGTGATAGCCATGATAATAAAGGCATACTTCCCTAGATCTCTTGTTTTTTACCTATATTCTATTTCTCTTATCTATCTTAAAGTCTCTAAAGTGATAATTATACATATTTCCAAGGCATAATTTGCTGAACAGAATTTCTCCATTCAAATGTTTGCATCCCGTGTGTGGCTGAACAACATTATAATTGTATTCATTTGGTAAAGTAATGATAACATATTTTTGTAAGATACAGTATAAGAATGTATGGCTGTCTAAAAACTACTGTTGGTGTGTACAAGTAGAGTAAGATCAGAGAGATATTTAACATTGTTAATTTTTTTGCACAGTTTGTAGCTCATTAGTATTAACCTTTTGGTTTAACCAAAGGCTATAGGGCAACCAGAACAATTAGCTGAAGTTTACATGTACATGGGGCAGAGGGAGAAATGCAGCATTTATGGTTAAAGCACACCTAAAAGACGAAGAACAGAACATTCCTACAGTGTTCACAGTTGAGTGGGGATATTGTTTTTATAGAGTGAAAGTATACCATTTCTACTTATGCTTTTAATTGCCAGCTGACATGCCATAACTACTAGCTCTTATCTTAGATTCAGTGTCTCCAAAATGCATGCATGCGAAGTATCAGTAGTATCCCTAGGGTGCTGATTCTTTGCATAATCCTCTCAGTTATAGAGTATTTCTTAATATGCCTGCTATGTGCATTCAAATGAAGATTATAGCTCATTTGACACATCTTCTAGGCCTTCTCAATTTCCTCTTGGCAGGCAAAGTCAGACAGATAAAAAAAGCATAATTTTAAACAAGCTGAGTATATTATACTTACCATTACATGAATCACACTTGCTAGATTGGAAAAAATGTTACAATGTATAAAGCTTTTTTGCAAATATACAGAATACAATATAGAAAGATAAGTTGAAAGGGAGGAAATATATGAACAAAGAGGTAAAAGAGCAAGCAATAATACTAAATGTACATTACATGTACAGATGTAGTCATGCCAATAGCCAAATCACAATCATCTGTTAGTGATGGGCATCTAAATGATGCCCATAGAAACCAATGGATGAAAAAAATTGTAGTAAATCCAAAAAATTTGAAGAGCATTGCGCAACAAAAAATGTTGACACCCATAGACTTCAATGCATTTTGGCAAATTTTCACTGTTTTGTGACTATTTGGCAAACTGAAATGGGTCAGATTCACCCATAACTATTATCTATTCATTTGAGTTTCTGAATGATACCGAAACTATAAAAGACTGCATAAATCAATGTAACATGGGGCGTGAACAACAATAAGAATGACTTAAGTCTAGTGTTCCAAACAAGGGAACCATTCAAAAATTCTGTCTTGGGTAAATATGACTAGCACCTACGCTCATAACTCACCGAATTATACATATACAAAACAAAAAAGTGAGGTCACAATTAGGCATTCAAAAACCAAACAGGTTTGGCAGATAAGACACAAGGTAGATTTGTAACACTACTAGTGCCAATGCTAATTGCCCTGTACCAAAAATAATCTCATCCTGAAACAAGTTATCTCAGAATTCTAATTAAATTAAAGAGTGAGACCACTCCTCTGGAAAATTAATGTGAACATATTGTTAAGAACCTGAGAATGTGGCTATTATCAAAATCACATTTATAATAGTAATTTGGAATTTCTCCTTAATTTCTCTAGATTAAATTAATACATGTAAAAACTAAAGTAATACCTTCTTAATCACGAGCAAAAGATCTAAACAGAAAAAATGAACATAGCAATAAAACATATAAGAAAATAAATCAACAGGATTGTGTGCTTTATCTGTAAAATTCACCAAGTAGAAGCTGCATCATTTGATGCAGTGCATGTAACTAGTAACTGCAATTCAGCATAATACATACCAATGATTGTGATAAAAGAAGTACATTCAAAAAGGGATACATCAACTTATCTACTTTTTAATTTAGTTCTCTTATCACACTTGGTACTGTGTGGGAGTACGGTATGTGCTTTTGAAATTATTTCTCTTATCTCACTTGGAAGTATGTATGTTGCTGAACTGCAATCATTGTCACTACAACTGTATCAAATGATGTGTCTGACATACCAATCTGTAAATTGGTTTCTTATAAAGAGTGCAAACCTATACATAATTTTTATAGTATTACTACCATACACAAGCTGGAGAAACCCCCAGCATTCTGGGGTTATTTATTAGAACTCAATATTTTTCCTCTAAAATTTTTAGGTTTCACAAAAATAACCCTACTTTTTGAGATTTATTATTCCTCGAAGATGCTAAAAGTCCAAGGGGTATATTTATCAAAGAGTGAAGTTCCGCCACAAGAGTGAAATTCTGCCACTCTCCATTAATTTCTATGGGATTTTGAATGGCGTATTTATCAAAGGGTGAACTTTCACTTCACCCATTGATAAATACGCCATTCAAAATCCCATAGAAATTAATGGAGAGCGGCGGAATTTCACTCTAGTGGCGGTACTTCACTCTTAATAAATTTACCCCCAAATTTGAATATACTCCATCTAAAACCTATAGAATTCACGTAAAAGTCCATTGCAGCTATCCCTTTAACCATTTGAAGATGTTTTTAGCCTTCATAAATTTTGGAATTTTTAGGGTGATCATCAATGGTTTTTATCTGAAAACTCGATAAATTTGAGATATTGAAGGTTTTTAAACCTATAAACTTCACATCGATAAAACAAATTTTTCGTGTTTTTTATATGATTTTATCAAGTTTAATTATGTATTATTTAACATTCATGTATAGGACTTAGGTTAAGTTTGTTTCTGGTAAAATATAAAAAAAATTATTTTAGTAAATAAACCCCATATGTATTGATCTAAAACTATATGACAGTTAACCTGCTCATATATATACTTCTCTGCATTATTTATGAAGACCAGATTGGCGTTATGAAGGGAACATAAGGCAACTAATAGCACTTCTAGATACCACAAAATGAACAGGGCTGAGCAGACCTTGACAGTTTACACTGGACCTATTTGGAAATAATCTGATTGCTGAATAGGGTGGTAGCATGGAAGGCTCTAGGCCCTTAACCTCCAAATTTAGATTGATAAATAATATTTAATAGCATGTCTTTATTATTTTATTGATTCTGTAAAGCTGTAAGCCAAAACCTACTCCATTATTAAGTCACTGTATAAGTATAAAGTCAGTGCTTCACATGTAAATTATGAAAATTTACATGTGAAGGAGGGCATGTAATCAATATACTGTATAGTATTAAATGGTGGTTCTGTTCCTTTTATTTGCAATTTTATACAAGGGGTTGGAGTCGTTTGTGTGTCTTGCACACATTTTGTCAAAAGTTACAACTGGTTTGACTTCAAACAGAAATTCATTTATGTGGAAAATTGACTAAAGAAAACAAATTCCTAAAATGTTTGAAACAATACTCAAGCTTATATATATTATAGGCCTAAGGTCATTAACCTTTTAATTTGATCTTCTTGGGTGGTTTGAAGGATGCAATAAATGTGGAACAGTTTGACACTTTACTTTACTGAATTATGGATATACAGTCAATCTCCATCTGACTAGAGTTTAGCTTTGATTCTCACCTGGGTGTGAATGTATAATACAGTATAGTAATCTATAATACCAGACAAATTTCTGGATCTTCTCATAAACAGGTAACAAAACATGGGAAGCACAGGGCATGATTTGGAAAGATTAAAAAAATCTGCACTAAAAAGTTACCATGTACAAAAACTAAATTAACAAGCCTTTTGAAGATTTTGCTACTAAAGTGACCATAGAATCTACAAGGATGTTCATACTGTATTGTTTGAAAATTAAAGACACCAATAATAATCCTTTCAAACAAAGAAATGTATTGATACTGGCATTCACATATTTCACACTGGGCTGAAAATGAAAATCATTGTATTTTATTATAATGTTGTCATTTCAAGTAGCCTGTTGTGTCATCCAATATATTCTGTAACATGCTGTACTGCATAGTTATATTCCTATAAAAATGAAACAACATCATTTTCTAGCTAGATTTCTGTTTTATGAAACAATCTACAGCCCATACAACATGCATAACCATCCTTTATGGTCAGCTTTAATTCATCAGAGGCTCATTTCTGCTAAATCCAAATCTTGCTATAAAATTGTTAACGTGGTTATCCAATCTTGTACATAACACTGCATATTTTTAACTATGAAAATCCACATTACTAGTTTTATTGTGTTACATAAAAAGCATAAGGACTATATTACAAATGTATTGTGCAATGCTTCCCAGAACAAACAAAAATGCTGTTTCAGTGGTGGTTTATTTTCAGCTGAACTTTAACTACAAACTCAACAGTTGTAATGCTAATGCAGTGCTTACACTTCTATGTATGATATGCATATATTTATGGGGGGGGCGCCAAAATTTCACTAATTTTCCAAAAACAGGACATTTGTCATAAGGCTTAGCCATTCATGCTTTAAGCATTTTATAGCAGTATTGGAGAACAATAGTTAGCATGTACATCATAAAGTGCAATACATTTACATATCAAGATCTGCAGCTGAGAAAGACACCAGTACATGCAATATAAAACACATAAAATTCAACACAAGGAACTCAAAAACAGCTACCCACCCACCCCGTTAATCTCATTGCTTTACTAGGTGAAAAGAGACTAAGGATTAAGAGGTGTTCCTGAAACACACTAGGCGTCTATTACACTCCAGTCACCAAGCTCTTTAAATGATTTAATAAACAGCCATTTTTTATTTAATATATGAGTCGATGTGCCATTTAATTTAGCATTTTTGGAAAAGAGAAAAGGCAGTTTATCCAGTTTTTACATTATATGTAATGTAAATTTGTGAAAAACCAATACATTTTCCAAATGGTCGACACATTTTTTTTTCTCATTTCTTTTCACCCATTGGGGTCTATTGGTGTCTTTTTGGCTGCAAAACCTGACAAAAAAAATTGAAGTATCTCTACTAGGTACTCCACTTTCCTTCTTGACTCTAAAAATATACAGGCAAATGAAATGATTTCAGATGAAATTTACCACATTGTGCAGTTGTGCATGCTATACACGTATTTATGATTCACTAGGGTGGAGATGATCTGAACATCTCAACACTTTTTACATAAAAAAGGTGCAAATAAATAATATTAATTCTGTGATTATTTTATTTTTTTGTAGCTGCAGCTATGCCGAAACTCCTATTATATTAGGTGCTTCTATCAAATATTTCATTCTGCTGATTCCGGCAGTCAGTTTACAGGTTTTACAATTTTCTTTGACATTTTTTTTTTAAATTTCAGTTGTACCTGCCCTAAATCTTTGATTCTAAATGTATAAAAATAACATTTAGGCCATTTCAAGTTGCTTGTCATAGAAAATGAAAGAGATTAGATAGATGGATAGAAGGGGAACAGATTGGGCAAACTATAGACAAACATGCAAACATTGCTTTTAGGCAGAGACCTAAATTAATTAAGATTAATGAATGACAGGACATCTTATTTCCAAGTGACTACTGTAAAAGTGATCCTGGCAGCCACAAACATACAGTATACAGTATATTGATTGTCATATAGTGAAAATCATTATATTTATAAAAATTTACACATGGTGTGCACACAATTTGCGGCTCGCGCGACTCGTTTTTTACGCCAGCAAATTTTTGCCAGCCGAATTTTCCCTGGTGTTTCCCGAATTTATTCAAAGCGGCGAATCGCGGGAATTCGCCGCAAATTCGCGTCTGGCGAATAAATTTGCCCATCACTAGTTAAAAGTTAACATCTGTGAAGGTGTGAATTTGCACTTTTAATGCTTAAGTGAAACTAATGCTATCCCCTATGTGAAGCCAGCGGGCTGAAGATTTGTGTTTGTGCCAAATAAAAGTCAGCAAAGCTGCATTTAAACTTAAAGGTGGTCAGTCTCTGTTTCTGTGCTGAAATTTGTGCCGAGCCTTGGGTTTCGCTACCGGAAGTTCACAACTTAAAGTTGTGCTAGGCAGAAACATAATTCAGTAATATATATATATATATATATATATATATTAAAGGATTGCATCCAGGAAACCAATTTCCTGCATACAAATATGTATGCTGTAAATATGTGACCTAATTGACCTCTTATAGGTGACAAATAGCAGATGGAGAAGATATTGTAAAATTATGATGGATATTCATAATTACCATGACATTTATTTATTTCACCTTTTTTTTGGAAAACGGTAAGTCTTTACATTGCACATTCAAGAGCATGCTTTGCTAGCAATACTGTATAATACCAATGACAAGATTCTTTATTAGTGATGGGCGAATTTATTCGCTAGGGGCGAATTCGCGAAACGCCAGCAAAATTTCACCTGGCGAAAATTTGTTGAAAAAAAACGAGTCGCGTGTCGTTTTTTACGCGTCGCGACGAAAACGACTAGACACGTCGAAAATGACGCGATGCGCGTCAAAAGCATGCTGCGACTCGTTTCGCAAATTTTTTGCTAATTCGAGAATTTCTCAGGAAATTCGCAAATTTTTCAGTGAAGCGAAACTGGGGAGATTCGTCCATCACTATTCTTTATGAATGTAGCAGTGCTAAACACAGAGAGAACTGCATGTAGATACCCTGCAACATTCATGGAATACATAGTTGCTCCAAGGGAGGCAAGGGAAAAATTTTATAATGTTTTGGCACAAAATATATATAAAAAAAAAACTAAATTGTATGGGCTTGCAGTTATTCAGCAAAAGCCAACAAGATCTCTATATATTTAGTAAATTAGATTGGTGTTCTGTATTGCAATTTCAGATTACTTTGGGTTCTAGCCCTATGAGTAAAAACAGTGATTTTTTGTGGTGTTATGACAGGAGAAATTAAGGGTTTATTAATTTTTCTATTGATTTATTAAAAAAAGCTATTGATATGATAATTTGGTGAACATATTGTGCCACTCAAGTAAAATGTGCAATCACTTGGGTTAAATGTAAGTTCAGAATATCTACATATTATTCTGGAATAAATCTTGTTGTTCTGCCTCCCAGAATGTAGAACTAGAACTATTAAATTGCTTCTTCCTTCTTAATATTTTTTCCTATGTTGACAAGCCAAGGTTGAGTTTGATAAACAGCTACCTGAAACCCCCTAGCAGCAGCCTGATCAGACTGGGCAGCCCATGCAACCATTCCACTGCTAAATCATGAACTACACTGCATGTCTTTTCTACAGATGATCTCACAGAAAACATAAACCTAAATCAATAGAGCAATGACCCTCAACAAGAACTGAATGTACTTCAACCTAGCTCAGCCCAGAAGCCAATAACTGTAGCTCATATTAGTTCAAGAAGGATTTGTTAAGATCCCAATTTAACAATATGAAAGTGTTTGAATGTATATAACTGCATTTTCTACAGTTACAACACATTTAACACTTCTCAGTGGACCAGGGAAAACAGTTAAATTAATGTTGAATTTAGGATGTAAAATAATGATTCCAATCTGAGAATGTAGAATAGAGGTTTGTGGTATATAAAGCATGTCCATTTATTACAGGAAAATGCACTTCTGTCACTTGATTGGCTAAGAAAATAGTGTGAAGACAAATATTTCAAAACACAAGACATTCTGTAGCTTTATATGAAGAGGTATAAATACTGCGATGCATAGTAATATTAATAAAGAAATTGAATTATATACAGCATTTGAAACATAATTTAATAATACCATGGTAATGACAAAATGGACTCTATAACACTTTCTCAATTGAACTTTTCTCCAAGTTATACAAAAAAGTCTCACTCCATTTTTGTATTTTAATTTAAAATTTGACATGGAAGAGTGCAAAAGGAATAAGATGTTCACTGTGCAATTCATTTGAGAGCTTTAAAACCAGTGAAAAGTTATGGGTATTGTCCACAAAGGTTACACATTGACAACCTTTTTGATGCCTGTGCTCTACAATAAAGCAATACGCTAGCTGGTTTAAAAATCATCCATCCTGCAGGATACTTGGTGAGAAAGTGTTCAGTTTTGGCAATAAACATAAATACAGGGATGGGACCAATTATACAGAATGCTCAGGACGTGGGTTTTTCCAGATAATGTCAATTTCTGTAATTTGGATCTTCATGCTGTATCTTAAGTCTGCTAGTAAATCATGTAAACATTAAATCAACCTAATAGGCTAGTTTTGATTCCAATGGGGTGGATAATACCATTATTACAGAGCAAAAAGGGAAAATGTTTAAAAATGTGGATTATTTGATTCTAATTAGTGATGGGCGAATTTATTCACTAGGGGCGAATTCCCGTGATTCACCGCTGGCGAATAAATTTGCGAAATGCTAGCAAAAATTAGCCGCCGAAAAATTCGCCCAAAAACTTTCTCTGGAAATTCGCGAATTTTTCGGCGAAGCAAAACGCGGGAGATTCGCCCATCACTAATTATAATGAAGTTTATGAAAGATGGCCTTTCAATAATTTGGAGCTTTTCTGGATAACAGGTTTCCGGATAAAGGATTCCATAACTGTACATTCATTTTGGTGAAAAGCGTTTGTTAATTTTGGTGAACAGAGCTGCTACTCTTCTCCTGTTCCACATTTGATGATGTCAAATCTACCTTGGACATAAGCATATGACATTTTTTATTTTGAGCAGTCTGACTTACACACTCATTCAAAAGGGGCAAGGAGCAAAATGCAGAAAAGGTAAAATGTGTCACATTTTTGGCCCAAAATGCTCAACTGTGTCCACTAAATGTTAAGCTTATGTGTATCTGGGTCTGAATGACCATTTAATAGAAAGATTACATGAACACAAGCCAAAATAGGAATCCTGCAAGTTGCATATGTTACCTCATCAAAGGTCAAACTTCTGCAAAAGTGTTTAATTGGCTATACTAGATGAAATATACATATATATATATATATATATATATATATATATATATATATATATATATATAAAATTAGCAAACAAACTGCACTCCAAGGACTTGTGTAATAAGCAAAAAAATTATATTTTATTCCCAACGTTTCAGCGCCCTTACTGGGGCAGTCTTCTCTGACAATTCACTGAGGTCCATTTCCCCCGTGCCCCAAGTTAGGGAAGCTACCATAGCAACCCTCATACTCGGGATAATGGGGATAGAGACCAAAAAAAATGGGACATGCACCATTTTTTGGAATGTATCAAAGGGTTGAATTTATCTGGTGAAGATAAGGTTATATTGGCCTCTATTGATGTAGTGAGCTTATACACAAGTATCCCACATGCAGCAGGTCTGAAAGCCATTGAAAAAACTCTTGTCGAGAGTAAGTTTTATAAAGGACCGCCAATGCAATTCACTCTTACACTATTAGAGAGGTGTCTTAAATTTAATTAATTCAATTGGAATCTATTTTTTACCAACAAATTGAGGGAATGATGATGGGGCTCTATTGGCACCCTCTTACACAAATTTATTTGTGTACCAATATGAAACGACACATATCCTATCACATTATGGTCAAAATATTCTATTATTCAAAAGTTTCATTGATGACATCTTTGTCTTATGGAAAGGTGAAAAGAGTGAATTTTTGGCCATGATAGAGGAGTTAAACATGATTTCAGAAACCATTCAATTTACAGCAAAATATGACAGTGAAATAGAGTTTTTGAATTGAAAATAATGGGTGAAAAAATTCAATATGCACTGTACCGTAAAGTGACAGATCAGAATACATTGTTGCATTCAAGTTCTTGTCATGCTCCATCCTTAAAAAGGTCCCTTCCACTGTCACAATTTTGCAGAGTGCTGAGAAATAATTCAGCCCCAGATGTATGTGAGAAACAGCTAGAGAAGATGCAAGGGAGGTTTTTAAAATTTGGATATAAGAAACCAATGTAAGAAAGAATGGATGCACACAGGTCTGCCATCAATACCGCTTTTTGGGATCAAAAGACCACAAAAACAGTTGCTAAGCATTTTTTAGAATTGGGACATAGATTGGAAACTTTTAAATATATTGCTATTGGTCATATTCCAATGCCAAGAGGGGGAGGCGATAAGCCTAGGTTTTCATTACAATGAGAATAATTTTGGATAAAAAAAATGGGCACATTATCCCCTAAAGGACTAAACGAATAGTATTCTCTGAATTGTTTTCTTGATATTCGGTGATATACATTATAGATACTACATTTATACAATGGATTTCCATAGTGTTTAACAAAGGTGATTTATATTTGAGATTTAAATTATACTTGTGTGTATGTATTGTATTATGTCGTGGTCTCTATGCCCGTTATCCTGAGTATGAGGGTTGCAATGGTAGCTTCCCTAGCTTGGGGTACAGGGAAAGTGACCAGTGAATTGTGTAATGGGTGGGGTATAATTTATTTTAATGGATTATTGGTGTGAAGTTTAAATGGGAAAACATTTTGACAAAGGTTGAAGACCTCAACCGAAACGTTAATGTACTGTTTCTTATCGAAATACTGTATATATATATGATGAAAGCAAAAATACCCAACAAACCTAAGTTCAGCTATTCTAGAAATACAAACCTCAAAGAGCATCTGAGTCCATCCGATCCAGTCAGCAAATACATGCAGCCCAAGGTGCAGCATTTCCTGTCCTCCCATCCGGGAGTATACAAATTTACAGGTTGTGTAGTATGTAACACATTAATTTTAGGGAGAGAATTCAGACATCCAAGAACAGGAAAGAGATATGAGATAAGGCATAGACTTACATGCACCTCATTGATGGTGGTTTACATTATCAAATGTCCTTGTGGCTTAATTTATTGTGGAAAAACCATCAGACCCCTGAAAGACAGAATAAACATGCACAGGGCTAGCATCAGGGCAGCACTGGACACAAAAAGGAAAGTTGACCCAGATAAGCAGGATATTGCCCAGCAGCCAGTTGCTAAGCATTAGAAGGAGGCAAGACATGATCTGTCAGCTTTTAAATGTATGCCGATCGACCATATTGTGAGACCACCAAGGGGTGGCAATATGGATAAAATGTTGTTGAAATGCGAAGCTTTTTGGATACATGAGCGGGATTGTGTCATGCCTAAAGGGTTAAATGGGCAATTGCAGTTAAATTGTTTTTTGGCATAATGATTGTTCAAACAGATCGGCACTGAAGTTGTGCTTCTCCAACCCGCAGGTGAACAAATGCATAAGTGCCAATCTAAACTGATGTGAACTGTTTCTACATTCTGTAAGTAATATTGTTTCAATGTTTCATGTTAGTAACTGGACAATTGCTTTTAAGTTAGGCACACCCACGGAACATGGAGAGCTCACACAGTCACGACACTGACACCCTGTGGGTAAAATGTGGAATTACACTTGCAATCACTTGAAGGAAAAAGCTTTATTTGGAAA
>CM044442.1:67886180-67908481 GCA_024363595.1 Xenopus borealis
GTTAATGGCAATGGTGGTAGTTTTCCAGTTTCCTATCAATATTAACATTCTGTGAAGGTTTCATCTAACACTTTTACAAGCAAATAGAGGGATATATTGAACAATTTCCTTCCACTTACTAAATGCTGTCAGTCACATGTCCTTTGCTGCCGAAAACTGTAAAAGTGGCATTTTAGTCATTGTTAAGATTCATACATTTGTGCTTCATGATTGTGTCTGATTTTAAGAAGGTTATTTATCTTCTTTGCTTTCCAAGTGTTTATGCAGAAGCTCTAGAAACTCGAAATCAAAATGAAATCATTTCCCCTGATCAGACCAGCCACTTGTGGTAAAAAAAATATCACTGCATGGGCATTTTCATTAACAAGGACATTAAGTATAAATGGCAAGGAGCCATACAGTCTTTTTCATTTGTACTGCAATGCTTTTTGCAAGAGAAAATTCACAACCATTCAACCAGCTGGGAATTGCTGGCAAAATATCCTTAACTTCATCTAATGAACTCCAATGTACATGGAAGAAATATATGAAGTGTAAAAGTCATCATCATTTATTGTTTTTAATGATCGAAGTGCTAGCACATCAGGTTGTAATTCTAGGAAGATCTTGTTAAGCATAGTGCTTTTTTTCTATAAATAAATATTATTTTCTTCTTCTTTCTAGCTATTTCTGCAATTGTCAATATCCTTAAATGGGAGCTATCACAGTTTCCTCAAGTGCAGCACTTAAGAGGATGCATATTGGTGATTTATCTGGTATTTATAGATTAGTTTTCTCATTTTAAGCTCTCAGCATCATAAAATAATTGATTCAAGCTTGTTCTCTTTCTATTGCCTCACTAAGGATAAATGTGTGGTGCTACAGCATAAGGAAGATGAACTAAGTCTGCCTGGCAGAGGACTCATCTTTGTTTTAAATGAGCACATGCAGCACAAATGGGAAAACTAAGACTTCTGTAAGATCTTCCCCTCCCAAAAAATATGTTGCCTTACACTTCTCATCTCTTAAGATCAATAGGCAAAATTAATTCATTACAGTTTTACTAGATGTGCTATAGCATGTTTTACATTAAGACACCAGAGAAAAAAACAATTTAAAGGCTTCAATTAATCTTTTACATTTTATTAGGTTTCAGCATATGGCATCAGCATATGGACAAATTTGTTTGGACATGTAAAGTATCAATTCAAAATCCACACACACTGAAAGAAATTGTTTGGGGAACTCCTATAAGAGATCTCAGAATCAGAGCACAGCATTCTTTTGAATTCTGTTACATAAATATGCATTGTTTGACTGAATTACTGGAGACACCTAAGCACAGTAACTCACATATGCAATACAAGGCAACAAGTTTGCACCAGTACAGTAACCCATAGCAACAAATAAGATTGCTTTTTAAACAGGAGGGGGGCAGTAAATGCTACACACTAATTGGTTGCTATGTTTTACTCCACCTGGGCAAACATAGTGCTTTTATTACATATGAGCATTCAACTATATGGTCACATAGAGAGATGTTATATTGCATTAAAGGGACTGTTCACTTTGTGACTACTAATTGGACATATTACTGTTTGCAATATTGCTGTCTGCAATACTTATAAGTAATGATTGAAATACATAATATGACCGTATAATTTTATAGAAAGTTGTTGTGAATGTAAGTTTGCACTGTAATACTTAAGCTGCAATTGTTGATAGGTGCCTTTGTCTTCCAGTACAATGAACACTTTCCTTAGTTTTAACACACAGCACTCTTACCCTAAGGGGCTGATTTACTAAGGGTCGAAGTGAAAATTTTAAGAAAATTCTAATTTTTAAAATTCAAATGTAAAAGTAATGTTGGGCTACTTTGACTATCGACTAGCCCAAAATTTGATTTGAATTGAAAAAAAAAAAAAAAAGTACTGGCCCTTTAAAAACCCTTGAACTTTAACTATTTTTTGCTATTTTAGTCTATGAGGGACTTCACAGAACTTGTCGTATAAGTTCTGAGAAGTCAAACGATTTGAACGATTTTTTATTCGATCGAAAAATTGACCTATTCGACCAAAATAGGTAAATTTTTCGATAGTACCCTTTAAAGTGATACTGCCACTGAAAAATTATTATTCAAAATATTAATGTACATCAAAAGTGACCTATAGGTCATGTTGATAATTTTTCACTAATAAGGCTGCTTTTGTAAGTAATTGTTACATGAAGTCCCTAAACCTTACTGTTTTTCCAACCTGACTGTCCCTTCTCAACCTGTCAGTTAGAGTTTCTAATACAATAAATACATTTCAAATATGCACAGCTTCATACTGAAAAACATCTATTTGTGCAATCTCAGCAAAAAAATTGAATTACAAACACATCTTTTTTACAACATCCACAGTTCAGTGTTACCCCTCTGTTTGTCTACCTGTGTTAGCCACTCCCTCCTGACGCATTTTGCGCTATTGGGCGTTTTATCAGAGGAGGTCAATACAGTATAGAGTTTCTAATACAGACAAATATGGCAGCCCCCTCATAGGTAATCAGATAGGTAATGTAAAAGCATCTGTGAATATCTTTATGGCAAAATTATAAATAGAACATAAATATTATGATAGATGTAAAAAAGGTTTAATTTCTGATGTGAGTATATCTTTAAAAATAGTTCGAGGGTTGAATTTCGAAGTTTTTTTACTTCTAAAATTCGACGCTTAGTAAATCTGCCCCTAGGTGTCCATTTACCTTTTATTCTAATTATACAGTACGTTGACTTGGGTCCATTGATTTTCATGTTGCTTTTAATTGCAACCATAAAGAACTGAATGCCTGCAAGCTAGAGCTAAACAGAAAGGACTTTCATTTGAAGCAGCGTATGTGGTTCTTCAGAGTCAGGACGGTGAGGTTGTGGAATGCACTGCCGGGTGATGTTGTGATGGCTCATTCTGTTGATGCTTTTAAGAGGGCTTTGGATGATTTTTTGGACAGACATAATATCAAAGGCTATTTTGATACTAAACTCTACAGTTAGTATAATTATGGGCATATATGGTTTGTGTTTGAAAGAGTGGAGATGTGTGTGTGTGTGTGTGTGTTTGTATGCTGGGTTTTTAATTTGGAGGGGTTGAACTTGATGGACTCGGCCTTTTTTCAACCCAATTTAACTATGTAACTATGTAACTATGAAATACATTTAAAAATGGTAAACATATGAATTTTTTATCACAATTTTGTTTGAACTAACAGCTATATTTAAGTACAGACTCTAGGTAAAATTCAGGGTAGGGCCCTCAATAAAACATAAGCATTAACAAATTCTTACCTGAACAGTTTCATAAAACCATATGGAGGAGCATCATGTGACTAGATAATTATTCATGTGACTGAACAATTATTCACTCACATGATGCTTTTCATGAAATTCAGAAATATATTCCTGTACGTTAGAAAAAAAAGCCTTGGCAGCAGCAACCACTTTGCAGAAAGACAGATTACCTACAAGTTTACCTAAGCTTTTACCTGGGGCCAAATGGAAACAAGGTCCCCACCCTATGCTAGAAAACCTAGTCACAGCAGAAAAAACAGTGGTTTGGACTGTTATTGCAGGGGTATTTGTAGTGGCCAACACCATGGTGTTACATCATTTATGCTTTTACATTAAACAAATAGGATATTAAAAACACTCTAATGAAATTGTATTAACTATCTGAACTAGTTTAATAAGCAGTTTAGCTAAAAATGTAACTGGTATTTTATTATTTTTTGAAAATGTAAAATAGTTTTCTGTACCATAAAGGCTTACAATACCATTTTGCTAATAATTAATTTATATTTTCTGTGGCACATTGCTCTCTGACCTTGTACACATGGCATAGCATTTCCTTCGGAATTTCTGAATACAATCATCCCTACCACAGCTGGCAGTTGTGATCTGGCAGAGAATACATCCAAAGTACTCAGGGGGAAAGAAAGAGAATGGTTACAATATGGCAATCTGTCAGTATGATGCTTGTGTTTATAATAGATAGATACAAAATAATTTGTGTACCATGCAGCATGAAGTCAAACACAGGTTTTTAAGTAGTCATTTTTTAAGCTCTAAATAATGCTGCCTCATAAGATGCTAGTGTAAAAAATAGCTTATTCTATAATAGCTTTCTTTGGATAAAATAATTACCCATATTTGCAGATTTAAAACATTTTTATCTAATTAGTAATAGCTTTCTCCCATCTAATGGTAGTTTCTCTCTATCAATCATTTTGTGTACTCATATCCAAATTCTTCACTGCTGTCTCCAGTATTGGGGATTTTCAGACCATAAACACTCACTAGACAGTTTATTTGCAAAATATATGTCATGTATGTTTAAGCTTTTTCCCAGTAGCGAGTGTTGTCATTTCTTCCCATTTGAGTCCAACAAACTCAAAACAGGAACACACAATGAATTTACTACTGCTGGTATGATTAAAGAAAAATATTGTTCCACCTTTAAATTCACCATGAATGCAGACAAATAATGAGCTGGAAAACTGAGTCAGTTATTATTTCTGTTCTCAGAATGAAAAGTGAAATGAAACAACCCCTGCTTTGCAGTTCACGGTTTCTTTCACCTATAATTTCACCATAAATATCTCAAGAGTTATCAGTGCGCACATGGCACAGATCTCATGTTATTTGATTTTTCATCTTCTGTTATGTTGTTAGATAAACTACTTTGATACATTTTTATGAAAGTTAATACAAAGTTGGGGAGCTCACCATTTGTGAACTCTTATTATGTCACTTTTTTGATAATTATGATCCTCTGATACAGTATATTGCAAAACACATCTGTCACATAGAGATTAAATTTTGATTCCAAGGTTGCACAGTTGAAAGTCTCAAGGAACCAGTGTTGAGTTCTTGCATGACTGGGACCAGGGCCACTTAAGAGTTCCAGTAAGCCCAGGGCAAATATCTTATTGGGGGATGCCACAACTGTCATAGACATTACAATTAGGATCTTATGAATTAAGATCTTTCCAAGAAAGATTGTTTGTTTTTATTTACATGTGTAGAACTGAATTATCAGATATACAGTTAGAATCAATATAATTCTACCTGTATATGACGATTCAGCACCAACAATGGGCGATGTTCTGGTGCCTTCAAAGGCATGGGATCAAAATTTTCCCACCAACCCAATCGATGAGCCAACCAATATCCAAGTCTTATGCCAATATTGACTTATCTCCCACCATACACGCACCAAATATCATGTGAAAAATCATTTTGTACTGTGTTTGCTCATATACAGTAGACATGAGGTCCAGGTGTAGCAGTCTGTATCAACAGTGGTGGCAAAAGGTAAACTGCAATCATAAATGTATTTATTTATTTATATTAAAAATATATATTAAAATTATTTTTCTTTAAGAACTTTTGTCTGATAGTGGTCCTTGTTCTAGTTGGCCCTAGGCAATTTCACCTTTTTTTAAAACAAATAATGATCAAATAATTGTTTTCCAAAACTTTCTCCCCAGTTTGCACCAAAATCAATTTTATTGGTGGATGGCTCCATAAACTTATGAGCATTTTAGTACATCTGCTTCCTATGTTCAGTGTACCATTGTAAAAAGCACCTTTTGCAAATTTTTAAAATGTCAGAGGCTTCAATTTATACAGTCCTCCTGAGCAAATCATTTGTTTTCAATTATTTGGGTTAGAAGATAAATTTGATTCTTGTACTGTACCCTTTCTTTAATAAATAGCTGTAATGGACTAAAGAACCAGGGGCATATTTATAAAGTTTGCAATGCAAGTTCACAAAAAGGAAAAAAAAAACAAAAATGAAAGACATGCACAGCAGTGCAATATCTTAGGATTTAGGAAATATCGGCTCCCTAAATCCAGAACAGATACTAGGCTCCCTGGTCTCAGCTCTGCTTCTGCCCTTAGCAGCTGATTTTCAATTAGGGAGGAGCCCTCCGCTAATTGGATGCCGTCAGGTCTTAATAGATGAGAGCCAAGCTAGGGTTCTGGACTAGCAAAGGGACATGGTTGTTACCTAGGTTTTGGATGGAAGGTACAGTTCAAGGAAAGAACGGAAAGCATAGTCAGACAGTCTGGGGTCGGTGCAGACAAAGTTCAAGCAAGGTCAGACAGGCCAGGTCGGTGCGGGCAGAGTTCAAGCAAGGTCAGACAGGCTGAGTCAATACAGGCAGCATTCAAGAATATTCAGACAGGCAAGGGATGATACCAGGAGAATTGTCAAGCAAGCAGATATCAGTATTAGCAGAGCTCAGAGTAGTCAGGCAGGCAAGGGTCAATATTGGCAGAATACAGTGGAGTCAAACAGGCAGGGGTCAATACCACAGTAATCCAACAGAGTAAATACACCCAGGAACTAACTAAGTAGACCTAACAATGGTTAAATATTCAACATTTGTGTCAAAGCAATGATATCATGATGCTTGCGACGCATCAAAACCCAGAAGTGAGTGCCACATGCACCATAGAGATGCCAGCAAGAGAAGGAGGAAGATCATTGTGGCGGGCGTCTCCACCGAAGACACGGCGGCATCTCCCGTTGGCCCACTAGACCACCAGGGTGAGTTTTCACAGGAAAAAACATGGCAATACAACCATTTGTGAATAAAATGTGCTGTGCAAACTTTATAAAGGACCCCCACAAACTTTTGGTTAGTCAAATGTTTAGAGCAGTATCCTTACAGTAAAAAAATAATCCAGGATTTTTCACAAAATAATTGCTAAAGAAAAGCAGATATAATAAAAAAAATAATAAAAATCACTCTAGTATATATACTGTATACCAATAAAGCAGACACAATAGAAGCATTGGCATTCTAGCTGTGCAAATGTTTGTTCCGAAATATTACCTGTAAGCTGCCAAGTGTATTTCAGTAATTTTGCTGTTGAAATTTAGTTGTGAATTCTACAGTTACACAATAACAGCTAGCAAATTCAGCATGCTAAATTGTCATTGAACATTTGAATTAATTCAAATAAAATATATTTTTTTACCTTTCCCACATACTGAGGATCTGGTCCTATATGTTCTTCTAAAACAAAGAACTGATTCCATACCCATCCACGCTTTGGGCGATGATGTACTTCTGTTTCTCCATCTATGTGTTTGGTTTGATTTCTAGTTACCTTGATGGAGGTGTGATGTGTTGTTCCATAACACCTCTGCACAAAACAGAGACACACCAGAACTGGACAGATACCTGATGTATTTGGAATTTTCATTGTAGGGTCTCTATCAAATTGAAAGGCTTCCCCTTTTCCGTTCGATTTTGTAATCCAAAAGAGCAGATAAATGCAATATCAAACTATATTCTTCTGGGAAACCCCGTCCAATAAGGTTTTCTTTGTACACCCATTGTTTTTCTTTATTGATGGTAACTAATAATAAGTCATTTACATCCTAATAATATGTCCAAAATGATTTACTTTGAAATTCCATGTAGCTGTTTCCAGAATAGATGCATCTTCTTCTAACCTAAGATCTAAACAAAAACAGAAATAATGCATTACATAGACAAATAAATTAGAATTTTACTTCGAGGATAAAAATAAAATATTTATGCAGGTATTATTTACAGATGATAAGAGCTTCAGTTGACTGTTTTTTTAGAATTATTGCTATCATATATATATTATATATATGATAAGAGCACTATCAATTGTTTTATTTTCACATATTAACAAAGCATCTTATCCGATGTTTCAGTCCCACTTGCGGACCTATTGTGCAGTTCTCGTAATATAACTTAAATACCAACCCCCACAAAACCCACCTGATTAGTTAAACATCTAAATGGATGGCCAATAGTGGCATATAAATAAACTGCAAACAAATCTAAATGTATAAATGAATATCAAGTATTCCACAGAGTTATAACATCATCACATCATAAGAAGCGAATCCAAATTTCATTAACTATAGAATAAATAAATAAATGCAAGTCAAAGTCTGTATTCAATACATTAGGGCTCAATCATTTCAACCAATGTATCCATTGTACCTCAGCTTTTTTTAGAATCATAACCCTATCTCCTACTCTTCGTGGCTGTGGAATTTGTTGAATGACAACTAAAATGTCCCGTACGAAATCTGATGACATGCACTCTGTGGATGATATTGGCCAACTAAAGTTAGGTATTGTCCCTCTTTATTTCTTTTGTATTTAGTAGTCCCTAACTTCATATTCACTTTAACAATATTTTCATCCAGAATCTCAGATGGGTAGCCCCTGTTCACCAATTTGGTTTTCATCTTAGTTAAAGGGGTTGAGATAATTTAAGTATGATGTAGAGATATTCTGAGACAACTTGCAATTTGTTAAAAATTTTTATTATTGAAGGTTTTTGAGTCATTTAGTTTTTTTTATTTAGCAGCTCTCCAGTTTGCATTTTAAGCAATCTGGTAACTGGGGCCCAAATTACCCTTGCAACCATGCACTGATTTGAATAAGAGACTGAAATACAAACAGTAGAAAGTCTGGATAGAAGGATCAGCAATAAAAATTAGCAATAACAATACATTTGCAGCCTTACAGAGCATTTGTTTTTTAGAAGGGGCCAGTGAAGCCCATTCGAAAGCTGCAAAGAATCAGAATAAAAAGACAAATAACTATAAAACTATAAAAAATAAATAATGAAAACCAATTGAAAAGTTGCTTAGAATTGACCATTCTATAACATACAGTACTAAAAGTTACCTTAAAGGTGACCCACCCCTTTAAGTACTGTTCCAACAAGAATCTTTCATTAGTAAATCCATATTTTTCGACCGCTGGAGGTTGAAAGCTATCATATGTAATAGGTGGTTATTTAAAAAGTGACTAGCAAGGGGGATTTCAGTTTTCTCCAAGGCCAATACTGATCGAATCACTAATCGGTGATAATATATTCTCAACATGAAGGATGTGACACATTTTCCTATATAATAGGCCACACTGTGCTGCTGGAATTATAGGTGTAATGCAATACACAGTGTAAGCACTTTAGCTTTCATGTATGACATTTAGAAAATGCACGGTGTGAGAATACATTGTTCCTTTTTCCTTATGCCGTCTTAAAGAATTACAGTAGCTCTTCCTGTGTCTTCCTTTACCTCTTCACTTTAGTAACAATGGATGCACTTCTTCAAAAAAAAATTCCTGTATGGAACTAATTTAGTGAGCTGCTTCATAACAAGATGAGAAAGCATGTCTGTAAAAAATCATTATGGAAATGTATCCACTTGGAAATTGGAGGTGGTTTTTTGTTTAGGTTCTAATTTGTATGATTTGAGATACAAAGAATAGTAGGTCACGAATAAGCACAAGTACAGCAGCTTTTGCACATTGTGCTATGTGATGCATGAATATATAACCAGTGAAAAAAGGAGTTGATTAAAAATAGATAAGCCTATGGATTTATTTTTTAATCCTCCCCTATTCTTTTCATTCCATGGCAGTGATACTTGCTTCCTGAAGTCTCCAGCACACTTTACTCATTTTATGGGCCCCCTGGTCCCTGCCCACCCAGGATCCGACCCCCGAGCCCCACCCCAGATCCCATCCACCCCACACTACAGTAACAAGTCCATACAGATACCAGTGCTAGAATTGGTAACCCCCCTCACTCACAAGTTTTTAAAAGCCATTGGTGTTCAGGGCCCCCCTATAAAAAAAAACTGTTTCACCAGAGCATTGAATTTGCAACAAGCCAGAATATTTTTCATGTTTGAACATCAGTTTTTTGGATTACTGTGGATAAGTAAAATGGATGAAGATATACATGCTGGAGAAGACACATAACTGTATGTCACTCGATAAATAAAACATATAAGAACTAACTTAAAGAACTGTCATGAACTATAAACCATACAATTTTTCTCACTGATATATAAAATTAAATGTACAATAAAATATATACCTAACTGCATCAAATTTGTGTTATAAACACACTTACTTATCACTAGTGATGGGCGATTTTGTCTGTTTTCACTTTGCCAAAAAATTTGCAAAATTCTCAAAACGCTGCCATTTTTTGGACGCCAGCGCAAATTCATTGGTGGAAATGCGCCAGCGTCCAAAAACGGTGATAATATATTTCTACTTATCACTCATTTCTAACAGCTCTCAAGATCAAGCATTTTCAGAATCTGAAAGTAGGAGTGTCCATTCAGTTCAGCAACATTCCCTTAGACCCACCCATGTTTCCTGAGTCCACTCACCCTCTAGTTACATCATGTCTGTGTGCAACACTTCTCTGTCTGTTGACAGGCAAGCAGTATTGAAAAGCTGCATTTATGCCTCTGGTTTGGTTGACAAAGAACTGGAAAAGAACATCAGACAAGCTGCTGGAGTATGTATGAACATAATTTATATACACACACATATATATATATATATCAGTTGTGTACATAACCTACTATGTTCCATGTGTGTCTGCCACACTCTGTCTGTCCTACACTGCCTGTACGCCATATTTTATGCAGTATGGCAGAGAATATAGATACGTTTATAACACAACCTTATTTCACAGCTCCTCTCTTATTCACATTAAAAGAAGCATCCTTTCCCTGCTTTATGGCTGAGATTATAGTTATTAGTGTATTTACTCTCTGATTCACATTATAACCAATTGTGGAGGGTTAAACATATTACATAGTTAACATAGTTAACATAGGTAAATTGGGTTGAAAAAGACAAAGTCCATCCAGTTCAACACCTCCAAATTAAAACCCAGCATACACACACACACACACACATCCCAACACTCTTTCACACAAACCATATAAGCCCATAGCTATACTAACTGTAGAGTTCAGTATCAAAATAGCCTTCGGTATTATGTCTGTCCAAAAAATCATCCAAGCCCCTTTTAAAAGCATCAACAGAATCAGTCATCACAGCATCACCCGGCAGTGCATTCCACAACCTCACTGTCCTCACTGTGAAGAACAACTTACGCTGCTTCAAATGAAAGTCCTTTTCTTCTAGTCTGAAGAGGTGGCCTCTGGTGCAGTGATCCTCTTTATGGGTAAAAAGGTCCCCTGATATTTGTCTATAATGTCCTCTAATATATTTGTAAAGTGTAATCATGTCCCATCGCAAGCACCTTTTTTTCAGAGAAAACAACCCCAACCTCGACAGTCTGCCCTCATAATTTAAGTCTTCCATCCCTCTAACCAGTTAAGTTGCACGTCTCTGCACTCTCTCCAGCTCATTTACATCCATCTTAAGGACTGGAGTCCAAAACTGCACTGCATATTCCAGATGAGGTCTTACTAGGGATCTATAAAGAGGTATAATCATGTTTTCATCCCTCGAGTTTATGCCCTTTTTTATGCAGGACAGAACCCTATTTGCTTTAGTAGCTACATAATGACACTGCCCAGGATTAGACAATTTGTTATCTATAAAAACCTTTGCATAATGTATAACCTTGCATTTATCAACATTGAACCTCATTTTCCAGTTTGCTGCCCAGTTTCCAAACTTAGACAAATCACTCTGCAAAGTGGCAGCATCCTGCATGGAACCTATAGTTCTACACAAATTACTATCATCTGCAAAAATAGAAACCATACTTTCAATGCCACTATCCAGTTACAAATACTATGTTCCAGGCCAACATTCCTTAATTTAACCAGGAACCTTCTGTGTGGCACTCTATCAAATGCTTTAGCGAAGTCTAAGTAAATCACATCCACAGCCATCCCAGAATCGAGGTCCCTGCTTACCTTCTCATAAAAAGAAATTAAGTTAGTCTGGCAAGATCTATTATGCATAAAACCATTCTGGCACAAACTAGTATTGTTATTTGCTACGAAGTTCAGTATCCTATCCTTTATTAATCCTTCGAAAAACTTTCCTACCACTGACGTCAGACTAACTGGCCTATAGTTTTGAGGCATAGAATGGGATACCTTTTTGAATAGCGGCACTGCATTAGCAATTTGACAGTATCTCGGTACCATGCCAGGCCTCAATGAATCCTGAAAAATTAAGCAGAGAGGTTTGGCAATAGCAGAGCTAAGCTCGTTAATTAACCTGGGATGAATCCCGTTTGGCCCTGGAACTTTGTTTATCTTAACATGTTCTAGTCTCTTTTGAATTTCAGCATGTGTGAACCATGCATCATTAGATGTATTATTAGAATTGGGACTATTAATCAGGAAATCTTCATTAGCTGGTTCCTCATTTGTGTAGACAGATGAAAAGTATGCATTCAGAATCTGAGCTTTTTGCTTGTTCTCATCAACCAGCTGACCCCCTCTGATAATAAAGGTCCTACTTTAATAATCTTTTTACTGCTTGTTGCTATATCCTATCCATATCGATTTTAGCTTGTCTGATAGCTTGCCTGATTCGGCTGTCCCAGCTAACTTGAAGCCTTAAAAGCACATCTTTTCTTACCCACCTCAACACCAACACTTCTATTGAACCAAAAAGGTTTTGCTTTGCAACAACGTTCCTTGCTTACAAGCTGAATATACTGACGTATATTTATTAAGCAGCCTTTTAAAGACTTCCCATTTTTGTTCAGTGTTTAACCCTGTTAAAAGCATTTCCCAATTAATATGTTGCAGAGATGCCAGAGTTTGCACGCCTGAAATTCAATATTTTAGTTACTCCCTTATAGAGTTTCCTCTGCAACAGAATCTCAAAGGAGACCATGTTATGATCACTATTTCCTAAATGCTCACCCACACAAATGCTAGAGATGAGTTCAGTTTTATTAGTTATTACAAGAACCAAAAGAGAGTTATTCCTAAAAAGGGTGTAACCATTTAAATTCACAGTCCACATAATTCATTACAAATGGAAAGCTTCTGATAGAGGGTGTATCTTTATGACATCATCTTTGGTGGAGAGGGGAATCATCGTGATTGGCTCCTCCAGGAGGATGCAGATTTGAAGTCATGCCAGAGGGCGGATTTTGTCAGGAAGGAAGAAAATATTAGGAGCTGTTTATGATGACACTTTGTCGTAGACTATGCTGCTTTTGTGTTTGGTTGATTTGGATTAGTAAAAGCTTGGCTGAGGATGCAGAGGCGATATAAGGTTATTGTTTCATTAAGTTATAGGTTTAACTCTGAAAAAACACTGTATTCTTTTTTACTGTTAAATTTACTGTGTATAACTTAAAAGATAGAGAACACTATATCTTATTACAGTTCTCCTTTAAAGGTACTTCAATTTTAACATCTATCTACCTTTAAAATCCTGATCTATACCATTTTTTACTTGTAAAAATGCATTAAACCACTGTACTGTAAGGTTCACAACGAGATTTATATAGTTTTATACCCACTGTTCATTATTAGTGGTAGAAATTTTCAATTGTGCATACTAATCTACAGTTAGTATAGCTATGGCATATATGGTTTGTGTGAAAGAGTGGAGATGTGTGTGTGTGTGTATGTATGCTGGGTTTTTTGGAGGGGTTGAACTTGATGGACTCTGTCTTTTTTCAACCCAGTTTAACTATGTAACTAACTATGTAACTATGTAATTTGTTTTTTCTAATTAATGTAAGTTATTTTTTATTATTTAAATAGATATCATCAGCATGAAAATTGTTATTTAGATCATTCTCACCTAAAATAAGTGATCATTTGTTCCCCTACATCAGAACTGTGCAGTCATGTATAGTACAGTCCTAATATCTATGATTTATGAAAATAACTGTCCACATTTTAAGCTAAATTTATTCATGCAATCATTACAAGAAATATAGCAAATGTATGTATTCTCATTATTTACCTAATTAAACCACAGAATGTTGGCTGAGTCTATGGTAAAATGCACTTTCTATTCCAACCAAGACTTTCCTGAAATTGATTTACATCAAATCTGAATTAAGTTATACTGGAGTGTTCCTACAATTTTGCAGGCGTTATGTTTCTTCAGGGACTACAAAAAAATGTCAAATCAAGGAGCATGGAAGTGCAGCTCTGCAAAAGACTAATTCAAACACATAACTCATTTATTAACAGGTAACCCTTGCATTTCATCTTCCAGTTGTTGCATTTAGCAGAAAAATAAGTCTTTAGCTAACTTTATGTCATTTGAGCTATATTACATGTCATTTGAGCTATATTACATTTTAGGATATGTCAAATATGAGTCATCCATATTACAATATTATTAACATGTAAAACTCCACTACCATAACCTTAGGGGGTTATTTACTAAAATCCAAAAATGTCTTACTATTTTCTTATAACTACACATTTTTGCCTTCTTTAATAAAAGATGAAAAATTATTGTGCTGGAAAAAATTCTATAAAAACAAATCCAAATCATAGAAATGTTTTTGATTTGACTTCTGAAACTTTAATCTGAAACCATTAATTATTTGGAGATCATGATATCTTCCAATTGAAAATGGGACATCTTCCATTGACTTCTACATGACCATGGCATGTTTGAAATTGAGTACTTTTTTATTCAGGGTTTAATAAATCAGAAAACATTTGAGTTTTCTCCTTTAAAAATCCATCCAGATAAAAATTGCACTTTACTAAATAAGCCTCTAATGTATATCAAAAATTCAGTAGGGATATCAGGAATATACTGATTTCATATCAGAATGACTAATTGAAGAAACTGTGTTATTTAAAGTTATCTTAACTCATTTAATGCATTTAACCTTTTCATTAGCATACCAAAGCACAATTGTATTCAATTGTAAACTCGTTAATTGGATGGGATGCTGTGACACAATATTCTGTGCTAAGTGGGATAAATGGGATAGATGAGTTAAGTTTTTCTGTGTCAAATGCACAATCCAAAGTGGCTTCATCTGAATGTATTTTTTGGCATTCCATCTTTATTTGTGTTTTCATTTATTTGGTTGGGTACAGCAAAAAGACAAGGGGATTAGAATAAGAAGAGGGTATAACACTGGTAAATACAAGGGACATATCCAGTTTGAAAAGCTTAAAGGCTTGTTATTGCTAATTCTAATATGTTTTGTCAGTTTTTATGCACTATACATGGGATAATGAGTATTGGTAGTGATGGGCGAATCTCCCGAGTTTCGCTTTGTCGAAAAATTTCCAGAGAAATTCGCGAATTGGCGAAAAATTTGCGAAACGAGTCGCGACATGCTTTTGATTTCGACATGTGTCACATCGTTTCCGTCGCATCATTTTCGTCGTGTCAAAAACGACTTGCGACTCGTTTTTTCGGCTAAATTTCGCGAAGCAAAATTTTGCTGGCGTTTCGTGAATTTATTCGCCAGCGGTGAATCGCGGGAATTCGACCCTGGCAAATAAATTCGCCCATCAATAAGTATTAGCAAGACTCATGGTCTGAACATGAGCTTCAAGCTTCTCTTTAGTGGATGTGAGAAAATTGTCATTGATACATTACTTTGAAAGGAAAATTATTTTACTAAGCATCACCTAACTTGAACAGGTAGTGCTGGAGTTGGGGAACACATGCAAGTTGATGAGGCAGTAAATTGAGTAACAAAAAGAAAGCCTAGTGCTGGGAATGGGAGTCTGAATCCTGGGTTTGAAGAGCCTCTCTAGTAGTGGAAGAGAGAGAGAAGACCAGGGCTACTCCTGTGCACACTGTGGTTATAGTGTTCAATTATTAGAAAAGCTGATGTGTTAATTCATTATCCAGATCTCAACAACCGTCAAATTTTACCCTGTTACTGCAAAAAATAACTACATAGATTTTCTAATTCATGGCAGGCAATTTAATTTTTAAAGAGAAACACAGAGTATTGGTCTGACTGATCAAAAGGGAACAAAGCAGACCGGCAAGAGATGCAACAGGCGTCCCTGCCGCACCACTGGACCACCAGGGTGAGTTTTTATCAAACCTACTGGTAAAAAAAAAGCATTAGAGAGATTACTATATGATCCTCTTAAATATTTATACATAGTGTAGCTATTATATCACCCCTTAAGTGCATCTTCTTCAGCGAGATCATCCCCAATTTTGCAAGTCTTTCCTCATAGCTAAGATTTTCCATACCTTTTACCAGCTTAGTTGCCCTTCTCTGTACCCTCTCAAATACAATAATGTCCTGTTTGAGTGATGGAGACCAAAACTGTACGGCATATTCTAGATGGGACCTTACAAGTGCTCCATAAAGTGGAAGAATGACCCCCTCCTCCTGTGACTCTATGCCACTTTTAATACAGCTCAAGACCTTATTTGTTCTTGATGCTGCTGACTAGCATTGCTTGCTACAGCCAAGTTTATCATGTACAAGGACTCCAAGGTCCTTTTTCATAATGGATTTGCATAGTGCATTCCTATTAAGGGTATAAGTGACTTGGATATTTTTACATCCCAGGTGCTTAACATATTAACACTGATTCTCATTTGCCACTTAGCTGCCCAGACTGCCAGTTTGTCAAGATCCTGTTTCAAGGATGCCACATCCTGGATGGAATTAATTTGGCTGGATAGTTTTGTGTCATCTGCAAATACTGATACATTACTTACAATACCCTCCCCTAAATCATTAATGAACAATTTAAATAAAAGTGGACCCAATACAGAGCCCTGAGGGACCCCACTAAGAACCTTACTCCAAGTAGAGAATGTATAATTAACAACCCCCCAGCATCTTACTTACCTCATCATAAAAAGCAATCAAATTTGTCTGACATGACCTATCCTGCATAAAGCCATGCTGATTGCTGCTCATAATGCCATTCACTAGGACAAAATTTTGAATTTGATCCCTTAACAAGCCTTCAAATAATTTGTCCACCACAAATGTAAAAATTACTGGCCTATAATTGCCAGGCTGAGATCATAATCCCTTTTTAAATATTGGAATGACATCAGCTTTTCTCCAATCCATATGCACCATACCAGATGAAAGTGAATCTGAGAAAATCAGAAATAGGGGCTGGTCTAAAACTGAACTAAGCTCTCTTAGTATGCCATCAGGCCCTGGAGCCTTGTTTACATTAATTTTTATTAGAGCTTTATGAATTATATCCTGAGTCAGCCATTGACTAGATTGAACTGAGCCTTAAGTACAGCTATGTAGTAAGCCTGGGAACTCAGACTCCTCACTTACATTAGGGAGTCTATACCATACCCCTACAATTAATTTGCTGGACTCTTTAAAATTGGTGAAAAACTCAACCCATAAGTCTTCTGCCCCCTCATTTTCTAAAATAACCTCCTCCTTTATATAAGCTTTTAAATCCTGCCTAACAAACATACATGCCCTCCTCCTTTTCTATTGCCTCTGTCATTCCGAAACAAAGTATAGCCACTGATATTAACTGTCCAGTCATGCGAGACATATTTCTGCCACACCAATCACATCATATTTTCCCTCCAGCACCTACATCTCTCCCATTTTACCAGTCAGACGCTTTGCATTTGCAAACATAGATTTAATACTGGTACCATATAGAACATATGATATGTGGTCCTCCCTATACTTAAAAGTACCCCCCAACCAGATCTCCTCCCCCATTTTCCATTCCTTTGTCTACTATCTCATCTACCTGTCTTCCACTGAATCTTTTACTGAACCCTCCCCTCACACGCCTAGTTTAACATCTCCTTGAACCATTTATCTATCTTCTGTCCCAAAACAGCTGCACCATCATCATTGAGATGCAGTCCATTCCTAGCAAAGCGCTTGAAACTTTGTCATTGGTACCTATGTGTAACAATAACGCTGGGTCCCCAGCCCCTCCCAATAAACTGTGCACTCATTCCACCACATGATGAACCCTAGCACCAGGCAAGCAGCCGACTGTTTGGCATGTAGGGGCCTTACAGCAAATTACCCTATCAACCTTTCACATGTAAATACTGCATGGAACTGCTGCTACAACACCACATACTGTACATGTGACAAGACACACACTGAGTAATACCAGAAAACCCACTTACACTCATGTTTACACTGGGTACTTACAGTCTCCCAAGTGCAATTCCTCATAAGTGCCTTTTTGGTTTTAAACACCTGAAGGTTTTTAATGCTACTTAACTCTAAATTCACATGCAACACTCACTTAGCAGCTCCCACACTCGCTTAAACAATCAGAAATTTATGGAGGTCTCAAACTACAGAATACAAGCCTGATTAGAATTTACCTGAGTAACGCCTCCCCCTTAATTAGCAGACAGAGGGAAAGAGGAAAAAAAAATTGTTTTCTACCAGCAGTAAACAATGCTTTATTAACTTTTTTTAAAAATGTTCCCCTTAGAAACTATTTCAAGATTTAACACAAAAATAAAATAAATGCACTAAATGAATCTACCGTTTACCCCAACAGAGAAAAGAAAAAAGATGTTTTTCTTGGTCAGATACACTCAAAGCACACAGCAGTCAGTTATTTGCACTTACTACCTTCTTGCACCCAGCAGTCCCAGCATGCACAGCAAACACCAACGCCTTAAAGTAACAGTTCAGGGTAAAAATAAAAACTGGCTAAATAGATAGGCTGTGCAAAATAAAAAAATGTTTCTAATATAGTTAGTTAGGCAAAAATGTAGTGTATAAAGGCTGGAGTGACTGGATGTGTAACATAACAGAATACAACACAACATCCTGCTTTTCAGCTCCCTAAATCTGAGTTAGTCAGCGACTTGAAGGGGGCCACATGGGACATAACTGTTCAGTGAGTTTGCAATTGATCCTCAGCATTCAGCTCAGATTCAAAAACAACAGTTATGACCAATGTGGCCCTCCCTCAATTGACTGATTGGTCAATGCCAGGTAACCAGGGTAACCAGTCAGTGTAAACAAAAGAGAGCTGAAAAGCAAGAAGTAGTGTTCTGTTCTGTTATGTTAGACTTACATTCACTACAGCCTTTATACATTACATTTTTGCCTAACTAACTATATTGAAAACATGTTTTATTTTGCACAGCCTATCTATTTAACCACTTTTTACTTTTATACTGAACAATTTCTTTAAGGTTTTTAACGCTGTTTAACACTTAATTCACATGCAACAATTAGATTGCATGCAACACTTGCTTAACAGCTCCCTCATTCACTTATAAATAAAAAATAAATGTCTGAAGTATGTTCAAAACAAGTCTCCTTCTCTAAATGGTGGAATTCCTAGATAGAGATGAATAAACCTGAAAAGTGGTACTGGTTTGAAAATTTGTTTGAAATTCTTCCTAAACATTTTAATAACATTTTACCTGAGCGACTAAAATTATTTTTATTATTTCGAGTGGTATGCCTGTGACATCTTTTAAGGCAGTAGGTGGAATTCTATGCATTGACATCATTGGCAAAAAAGCTCTGTGTGTATTCAAAAACTGTTTTACAAGTGGAAAACCAATGAAATTTATAAAGCTTTTTAAGTGAACTACTGCTTAAAATGGTAATTAGAAGCTTCAGGAGGGAAATTACTTATAGGTCAGCTGGGACTTCAGTTTGTACAAAAACCTTCAGCAGGTCATTTGCATTGCTTAAAAAAATCTTCAATTATAGAAGCTATATCCCTGATATGGGACTGTTAGTTTCTACTTTATGTCCCTGGCTGGCTGTGTAGTGGGTTTACTGGCAAAGTACATTTCTGTCTAGATTTAAAAGCTTGCATCATTTGCAAGTTTGAATGAAGAGTTTCAAACTATTAGTCTTAAAAAGTGTGTGTGTGTGTGTTTTCTCCAAAGGGTGCACACCATATGTGGCAACAAAACCTTAGTGTTAGTAAAAAAAAAAAAAAACACTGTACCAAGGATAAGCACTCTTAGGATTTAACGAATTGACAAACAACAAATGTTATTGTACAAAAAAAAAAGTTTATCATGCTATATTCCAGTCTCACACAGAGACTTAAATCTGGAGTGAAAAACAAACTTTGTTTGACACATACTTTAAATTTTGATTAATATATTGTGCCTAAGTGCACTAATCTGTCCAACAAACAGCATATGTTGTTGGGGGACATATTTATATAGCCCCTACCTTCTGCGGTCGTTCTAGTGTTTGGGTCAGGATAGCATTCAAGTTCCCCATAGCTAGTACCACTGCATGAGGATACTGGGCAATACACTTCCCCAGCTGCACAGTCCCTTTTGTAGGATGGTGGGATATATATATTGGTACTTCAGTGTCATGCAGAAAAACAAACCTTCCCTTGGAATTTATTTGCAGCATATTTAGTTGAAACAGGGTATTTATGGATCAGTTTAGCTACTCCAGTGTGTGGAGCACATGGAGAGGTAAGCCCTTTCCACCCAAGACCTTTGTAGCACCAGCATCAGTTTACTATCTATCAGGAAGCTCACTTGTGCATCTTGCCCCCAGTATATACATTGCTGTTCTTATAATTTCAACTAGACCAAATATAGTTGTATAGAGTGAACTACAAAAAAAATGTAAATTGCAAATTGGCACATAATTGTTTGTTTGCTCAAATTATATTCAGTCTTCATTGCACACTTTTTCTTAGTTGCAACAATTTTAGAAAGCATATCTAAAAATTTAATCACAGAAAAAATTAACTTTAAGGTATACATGAAATGTGGAGTACATGCTGATTCGGACTGGGGCGGCAGGGCACCAGGAGAAAAGCTGATCCTGTTTCTCTCTTCCTGTCTAAGATGAGAGCAATTTTGGGGCAGGCCACACCTACCTGCCAAGTTGTGTAATAAATGTACCAGAAATGATTATTAGGCCCCAATGTCTATTCCTAGCTGTAATCTTGCACCAGTTAGTATTTAGCACTCTCTTAATAATGTTCTTAGCAATAGTTCAACTACTTTCCTATGTAATAGATTTATTATATACTGTATATATATATATATATATATATATATATATATATATATATATATATATACAGTATATATATATATATATAATTAATATATAGATTTAGCCAGAGATGTGGGACTGATCATGTGCACACATATTCCTTATAGTATGATGAGTGGGTCTTAAGTTGGCCATAGACGTGTAGGTTTACCTGCTATATCGACAAATAATGGGCCTCAGGTACACAGAGGCCCAAAAAGCTCCCCATCAGCCCACTAAATTCTGTCTTTCTATGGCACCTTATAGCAGCCTCTCTGGCATTTGCTAGAACCCACAGATTGCCAGTCTGGGACTGCTCCAGACAATGGGGACAACCACACAGTCTGTATAGTACAATGCGTAGGCCTTATAAGCAGTTTCTTGGTTTACATAACTTCAATTTCATCAATATGACAGCTTTGTCAAAAGCAGTGAAACTGTTTGTGAGTGAGCAGAGGTGTATTTTCCCATATTTATTAATTTGGTATATTTGGCTCAGTAAGGCAACTGAGTGATCCACTGGTGGATGGAGTTCAGCAGCACAGTCTGAACTCACTCTATAGAAAATATTGTTTGTATAATCATATTATTGCATGATATGCACCTGGATTGCCACTTTTTGTGGCCACACCCCTTAATTACCATGCCCATTTTACAAAGTTGAAACACATTTCTGTAGTTTTTATGTTTTATTACAGTTTTACTAATAAAGGTGAATTGCCCTTTAAAGGAAAACTATACCCCGAAAATTAATACTTGAGCAACAGTTTATATCAAATTAAGAGAATAATTAAATAATCTTACAAAACTGGAATATATATTTAAGTAAATATTGCTCTTTTACATCTCTTGCCTTGAACCACCATTTCGTGATGGTCTGTGTGCTGCCTCAGAGTTCACCTGACCAGAAATAACTCTAACTGTAACAGGAAGAAGTGTGGAAGCAAAAGACAGAACTCTGTCTGTTAGTTGGCTCATGTGACCTAACTTTATAGTTTGTTTGTTATGTTTGTGTGCACCGTTGAATCATATGATCCCAGGATTCTGGGCAATTTTCTATTTATGATTACCCAATGGCACATGCTACTAAAAAGGTATATTATTATGAAAATGGTTTATGTACATGAAGCAAGGTTTTACATATGAGTTGTTTTATGCAATATCTTTTTATAGAGACCTACATTGTTCAGGGGGTATAGTTTTCCTCCCAAGGGACAAAACTGTTACAAATGTGTCAAGTATCTATTCTGGGTTCTCGGCCAAGAGAAACATTGTATCTCTTTTGGCAGTGCAGAGAATTGGGACTTTCCCCATTCAGTGCAGAGAGATCGGGACTTTCCATTACTAACCCGGGACAGCAGGTTGAGCTGTCAAAAGTGGGACTGTCCTGCTCAAAATAGGACACTTGGGAGGAATGATTTCCGTTTTGTAGCCTAATCACCAAGGCTACACATTACATAGACTTTAGGGGTCATTTATGACCTCAATTGTCATGTACCTTTAACCACTAGGGATGGCGCGAACTGTTCGCCGGCGAACTAGTTCGCGCGAACATCCGGTG
>CM044442.1:67924677-68001400 GCA_024363595.1 Xenopus borealis
GAATTATATATATATATATATATATATATATATATACACACAAAACCACATGGAGCCAGCACTCTCGATAAGATGCAGCAAGTTGCCTGGGTGCACGATTAAAATTTTCTCCATACAGTCGATATACTGTGGCTTCATACAATTAATGTACCCATTATATTCCAGTCCAGTTATAGGTCCCTTAAACAAAAAGGAGAATTTAACATAAGCTTCCTTGTGGAGATGAGAAACTTTCTATATGTCATCAATTAAAACCTCTGTAGCATTTTCATTTCTGAAACAATTAATTAATTATAGAAAACCGTGTTCAAAGGCTACAGGAATGATATAGGACTTGTGTCACTGACTTTTTTTATATATATATATGTATTTTTTTTAACATTGTAACAATATATTTATAACAGTATTCTTGTGTGAGCCCTCAATACAGGGATTATTCTGTTTTCTGTACTTAATTGGCATGTGTTATATTTGGAGGAGCCAGGGCCGGGCCAAGGTAGTTTGGCACCCTAGGCAAGAACTTCAATTAGCGCGCCCCCCAATCAAGCGTTATCATTTCCCACCTTACCATGACAATAAAGGAAGCAAGAAAGTGCACAACACATTAATGAATGCAACATTTCATTGAGGAAAAGCCGGGAGGCTGAGCAATCCCCCAAAGAAGAATTGTGAATACAAGCGTGTTTTCTTACCATTAGTCCACAACGGGCCCAGTTTAGTGAGTGAACATATCAAACGTGTGCAGGTAGCACCTAGTAAGCAGGATTTATTTTTATTATTTGTGTCTTGTATGCTGAAATGGTCACCCCTGTGTGTACATAAACTGCCTTAAAGAGAAGAAAGTGTCTGTTGTGGATCCCGCAAGCTTACAATATATAAAACAAAAACTGCATTTTTTATAGCAGTTATTGAATTTTCAATTCAATTTATTCAGTGTTGACAGGAACAAGCCCCATTGTAATTAACAACAAATTTACTTTGACACAGCTGCATACATTTGGATGCAGAATACACAGAGATAATGAAAGAAATTGTAATGGTTCATGCACATCAGGCTAAAAAAAATATTTTTGAAATAACGATAAAAATCTTTTAAGAGTACCAAAAAATCTAATTTTGATATGTATCTGAATTAATCTGAATTAATAAAGTCATCTGCTTGTTAAAGCGGTAAGCTACTGATGCACTTTTTGCCAATAGATTAGCCAGAATAGTGCAAACTAGAACACTATCAGGGGAATGTAATATAAGTCGGTAAGGCAAAAAGTATTCGCAATGCAAAAAGTTATGCCTCTGTGCGAACAATTTTTGCTTTGCGCAAATTTAATATAGCTTTGCTTTTGCGAAACTGGAACTGTTTTACCGACCACTTCCGACAGTGGAAGAGAGTTTGTGAATTTTACAGCTGTCAATGTAAAAAAACTTCTTACTGAAAAAGTCGTTATGTTTGCTCCTAAAGATTACGACACCTTCAAGCACTTCTTAAGAGTGCGCAATTAAAATTCGCAATGCGTAATTAAAATTCGCAATGCAATAACAGTTTAAGGAACAATATTACATTGCAAGATGTGGATTTTTAATCTTATTGATGTGTATTCTTTTGCTCTTTGCAAATTTAATTACATTCCCCCCAAAATTTATTCTGACATTAAATTATGTTTTAGACTAGAGCCAGATGAGTCAGATCTTGACTTGTGGAAAACCTTGTAAAAAAAGGACAAATACTATATTCTACACCAATATTCCTTAATTTAACCAATAACCTTCTGTAATGTATCAAATGCTTTTACAAACTCATAGTGCTGATCTTCAAAAGCTTTCCTACCACTGATCGCCTACAGTTTTAAGTCTGAGACTTTGCTTTTGCTCTTATAAATTTTCCTGATATATGTTTGTCCTTCTTTAGTAGGTTTTGCAAGGCATTTGGGGAAAGGAGTGTTTTTTTTTAGATTAATTTAAAGTGGACCCGTCACCCCAAAAAAATATTCAAAATCATATTTTATAACATTAGTCAAGCAAAATGAACATTAATTACACTATATAAATTATTTTAATCTTGTTTTCTTCAGTCTGGGAATTCATAATTATCGCAAGCAGGCAGGAACCATTTTGTGGACACTGTTATTAAGGCAAGCCTTGCATCATCTCAGAATCTTGTTTGTGCACCAGAATGGGGGACCCGATGTCAATCCCCATGTCCTGGCTATACAATTAAATGGTTAAGGGAACTGAGGGAATGTGTGGGGAGCAGTGACATCTAGGATGTGCTGAATGGAAAGTGAAAGTAATTATCTGCCTCGCCTCTATGCATAAGGCATAGAGGAGTGGCAGACAATATTTGATTGACAGCTGAGATTTTTAAATGAACTTAAAACAGCTATGAATGCTTTAATAAAAAATTGAAATTGGTTTAAATGTTTAATTTGAAAAGGACTTGTATTATACAAATTTATGTGACTGGGTGACGGGTCCACTTTAACCCCAATAATTTCAGAGGTGAAGATGTTCTGGGTTTGTTCTTTCCTTTTCTGGTGGAGGCTGCTGAGTAGGCATTGTCTCTTTTTAGGAATAGTAGCTAGAATTGCAGCCATTTTTTTATATTGGTATCACAGCTGTTTGCTTACTACTCACTTCCATTTATACTTTCTCCTTTCTCACATGTATCCACTAGCAATTTTGCTCTAACCTTACTGCTTCACTCTAGTAGCCATCTGGGTTGTTCGCTTTCTGCAACTTTTGGTTCAGTGTAAATATCTTCATTCAGTGACAACTCTCTTTTTACTTTCTATTCTTACTTACTGCTGCTTCCCCCCAAAAACCTTATCTCTTGCTCCTTAATACCATTGCAACAAAATTCAGACTTGATACATACATAGAAAATAATAGGGTATCATTAAGGATACCAAGCACAATTTAAAAATGTTGCCAGAACTGTAGGGTCTTTCGCAGCAATAATCAACTGCTGATATTAAAGTGTCTAAATTAATAAATTACATTGGATCTACAAAGGAGGAGACTTTTAGACTGTTTTCAAATCAGCATAAATTAGGAAATGAATGAATTATTTGTTTGCAGCTAGAAATGCAAGTATATAATTAATAAAAGCATTTATGTAGTGTAGTGTTATGCTTTACTATATAAAGAACTTTGACAGTAATGGTAGATAGAGTAAACATAGCTAGTTTAGTTACCATATCTGAGGTGGGTAGATAGCTTCTTCTAGAATGTATTTTCACCATCCTTGTGGCCCAAGAAAGAGGTGACCCCAGGAGTTTTCTTGAGAGTGTGCTTTAACTAATAAATATGGCACTATGCTTTAGATTGCAAAGGCTATTGTAAGTATCATACAGCGGCTGAATTCTATGGTGGCAATGATGATATAAAATTTATAATAATGATAATAATGCTTACAAAATAAATATAAATAATGATAAATAATGCTTACAAAAGAATTAACCTAAATGGTTCATTTTAACATTGATAACTAGTGATGGGCGAATAAATTCGCCCTAGGTGAATTCGCGGCAAATTTCCGACATTAGGCGATGGCGAAAGTTTCGGCGAAACGCTCATGAAAATTTGTCGCGTTTTGTTTCGCCACACGTCGAGTTCGTTGCGCGTCGAGTTCGTCGCTTCACTTCAAAACGTGTGTGTGCAGTGAAAAATATTTTTAAAAATGAATTAATATATATTAAAATATGCATTTTTAATGTTTCACTATTTTAAATAATAATCACAGATGTTTTTAAGAAGCTGGCAAAATGGGAGGCCTTTTTTTCTTTTGAAAAGATAAGAATCCACTAACAATGCAGGGCATGTGTGTATACTAAGTGAAACACGCGTGTAAATTGCTCCAATTCTATTCAGCACATTCAAACACAAAGCAAAAGATGCCCTTTTTTACAATTTTTTTTCACATTTTCCATACCTCCAAACATTTTGGAAGTAAAAAGAGGGATAGAAATTTTTTTTTCCATACGTAGCGCTGCAAAATTGACCACACCCATTTTTGTGGCCACACCCACTAATTAACATGTTCGTTTTACCAAATTTGGCAGGTTATGAAAGTTTGAAAATATTTCTCTAAACTGTTACAAATACAATCAATTACTTATTTTATTATATCAAAATTGTTTAAAAGCATCTTTTTTGCACCTGTTAGCTGTTCTTCTAGGCTCTCTGCCAAAAGCCAATTAAGTTAGAAACTTCTTTCTTTTTCTGGCTATTCCGTGCAGAGAAAAGAGGGACTTATTTTATTATATCAAAATTGTTAAAAAGCATCTTTTTTGCACCTGCTAGCTTTTCTTCTAGGCTCTCTGCCAAAAGCCAATTAAGTTAGAAACTTCTTTCTTTTTCTAGCTATTCCGTGCAGAGAAAAGAGGGTCTTTCCAATACAAATGAAATGAGGGACTGCAGGTTGCACTGTCAAAAGAGGGAATGTCCCTCCAAAAAAAGGGACCGTTGGGGGTATGCATTTCACCTGGCAGTTTTATTACATTGCACTGTGCATCAAAACTATTCTGACGCGCGTCAAAATAAGCGCGCATCAACTTAGGTGCACGACAAAACATCAGCGCGACTCGTTTCGCTAATTTTTGCGCCATTTTGCGAATTTAGTTGAAAATTCGCTAATTTTTCAGCGAAGCGAAACGCCACAGATTCGCCCATCGCTATTGATAACTTCTTCCACATGCCTCCACATTTCTACCAAGTAAAATAAAAATATATTTCAACAACATAGAATGCAACATAAGGCTCATTTCAGTTATGTGTGCTAATTTGTTCAATGTGTTATCAGTATCTATTTTTATCTGCTCTGCTGTTAATGGGCATTCTTTTGTTGATTTTGCACTTATGAAGTAGAAATTCAAAACCTGAAATAATAGTTTCCCATTTCCACTGAAAATGCAGACAGCCTTCTTAATCTTAAAGTCTGGAAGCATTTATACCCATTTTTTCATCTGAGCTTGAGCTGCTTGTGTTCTAAATAGATAATATATTTAATGAATACTAATTAATTTCCATCTTATAAATAGATTATAGGGGAAATAAAGCCCCAAGTGATGATTTCATACATAATCTGTACTTCGTGCCGTCACATAGCACATTGGTTTCTGCCACCCAGTCTAGGTGTAACTGACCACTGACTACCAGAATCCTCCGTCTAGTATTTTCTATAGCAATATATCCTAGTAAATATGAACACCACATATCTTAGACAGCACTCATCATTCAATAAGTGTAACCAAAATGTAACTACCACTCATATACATACTGTATAAATGTAAATATTCAGCAAATAATATTTTGTTAAGTCAATTAAAAGTTAAAATGTAACCACCATTATATCATGCTGCATTACAATAAGCACAGAAGACAAATGGGTTGTGTGCAATATGAAAGAGTATTTAGAATTAATATATATACATCAAAAGATAAAAAAAGGGTAAAAATTATGTGATTGAACATCAAACTAACAAGACTGTTATGAGGATTTTATCTCAAATTCATGAGACTATTTCTTAGTAGCTTAAGGCTAATGTCACAGAAACACATTTTGCTGTGTGGGTTGACATTATCAGTTCAACCTGGCAATGTACCTTTACTTTGGTGAATAGGGGTGGGAAGATGCCCTATGGAACGCTCCATATCAGACACTTGCAGCTGGATTCATAGTTGACACTTGTATACAAGGTTGACATTTGCCAACAGCGATAGCACATTCTGCTATTGCTAATATTACCTGTATTTTCCCTGCAGGTTTAAATTAGGTAATTTGACATAAACTATAAAATGCCTCTTTATGGATAAAATTAAGTGCACTACGTGTAATTTCTTTCCAAAATGATGTTTATAGGCAATACATTATCAAATAATGTTATATGTAGCTGAGCATTTATGTAACAGTATACCTGGTGTAATATAAAATACATGTATATATCAATTATAATATATAGAAAAAGATACAATGATTAATTAATACTTTTAAGACCTGCTTATCTCTGTATATTAAAGATGACACCAACTAATGAACTAATGAAACTGGTTTGTAAAAGCATTTTATTTTATTTTATTAAAAACCAATAAATATACCCTAAAACATATCTCAGTAGTTCTGTACATTAACAAAAAAGTAGCAACACAAGAGTCAACATTAAAAAAAAAAAAATACCACAATTTCCATAGCCAATGCTGCCATTGATGTACAAGAAGTCAGATTATATCAGATTCCATCAACCTACAAAAGTACAATTTTGTGCTGCTCAAGAAGGATTTTCCTTAATTCACAATGTTTTATTTATTTTGTACTTACTATTCAGGGGCAAGATGGTTATGCTATCTCTTTATCCTGCTTTCTAGTTCCTTCTTGCGACACCTTATAATGTATAAAAATTCAGAGTAAATAAACCAAAAGGAGCCACATAATAATTGCCAAGTATTCTGGCAACTAATCTTTACAATACATATCATCCAATCATATTTTTATTAGATTATTTCTCCTGCAGCTGACCAATAAATCAATGCTGATTGGTTTTGATAATTATAATATACTGTAGATTCCTAGTTAATGTGAATTCCTCTAGTTCAGCACTTCTAAATGAACCTCATTTGATGAGTGAATCTGGCATGAAACTAATAGACAGAGAGTTGCTAAAAGGCTAAACAGTTAGGGGAAGGATAACTTTTATAGATTGTTCCAGGATAGCCTAATTGGCAGATTTATCAGAATGTTAGTTTAGGGCTTAATAAATAAAAACTCACCCATGATGTATTTATTCCTATGGGATTATTAGAATTGTATTTATCAATGGGTGAATTTTAGATCTTACCATTTGATAGATATGGTTCTAAAAATCCCATAGGCATGAATAGATCATGGGTGAGTTTTTATTTATTAAGCTTTAAACTCAGTTTTGATAAATACAGTATGCCCCTAACTGTCTGCTGTTTTTTTCACTCAGTTCATACACTGTATGTTTTAGGTCTCCCCACAAGTTATTTCTCAAACCAGTTATTATATCTTCCAACTTTTTATAGTTCAGGAAACAAATTAAATATGATTTAATTCTGGTTATATATTATGGCTGAAATAAGCTTCTACATTAAACCATAATTTATATTTGGGTATTATTCAAACTAAGATAGTAAAACTAATTGCATTTGCACAGAAGCAACACAAATAGAGGAATGTAATATAAGTCGGTAACACAAAAACAATGCAAAAAGTTAAGCCTTTGCTCGAAAAATTTTGCTTTGCACGAATGTAATATACCTTTTGCGAATCTGGAAACTGTTTAGCGACCACTTTCGCCAGTGAAAGGCCTTTCAGTATTTTATAGTTTGCACTATACTGCGCAATTACAACTCACAATGTGCAATAACAATTTGCAATGCAATAACCATTTAAGGAACAATATTACATTGTGAGATGTGGATTTTTAATTACATTCCCCCCAAATGCTAGAAACATTTACAGTTTCTGCAGAAACTAATTTTATGGTGAAAAATAGTGTTGGGCTCAACAACAGTTTACCCTACCCTACCTGTGATAAAAATGTAATAAAAAAAAAATAGAAGCCCTGATTTAGATTTTTTATGTTGATAGTTCCTGTGTATCATCCTGCAGAACTTCAAATCTTTAATTAGTGTTTATTCATTTGAATTGTACTATTTTTTGGCATTTGACTCCTGAAAACTCTGTTATAGCCATATTTAGCATGACATCAATTTTAAAGTGAAAGCAAAATAATACTATGGAGTTTTTCTCTTTGGAGTCATGCATTAGTCCAACTCCCTAACGTTAGTTAGTTTGACAAGGAATTAAGGCTATCTACTGTATATCCACCCAAGATATGAGTCCTGTGGGTAGTATCAGTTTAAAAAAAGCTGCCATACAAAGACATAAAAAATGAAATTTTACATACAGTTTATTGTTACAACATGGGAGAATAATGCATGTCATAATAACCAACAGCATTATTGTAGAAAGTGACTTTCTCAGCTGCTATATGTCTATGTATCTTATTTTAAACACAAAAATCATGTAAACATAAAAATGCCATGAATATAATATTTTTTTTTGCACCGTTACATTTACAGTACTTCTATGCTTTTAAATTAGTGCCAGTATATTACCATTCTGCTTTTATAGGAACAGTTCAGGGTAAAATTAAAAACTGGGTAAATAGATAGGCTGTGCAAAATAAAAAAATGTTTCTAATATAGTTAGTCAGGGAAAAATGCAAACTATAAAGGCTGGAGTGACTGGATGTCTAATATAATAGCCAGAATCCAACTTGCTGCTTTGAAGCTCCCTAAATCTGAATAAGTTAGCGACTTGAAGGGGGGCCACATGGGACATAACTGTTCAGTGAGTTTGCAATTGATCCTCAGCATTCAGCTCAGATTCAAAAGCAACAGTTATGACCAATGTGTCCCTCCCTCAAGCCACTGATTGGATACTGCCTGGTAACCAGGGTAACCAGTCAGTGTATACCAAGAGAGCTGAAAAGCAAAAAGTAGTGTTTAGTGATGGGTGAATTTCCCAAGATTTGCTTCGCCGAAAAGTTAGCGAATTTCCAGAGTAATTCGCGAACTGGCGAAAAATTCGCGAAACGAGTCGCGGCGCGCTTTTGACGCGCGTCGCGTCAACTTTGGCGTCTCGCGTCGTTTCCGGCGCGCGATGCGTAGTTTCCGATGCACAACGCATCGTTTTCGGCGCATCACGTCGTTTTCTGAGCGCACTGCGTCGTTTTTGGCACGTCGCGTCAAAAAACGCTGCGCGACTCGTTTTTCCTGCGAATTTTCGCCAAGCGAATTCGCCCATCACTAGTAGTGTTCTGTTCTGTTAGGTTAGACTTAACAGTCACTCCAGCCTTTATACATTACATTTTTGCCTAACTAACTATATTGAAAACATTTTTTATTTTGCACAGCCTATCTACAGTATTAATCCAGTTTTTACTTTTATACCAAACAATTCCTTTAATATAGCTTTGCAATGTTTGTATTACAATTCCTTATCACCTATGAATTATATATATATGGGAAAATAGAATTTTTTGGAATATTGTAGGTATATTAAAAGTAGCATAGTTAGAAAATAGTTTAAATAAAATGAAAAAAAAAAAAAAACACAGTCCTGATAGCCTTAGGCTTAATGCATCCAAAACTTTTTCTGAAGCATGCCTGGTGCAAAGTGCAAAACTCTTTAAAGATAAACACATGGTAATGACACAGAAGCTTTACATTTCCTGTCTGTCCAGTAATGGGGTGGAAAATTGAAAAGATGTACAAAGCTTGTAGAACTGATGCAAGCAGAATATTTGCTTAATTGAGAAATCTATTTCAAGGATCACCATTTCAGTCTGAATTTCAAATCTGCTCACTTATAGTGCCACATACAGAACAGAAATCATGTTTTAGCATATTATTCAAAATTATTCTTTACCTATTATTTTCTATACAGTATTTATATTTGCCAAGGGGCTAAAAAAGAAAGGGATACAGCATCATACTTTTCAGCTGCAAAAATATCTGAATTAAACCACTGGCAAGATTTTCAAACCTATTATTTTAATCAGTGGTATTTTATGAAATACATTTCTGTTACTGTTCCTTTACTAGCACTACAGTATATACTGTATCACTATCATTGCCGGAGCACAAATACTGTTACTGATACCCAGTTAGTGATGAGTAAAAAATTTTGCTTCAATGTTGGCTAATTATTTTGCTGAACCTTTTCAAAATGTTGTTGCCAGCATTTTTTGTTGTAAAAAAAAAATACTCAAGAAAAGTGCAGTGCAAAAAAATTGATGCAAATTGATGCATTTCAGCATGAAAAAATGCTTACTAACATCAATGTATTATATGTGAAAATATGCAGTAAATAAATCTATGCCTTTTGCAAATTTTCACCATGTTGTGGATTTTACTAAATTTTATGATTTTTTTTTTTTGCAAAGCTAAATGGAACATATTGACTCATCATGATACCCAATATAAAAATTATTAACCTGGAATCTCCTGCCTTGTTTCCTATCAGTTCATAGCATGATATACAGTATGCAAACATAGGGGCAAATTTGATCAAATTTTCAAAAAGATTCAAATTCGAATTTTCAAATGTTTTTGAAGACCACTTCAACCATCAAATTTTGAATATTCGATCAAATTGAATTATTCAAATACTTTGAATAAAAATGTATTCAAATATTTGACAGTTGAATAACTTTAAATAACCTTTAAATTTTTATTTGACTGTCTAGTTTGCCAGTTTCAACCTACTGAATTGGGTTTAATTATTTTTGATTGAATAAAAAAATGTGATCGAATGGTTACAATCATTCGAATCGTTTGATCCGAAAGATTTTATCGTTGGATCGAATATTTCCAATGGAATAGCGGTAAAATCCTTCAAATTCGATATTCGAATTCGAAGGATTTTTATTGCCATACAATTCCCATGGTCGAATTTGAGGGTTTTTTAACCCTCGAATTCGACCCTTAGTAAATCTGCCCCATAATGTACAAACATAACATTTACTTGTTAAAGGAAAACTCTACCCCCGAACAATGTTGGTCTCTATAAAAAGATATTGAATAAAAAAACAACTCATATGTAAAACCCTGCTTCATGTAAATAAACCATTTTCATAATAATATACTTTTTAGTAGCATGTGCCATTGGACAATTATAAATAGAAAATAGCTGTTTTAAAAAATAAGGACAGCCTCCTGGGATCCAAGGATCCAACGGTGCACACAAACATACCAAACAAACTATAAAGTTAGGTCACACAAGCCAATTAACAGACAGAGTTGTGTCTTTTGCTTCAACACTTCTTCCTGTTACAGTTAGAGTTGAAATATTTCTGGTCAGGTGATCTCTGAGGCAGCACACAGACCATCATGAAATAGTGACTCAAGGCAAGAGATGTAAAAGGGCAATATTTACTTAAATATATATTCCAGTTTGATAAGATTCTTTAATACGTCACTTGATTTGATATAAACTATCTGTTGCTCAAAAATTCATTTTTGGGGTATAGTTTTCCTTTAATGTGTTCCTCTTCTCTTACAAAATATGCAAAAAATTGATACAAATATGTATTTGATCATGGTGGCTTGGGTTCTTTTAATTAAATGAAACAGACTAAGAAAAGAGGAAGTACAGAAAATAGTATCAATTTTAAAGATATTTTAGATGTTCTGTGTAATTAGAACAGGCTTATTTTCTGCAACCTACTGCAGTATAAATGTTTTTTAGTTTGTAGTCATTAAGAAAGGTGGAACAGTATTATCACACAGGTATTGAGGAGAGAGAGAGAATGAGGAGGCCATTTATAAGTTCTTGGCTGGTACGTACCTCAAAAGGGGTCATAATTGTTTAAACAAAATATGTTTGCATGAGATTACAGCATGCCCAATTACAAGCAACATGCAGGAAAAATGGCATTGTGGGCAAAGTAACATGCTTATTCCCTAAGATTTTAGCATTTTACATTTTAGTAAAGGAGCACATCTGTGACACAGTGGATTATTGCTTATCTATTGTCTATGAGCCTTTAGCTACTCTCTAATGTGAAAACTGAAGGATTAAGTTCATGTCCCTGGGTTGAGCACATTTTCTCAAATGGAATATTGCTAAGTATAGAAACAAGAGCAGATCACAAGGGAACGTATGTCAGTGTAAGAACCTAAAAGCTTTTATGCTTGTAGTCTAGCAATGATATCATATTAATGTCTTATTGTGTGACTTCTTAAGCCTCGACACAGAATATCTTCATCTCTATTAATGTATTTTCATAATCCTGCTTGCATTTAGCAGAATTTATGTCCATTTCATGCCTACTTAAAGTTATCACTTTTTTTATTTCTAATTGCTTTCAGATGCTTTTCTTTGCAACAACACTCATTATGAATGCATTTAAATATCAGATGTATTCATCATAATTAATGCATTTATTATAGCGTAGAAGCAGAACATTTGCTAAAAAAATAACACTTTTTTCCCATTACAAGAACAGGTGTGTGTTTTGTCAACATAACAATGCAGAACATGCATAACAATAAACACTTTTATGGTACTTATGTGCTTTCCCTTTGTTTTTGTATCAGTGAACCTATGCTCATTTTATATGTACATTTCAGGTTCTAGCAAATGTATTTCTTTCCCTCTTTTCCTTGAATGACAGGCATACTAAACGCCAGACAGATAGAAATTTGAAATTCATATCTCGCTTGCTTTATCACAATATAGAGGAAGAAAGGGGAATTATTACTCTGAAATAGCTGTTGTACATGCCAACATGTAAACACCTTCTGACTGCACCTGTTTTTAGTGTACATTGAGCGCTGTTTCATTGCTATTTGGAAGTATGCTTTATTCTTACTGATGGTTGAACTCCAAACAAAGCAAAACATGCTTTAATAACTTTTTTCTTTCTGCCACTAGGATGAAGTTAAAGTATTTTGACTAATTTTAGAGTAATGCCAAATATATGTATAATAGTTAGTGATGGGCGAATCTCCCGAGATTCGCTTCGCCGAAAAATTCATCGTTTTCATCGCGTCGCGTCAAAAAACGTCGCGCGACTCGTTTTTTCGGCGAATTTACGCCGCGAATTCGGCCCTGGCGAATACTTGTACAGTGCTAGTCCAACCTGCCACAGTCAGATATTCAGTATAAACGTCCAATACACTGCAGCACACTGTAAGTTGAATTAACTTTGATACACCATTCAACTTACAGTGTGCTGCAGTATATTGGACGTTTATTTTGAAGTGTTTGGACACACTGTGAGTGTCCAAATCATTTTTTATGTTTCTTATGTGTTCTCTAATCCAGTCTCACAGAGGTCTATTAGTTTTTCCAATATATTGCAGTCCACATGGATATTCCAAACAATAGATAACATTTTGTATATTGCATTGTCTAATTTTATATGTTTCTTTTGTCACATTTGACATAAATTGTTTTTTCTTTATGACATATTTGTACGCTTTACATGCTGCACATGGGAAAAACTCTAACCAGGAAGTTTCAACTTCTTTGGGTTTGATTTTGTTAGTTAGTACAGTAAATGGTCCTTGGTTTGAACCTGTCTGAAATTTCTGGGTTTTCTGAATACTATTTTTGGCAGGGAGGGGAGGGAGTGTAGAAATTCTGTATCTCCTTTCAAAATGTTCCAATGTTTTTTTAATGATGCCCCCTATCTCTTTTATAAAGTTGGAAACACTATCTCATTTTCCTCATTTTGTTTTTTTGGCTTTCCCAAAAAAGTACTGTTTTTGTTTTTGTTTTTTTTTACTATATCATCAGTTTGTTTATTTAGATCTTTATTATAACCTCTTTCTTTAAATCTATTGCTCATAAATCTTAATTGATCATTAATACTATCTGGCTCTGAACAGTTCCTCTTTACCCTACACATCTGGCCCAGGGGTATATTTTGAATCCACCGGGTTGATGGACGAGGGCATGACATCATTGTTTGAATCTACAGGAATAAAATATGTCTTTTGTGTATATTACTCTGTTTTACATATATTTCAAGATCTAAGAATATAACACTTTTTCTGCTGATTGTTGAGGATAATTCTATATTTAAATGTTTTCAATTCAGTCCTCCTAAGGGTTGTGTCACTTCTTCTATTGTACCTCTCCAAATTAATATAATATCATCTATTTAGCGACGCCACAGGAGTAGGTTTGTGCCCAGCTGTAATAGGGGGAGTATGTTGTGGCTCTCCCATAATCCCATGAACAGATTGGCATAGGTGGGAGTGAATCTTGTTCCCATGGTGGTGCCACACAGCTGTAGACAGAAATTACTTTCAAACCAGAAAAAGTTATGTTCTTAATTGAATTCTATACAGCTTAAAATAAACTTTTTGTTCAGCAGTCATTTCTTTATCCTCATCTAGGAAATATGCAGTTGATTTTATACCCTGGTTGTGTCTTATAGACGTATATAAAGATTTTACATAAAGTGTTTTGTGATTGAGTATTTGTTCTAATATGAAATTAGGGGGCAGATTTACTAAGGGTCAAAGTGAAAATAAAAAAATTAATTTGAATTTAAAATTTTTTAATTTCTAAGTAATTTCTGGGCTACTTAGACTACCGAATAGCTCAAAAATTGATTAGAATTGAAAAAAATTAGAAAATTTTAATTTTGAGGTACTGTCTCTTTAAAAAACTTAAAATTCAACACTTCACCGTAAAGCTGGTGAATTGTAATTTTAACCTATAGGGGACCTCCTAGAACCTAGTTTTTTTAACTTTGAAATTCGACCCTTAGTAAATCTACGTCTAGGTCTAATATGTATGACATTAGACCTAATGTCATATTAGAACAAATAATCAATCACACAGCACTTTATGCATAAATCCTTTAGTAATTCATTGATTAAGGAATTCATTGATTAAGGAATACATTGATTAAGGAATTCATTGGGGTTGTGTTATCAACAGCACCACAACAGATATCAAACTGTATTGATTAATTACAATTATTAATTATAAACAGTATCAATTAATTACCAAAAGAATAATTAACACAGCACACAAGCACTTTAGGTTTTCAAATTTTGAGGAACAAGCACTTTATTAAATACCATAAAATTGGTTATTAATGAATTTATTTATTGGCAGTAACGGAATTAATTCTAAAAAGAAGTGATCCAAGAAATTGTTTTATAATTTTGTATTAGTTAATAAAGGTATACAGGGTTGTGTACCTTTCTTCTTTTTTTATTAATTGAATTTAGTAATAAGTAATTACACCCAATTGTGTCCTTTAAAGTGGGAAGCTTGCTGGCGAGTACAAAAGATACAAAAAAAAGATTTGCAGGATGTGTTAAATCATTTAAAGATTTTGTATGAAATGGCTTTCATTTAAATATCTTGTATGAGAACATAATTTTATTGCATAGTGCATTCATTTCATCTTTATGCTGCAGTGAAGATAGTTAATCCTGTCCTGAACTAATGTAGCTACTTCTGTAGCTTTCAGCAAAGTCTATAGCAAGTATGGTTGATCAGAATTATTGGTCACTTTAATACCATTTATAAATTCAAGAAGCTCTGAGAGATCTCTGAGAATGAATAATTACTTTTTTCACACCTTTTCAATCATAATGTTAAACTTAAGGCAGCAATTAATGAATGATAGAATGTTTGTAAAAGAGAAGACTGGAAAAGGTTAAAGCTGTACGGTTCTCTTGGAGTACAAAAATATTCTCCCCACATGTGTATACCAAGTTGTATTGCATACTGTGTTTTGAAACAGAACAGTTTACAGGTATTTAAGAATGTATATAATCTGCTAGTCCTACAGTATCACCTGCAAAGGGAATAAACTTTTGAAAAGTTCTAACTGGACCTATCCAAACAGAGTCACTTATCAAGCAAAATAATATGCAAAGGATATAACAGCAATAAATTATTTACAATTATTTTGGGTAGTTATACATAGTTAGAACACCTTCCAGGAAAACTGCCTTTAGAAGCTCACAGCCATTTAAGACATGTTAAACTGTATAAGTAAAGAAAAGAGGAAAACATGGGTATAGTCCTCATTTGCAACCTACAGTATATTTGTCTTATTATTATATCTAGAGGCACAATTATCAAGGGTCAAATTTCTAATTCATGTGAGTTTTTTTTAACTCACATGAATTCGATTTTACAAAAAATTTGATTGGAGGGGTAATTTCTTAAAAAAATTGAATATGCCAAACAAATTTTACCAACTTCGACCAAACTCCCCGAATGTCAGAAAGGCTGCAAACATCTCGAAATTGGTCACTGGAGCTCTCCCATTGACTTATACAGTAATTCGTCAGGTTTTAGGTGGCAAATAGTCAAATTTATTGCAGAGTATAATAAATTTGGATAACTCCCTAGTCGAATTTGACAGTTTTTACCATAAAAAATATTTGAAAATTTTAACGCAAATTTTCAATTTGACCCCTAATAAATCTATACCCTAATTTGTTAGGATCAAGATTATATAGTAAATTTATATATAAATCTACATACATATACACAAAACATGAATAAAACTGACGTGCAGCAATTTTTTTGTTTCTGAAGTATCACATCAAAGAAAGATGTAAGTAGACAGGAATAACCTGTAGCACCTTAGTGATGGACATGAGGTTTTCAGTGCCTTTGATATGAAAATGATGTTTGAAACACTAGTTCTTCAATGACCTTATCTTCAAAAGTGAATTTCATGCCTGCCATTGGCATAAAACAGCAGGAAATCTAGTATTTGCCTTTCTGCATTAATCCCTTAACCTTTTCTGAAATATAAGGCTTATTTATATTTTAGGTAATCCTTTAAGGTCTAGGATAAAAATAGATTATTATAAATAATAATAATAATAATAATAATAATAATAACAAATGTGTCTACTATTCATACATTAAAGGGTATGCTCTCTCTCACAGTTTCTCTCGCTTGTTTGGCTAGTTCTCACAACACAATGTTTCATTTCAGAACAGTGTAGGAGTCTCCCACACAATGGTAGCATACTGTATGAAAAAACATAGCTCATCTACTTTTATATCAGAAGTAGAGTTCTTGGGGTGTTTTTTATTTTCTTTTAGCAATTCACAGCCATGCAATTTATCATCAGCACAACTGGTATATAAAGATTTGTATTCTCTACATGAGGCATTTCCTCTTCTGCACAGTGCCTCGAATCTGTGCAGAAGTAAAAACCATTGTAATTGTTGGAAGTGCTTCATCATCTTGTGGGAATTTAATGTCTGATGCCTTTCTTGGTAAACAAAGAAAGATATAAATCTAAAATAAATGCAATGTTTTGATATGTTTTGACCAGCTAGTCTAAGGGATTCCTATAGGGCCAGAATTGGAGTAGAAAAGAGAGGCATGTGTCTTGGTTTCAAATGGAGGGAGTGCTACCAGACCTATGTTATCCACAAATCTCAGAATCTAATATAGACTCTATTTTAGTCAATTTAGTCAATGGAAATACCCCTTATATAGAATATCTAATTTCCTGAGCATTCTGTATAACAAAAGCAATACTTCTATTTATAAGACAGTGTATCATTTTACATCACCAGTACACCAAACTTTACACCATCTCAGATGCTGCATTTCACCTTAAATTTAAATTCCAGTATAATATTTTCTTTTTTTTCCCATAAGAATATTTTTTCCTCTCTTTGAAAATGTCACCATTTATTTCTAACCACTGGTAATAAAGTTTGGGAAGTGATATTACATCAGTTATATAATTTTGCCTGTCATTCCTGTCAAAGAGAGTTTATACGAAAAAAAGATGCTTTTCCAGCAGCAATGCTTTAGTTGCTCAGGCTGTATTTGCAGCTGTATTTGCAGTTTTTATTTCAAGTAGGGCTAGAAGGAGAAAGGTAGAAGAGCTCCTTAAAGGACAACAAAGTCTAGAATGTTGGCACCATTGCTAGTGAAATAAAATGCTTTATGTATTTAAACTGCACTGAAACCCAAGTGGCCCAAGTAAGGTCAGTTAAACTACACAACATCACCTGGTCAGATAATGGGATGGTGGAAGCAGTCCAAAAGATCCAGAAAGCCCTGATAAATTATTTTCATGAAATAACCCTGCTGACACCTAAAGTGGTTATCAGAGGTCAATTGATAACACTGGCCTTGCAAGCCAAAAAAATGTGGTCTTCTAAAGTCTGCAATATCTCAAACCAGCTCCACTCTTTAGCAACCCAACACAAACAGACCCTTGACACATAGTTAGGATCCCAAATACACTTACTACGAACAGAGCTATCACAGCTGATGGCAGATATGGCGGCATTCACATTACTACAGACTAAACAAAAATATTATGAATTTGCTGACAAACCTCACACGATGTTAGCAAGAAAATTGAGAGCCTATGCCTCTGCACAAGCTATTCATGCCCTCAGGGACGCAGGGTCAAACCACCCGAGATACTCTTAAGATTGTAGAAATGTTCCATAAATTCTACACAGAGCTATGTGCAGATGATAAAGCCCCACTAGCACATCTGGCATGAGACTCAAGCTTTATCACAAACTGGGCGAAGCCTCTTCTATCACAAGCACAGAGGGAGCAACTAGAGGCACCCATAACAACAGAGGAGATCTTAGAGGTGATAAAATCCCTAAAAACGGGTAAAGCACCAGGACCCGATGGCTTCATGGCTAGATACTACAAACAATTTGCCCCTCAACTTGCAACCTTGTTCTAGTTGTTCTTAGATGGACACCCCCAACCCATCACATGCAACTGGCCACAATCTCCATGATCCATAAAGAAGGAAAAGACACCCTCTGAACTGTGAGAGCTATCATCCCATATCTCTCATCAATACAGACATGAAAGTATTTGGAGGGGGCATGGCTAACTGGACACCAGTGCAGGTGCACATTCACACAGCTCCCAGTCCAACTGGCCAAAAAGGCAATTACCAGCACCGCAGCTCACCCACCACCTAAAAGGGCAGCCCGGTTGGCCTGGGGAGGGAAACAACCAAAAAAAGAGCCCACTTGCAAGATGCTGGAGCCAATACAGCCCGACCGAAGCTTGCGGCCTAGCGACGAGCTAAAGCCGCAGACTGGATTTAGACCACGAGGTCGCGACGTGACCGGACCGCAAGGGCCACAACTTAGCGTTCCAACGCCTGACATTGCCAAACGCTGTACACAGCAGCTCCATAAGGGTGAGTACACCGGGGCCCCGTGGACACTGGTCATTTGATTTATCTCAATAGTGGGGAGCTACACACCATACAGGCCTCCCTTAAGCCTCAGCAGCTTGGAGGCGCATTACTAAAGTACTTCCGGGATAATTGCTGCTGCGCACCCCTTTACCCTTGCTGCTTGGAGTATTGAAGAGCACCCTCACAGCTACCAGTATTGCAAGACCTAAGTCTTATATAATATATAAAATCTGGACTTAAACGCAGCTTACATTTGCAGTAGGGAGTGGCACTAATCCCATCCATGTCAAGGGGCCCCGTCAGGTCGCACAGAGGCCTTGCACACTGATTCCACTTAAGCTCTGGGAGAGTCTGCACCCTATGATGGATATCTAATCTGAACCAAATGCTAGAGCTTATCTTGAAAGGTGGAAAATTACTATACTAACATGGGAAAAAACGGCAGAATGAAAGAAGGCATAAGGGACACCCCGAAACAGCGCAAAATGACCGAATCACAAAAATTCTTAAAGAAATTTTTAGCTCCAGCGGAGCAGGAGAGGTTACGATCAGAGTTAGACAGGCTGGAACAGGCTGAGAGAGAGGACCAGGCCTCTAATGACGACTCTACTATTTCGGAACGTAACACGTACGCGCTCCTAAAAACATTACCCACAAAACATGTGGAAAGATTTAGTGACCCAGATTAAAACTGCTCTAAAGGAAGAAGTAGCTGAACTTAAGACTGAAATTGCATCCATTCATGCCAGAATTGAAACGATTGAGGGCCGAACGGAGCAAATCGAGCTATCCGTTGACTCACTACTAGCAGTGTCCCAAATACAAAACAAAGCCATTCAATCTCTATCCCGCCGGGTAGAGGACTTTGATAACAAAGGGAGGTGATGTAATTTGCATATAAGAGGTCTTCCTGAAACAGTGGAAGCAAACAACCTTAAACGAACAGTAACTTCATTGTTTAATTCAATGCTTAACATGCCTGATACCAATGAGATACACATCTAAAGGGTTCACCGAGCACTCCGACCTAAATGACTTCCATCTGATAAACCACGAGATATCATATGCTGCTTATTGCATTTTACAGTGAAAGAGGAAATCCTCTCTAAAGCACGACAACAGAAGCTGATTAAAATGGATGATGCTGAGGTCTCTATCATGCAGGATTTATCATGGTACACGCTACAACAATGACGTCTCCTTCAACCCCTGACAAATTTCCTGAAAGAAAATAAAATCTTGTTCAGGTGGGGATTCCCATTCAGCATTCAGGCCACTATTGCCGGGAAGTCACACACAATGTCAGCACCTGAAGATCTGCTTGATCTTTCAGATTGGATTAAATTTGTACAACTACCGACTCCAATCCTTTTGCCGCATTAAGACCCTTGGAAAGAAGTGGAATCTCCTAAGGCAAGAACCCCCAAAACAATGGAAAGGGTTTCAAGTAAATTAGCCGTTTTTTTCCCCCTCCCATACTTTGCTACTGTTTTGCTCCACTTAAAAGTTGTTGTTACATATTTTTGCTCCTCCTGAGCTCTAGCATTATTCTACCTAGGTGATGATGCACAGGTAGCCCATCACCCACCCCCCAGTAATGGGCCAGACAAATGGTCTGACAAATGGTTTGCATTTACACTGTATATGTTTTTCCTCCTGGTTTCTGCTATGTGCCTGCTTTTGTTAGAAATTGGTGGGTCCAACTACCACATTCTGTTTGTTTGCAAGATATGTTTTGATTATATTTCTTCTACCTCTTTCTTTAGATCCTACCCTGTTGCACCTTCCCACTCTGAGCCTGGAGGCTATGATCTCATTGAGAAATTTGTATTATGTGTTTTTATTGATATGTATTGTATGTATATGGAGAGTAATCTGAAAATTATTTCCTTGAATGTGAATGGTCTAAATGTCCCGGAAAAGAGGAAACAACTGATAACGTTAATGAGGAAAAACAAAGGGGATATCATTTTACTACAGGAAACACATTTCAAGAGTGAAGCCCCACAAATGCATAAACTAGGTCAGTACTCACAATGGTTCTACAATAATAACCCCCTACATAAAACAAAGGGAGTAGCTATAGCTATTAAAAAGTCAATTGATTTCAGGGTTAATGATACACTTGTAGACCCTAACGTTAGATATGTTCTGATAAAAGGCCTATTGTTCCATACTCCGTGTACCATCGGTAGTTTCTACTTACCCAACATTAACCAAACACATTACCTATCTAAACTACATACGAAAGATTTCTAACTTCTCAGAAGGATTACTGATCCTGGGAGGAGATCTTAATATCGCCCTAAACCCCAAACTAGACACATCCAACGGTCAATCCCTATTGACATCAAAAAACGTTGCTCAAGCTGCTAAGTCACTACAGAACATGAGAGTCATTGACTCATGGAGATTTCTTAACCCTACTGCTAAGCAATACACTCATTTTTCATTCCCCCAACAGAGCTATTCCCGACTGGATTATATTTTCACACCCCAACATTACTTGCATTGGTTGGTGAAAGCGGATATGGATAATATAACTTGGTCTGACCATGCAGCTGTTCATATTGAAATCAATATACCAAATAAACCAAAACAGACCTGGAACTGGAGAATTAATGACAATTTATTAGATAATGCTGAATGTAGGGAAGAAATTGAGGGAACTATTAAGGAATATATCCCTAGAGTAGCTAATGACTCCACTACGCAACAAACGAAATGGCAAGCGTTGAAATGTCTGATTAGAGGTATCCTGATTAAGCATGGTGCACGTCTTAAAAGACAGCGTCAGAGAACACTGGACAACTTATTCAACCAAATCCAGCAATTAGAAGCTCAACATATAGCACACCCAACGCTAGATAACCTCAAAACTCTAACAGCGAAAAGAACGGAAATAAGACAGATACTAAATGCCCAAAGCAAAAATGCAATGATTAAGCTAAAACAAAAGTACTACGAATTTGGAAACAAATCAGGGAGACTATTAGTAAAGGCCCTAAAAAATAGACAGAATCTTGCTTATATACATAAAATTAAAGACCAACAGGGAAACATACAGATCTTACCGACAAAAATAGCTGAAACGTTTAAACAGTATTACCAAGACTTGTATAATATCCCCCAAACTATGACCCAAAGAACCCTGGAAATGAGAATTGGAACCTATCTAGCAAAACACCCCCTACCAGGCATAGACGGTAATCTCCTTAGAGAACTGAGTGCCCCATTTCAAAAACAAGAAGTACTGAATGCTATAAAAAACTTTAGGACCTGACGGATATACTGGAAAGTTCTATAAGGTTTTTTCTGCTCAATTGGCCCCCCTTTTTCTCGATTTTATTAATGAAATAGATGAGAAACATCCCTTGAACAAGGAGGCTTTACTCGCCTATATTACAATCATACCTAAACCAGACAAAGATGCCACACTTTGTGGTAACTATAGACCTATATCTCTATTGAATATAGACCTGAAATTATATACTAAAATTATAGCACAGAGACTTAATCCACTTCTCCCACTCTGGATACATGATGACCAAGTAGGTTTTGTGAAAGGAAGAGAGGGAAAGGAGAACACCATGAAAATACTCAATCTGATTAATTGGGCAAAGGCTCATCGAACGCCTTCTCTGCTCCACTCTACGGATGCGGAGAAGGCGTTCGATAGAGTTAATTGGACATTCCTAAAACTAATTTTAGAAGGGACTGGAATAGAGAAACCTTTCAGGGATAAAATTATGGCTGTTTACTCGACTCCCTCAGCCAAAAATGGTATTCTTTCTGATACTTTTGATATAAAGAACGGGACCCTACAAGGCTGCCCGCTATCCCCGTTATTATACGTTCTATGTATGGAACACCTATTAATAGCACTTCTAAACAACCCAGACATCACAGGGATGACCATAGACACACGGGTATATAAACTCGCTGCATTTGCAGATGATCTCCTATTAGTCATAACCAAACCACATATTTCAATGCCCAATGCTATTAAAGAACTTGCGACCTATGGAGAACTTTCCAATTATAAAATTAACATGACTAAATCAGAAGCCCTCCGTATTTATATGCAGCAATATTCGATTCACCAATTAAAAGCTAATTTCAACTTTCAATGGAAATCGAAGAAAATTAAATACCTGGGTGTCTATATTACTAATGACTTAGACAAAGTATATATCTACAATTATAAACCTATGATTAACACAGTAGCTGCTCTGCTAAAAGAGTGGGACAAAACTCACTTTACATGGACAGGTAGAATAGCTATTGTGAAAATATCAGTTTTGCCTAAGATATTATACCTGTTCCAGACTTTACCTGTCTTAGTTCCCAAGGGATTTTTTCTCTCTCTTAATACGACAATTAGCAAATTCATATGGGCGAACAAACATCCTAGGATTGGCAAGCCTATATTATATTTACCTAAAGGGAGAGGCGGATTGAGCCTGCCTGACTGTTTTTCGTATTACCAAGATGTTTATTAGCGAAGCTAGTTGAACATTCTAAAACGCACTCATTGAAACAATGGAAATGTATAGAGGATGATGGAGCCAAATTCCCTGTCAATAACATTCTTTGGAACAAGAGGAAACAAGTGGCGCTTAACCTGAAAGACAATCCCCAAACGTTAGCCTTGGAACAATTCTGGTACAAATTTAACCAATCATACCAACTTATTCCATACCCCTCCCTGTTATTTACCCTGAGCCAAAACCTGGACTTTATGCCAGGAATCCTGGACAAAGGAATGGCATCAGCATTTGGGATACATAACCTACAGTTGAAACATATCCTTAAAACAGGTACTTCCATATCCTCTATTGAAGAATCCAAACTCAATTGGGACGAGAGGGACCACTGAAGATACTACCAAATCCAACACTTTCTACAACAGAATCCAATGCTCCAACAAGCTAATCGAACATTGACTGAGTTTGAAACCCTTTGTGATAAAAAAACTGGTATGCATCACCTAATTTCCATGCATTACAAGCTGATAATACAAAAGAAATATCCCCAGTTACCACATTACACAAAGACCTGGGAATCTGAACTACAGCTAAATTTGTCAGAGGGTGAATGGGAGAAAACCTTCAGACTAATAGCGAAATCTTCTATAAATAGGTTCCAGGAAAACTCCTATAAAATATTATCTTATTGGTATAGAACGCCCACTAAATTATTCCAAATGCATCTGAGACCGGATAACTTATGCTGGAGATGTCATAAGGAAGTAGGGAATATTTCTCATATCTGGTTTTTCTGTGAAAAGTTGAAACCATTCTGGGACAGCTTAAAACAGTGTAGTGTACTGGTAGTCACTGAAATTAAAGAAACTTCACAGCATATCTGCTGTCAGAGTGCTCTCCTCATTTATTTATTGAAGATTACAGCTTAAAACACGCATGTCAGGAGATTCTGGGATGCCGAATCGATCTCACACCTCAACTACTCCTTTTAATGCACACTGAGATCCCAGAGCATACATTCAAATATAGTCTACTAAATCAATTACTACTTGCAGCAAAAATATTGATACCTAGACACTGGAGAGAAGTCACTACCCCGACATTAGAGGAATGGGTTGCCAATGTCAGGGATATTTATATAATGGAAGAATTTACATCATATCTCAAGGAGAAAAAGGATAATTTCATATCGATCTGGCAGCCCTGGATCTCCTACCTACACACACATGATAAGATGTAAAAATACAGCAATATGATAAAACATTAGCCTTCAGGCTCTACCCTCAACTTCCCTCCCTTCCCAACCCTTTCTTCCTTACTTTCTTTTCTTTTTTCTATGACATTATTGGTACTAGTTAATTCCACAAACTGTATTTCTGCTGTGGTGAATGCCTACATATCTGAATGTTGACCAGATATGATCCATACATATGTGTTTAATGTATACTCACCTATTCTTTATGAATAAAAATTCTCTTGAAATACAAAAAAAAAAAAAAGAAAGTATTTGGAAAAGTTGTAGCCAAGATACTCGCTATTCTTCTACCAGATCTGGTACACCCCGACCAGGTCGGATTTATCCCAGGTAGACAGACAGGGGATAACATTACAAAGGCCATTAACTTAATTTACCTGGGAGCCAAATCACCTACAGTATGTCGACCATGCTGATATCTTTAGATGCCTTTAGACGAGGGATACAGCAGCTGTATAGCTCCCCCTCAGCCAAGGTATCGATAATGGGGCTACTGTCGACAGACATATCGATTAAAGGTGGAACAGGCTTGCCTCCTTTCCCCGCTTCTGTTCGCCCTTTCCTTAGAAACCTTAGTGAATGCAGTGCATCAAAATCCGCACATTAAGGGAATTACAGTAAAAGGAGGGGATCATAAAATTGGTCTATAGGTAGTTGACATCCTCCTCACCCTCAGCTCACCCCAGACATCTTTGCCCTACCTCAACTTAATACAAGACCAATTTCAACTGATATCGGGCTACAAAATAAACAGTTCCAAATCACAAGCGCTACCTATCAAAATGTGCTCTGAAGAACAAAAACAACTACAGGTCAATTTTGATTTTAAGTAGCAAAAAAAAGCCATACGCTACTTAGGAATCTACCTAACTGCCTCATATGACTCTTTATATGACACTAATTATCCTCCCTTGATTATGGAACTGAAAAAAACCCTGATAAAATGGAGGAAACATAATCTTTCATGGTTCGGGCGCATCGCAGCTGTGAAGATGACATTATTTCCTAAAATTCTATATCTTTTTCGAGTCCTTCCGATACACTTCCCAGAGAGGGCAGCTGATTCTCTGCAAAAAGCCATCATGAGCTTTGTCTGGATGGACAAGAAACCCAGAGTCAAAGAAGACATCATGACCAAGCCAAAACCAGTAGGGGTTCCACATATTTTTAGGTACTACCTGGCTGTGAAGGCTATGGGACCAAATAGCTACAGTATGCATAGAACTCAACCGTGGCTGGACACTGCTGACCCCTCTCACTCTAGACCTGGTAGTGTGGATCCCCCCTAAAAACAGGATAGACCTAGGTGAGATACCACCAAACACCACCCAGAGTATTAAGCTCTGGGACAAATACAGAGAGAAATATCACCTTTCCCCAATAAACTCCAAGACATGCTCCTTTATAGGTAACGTGGGATTTCCCCCAGGCACAGACCTGAAGGCATTCGCACCCTGGCTCCAAGCAAAAGCATTTCTCTGTTTAGTACTTGCCCCAGACCAAAAAATACTGACATTCCAAGAAGTCAAAGAGACCTTTGAAATCCCAAATCAGCAATATTTCAGATACCTACAGATACAACACTTCATCACCCAAGCATTCCATCGGGATAGTTCGCCCGACCAAAGGCATTCTTTGAACTCCTATGCACCAAGTCAGAGACCACTGCACATCTCATCTCCCTACTTTACAATAATCTTTCCGCTGACATCACCATATTGGTCCAGCCCGACATGACAAAGTGGGAGATGGACCTCCAACAAAAGGTCTCAACCACACAATGGCAAACAATATGGAATATTGCCAGACGGACCTCAATATGCACCACAGTGACTGAAAGGGCGTACAAGCTGATATACAGATGGTACTATACCCCCTCACGTCTCTTTAAACTAACGATAGGTTCCACGTCCACCCTTTGCTTCCTGGGCATGCCTATTAAAGCACTGAAATCCTCGAACCACAACAAGCTAGCTACTCAAAGCCACAAAAACGATCCGCGCAGCAAACTGGAAAGGAACCTCTCTCCCCACTCACTTAAATATGCTACATCTGCTGAGATTATGCATGTAATACTACTAAGGTTTACCTTTTGGAAAATGTGTCTTTAAAAATTAATAAAGTTCATTAAATAACAAAAAAAAAACTGAAACATGGGGGAAAACTAAAACATCAGCTATACCACCATTTTATTTTCCTTAGGTTATTAGCGTGAACCCGAGAAATAGTAAGTTGTAGTGATGGGCGAATTTATTAGCCAGGGGCAAATTTGCGGCGAATTCCCGCGTTTCGCCGCTGGCAAATAAAATCGCCAGCGAAAATTCGGCAAAAACAAAAACGAGACGCGCGCCGAAAATGACGCACCGCGATTGACGCGATGCGCGTCAAAAACGACGCGTGACTCGTTTCGCAAATTTTTCCGCCAATTCGCAAATTTCACTGGAAATTCGCTAATTTTTTGGCGAAGTGAAACGGGTGAGATTCGCCCATCACTAGTAAGTTGTTGTTTTTTTTGTTCAGACAGTCTCAAAAGTGTAGAAGGTGCAGATACGGTCTAGAGAAGCTGTTAAATGTCAATCTGCTGATGTTGTACCAGCGGAAGGACACTGATATTTCCTGTGATTTATAAACTGTGTGCAGTCAGTTATAGCACACATCATTAGCAACCTATTTTTTTTAGATTATTGATTCTGAAAGCTAATTAACTTTCTTCCAGCTATGGACTTTTTTCCTGTTGGTGGTAAAGTCAAATTGCTTTTGGGCTGTTAACTGCACTGTGCTCTTCTTGCAACACCAATGAATAGGGAAAATTACAATTCTTTAATTGAAAGCACTCCCAGTCTCTGAATGTCATGCTGGTGTACACCTCAAGATGTTGGTGTGCATTTACTACCCCCTAGACTGGTAAATGTACAAGTGGTCAGTATTATTATATTTCTATTATTAATATCATTATTTAGTCTGTACCTTTAGAAAAAACACGAATTTATTGGTCATTGTCTTATGGCAACAGTTCAGAAGGGCCTTTTGTAGTGCAAAAAACAAGGATTATAAAAAATGGTTTACTGAGATGGGAGTGGGAAAAATTTGAACTGCAATGAAAAATGAAAAACTGCACTGAGCTCTGAATACAGATGATATTGAATTCCAAGTTTTAGACAGTTCTGATCACCAAATGGTATTGACCAAGAATGTGTCAACAGCTAGTGCAAAGTCATTCTAGAAAGGCTATAATATCAGCAAAGGTTTCAGAACCTGTCTAGGTCTGCTTGCACATGAGGCATACTAGGTATCTTTCATTAATTTTTTTAGCTGAAATGTAAGGAGACTCACTTTACGTGGATCCACTAGACTGGCTCTACACTGGACTACACTGACTTGAAATGAGTGGGTGAAATTAACATGTAAGTTAACACTTTCTATCTGTATAACTGACCGATAGAGGAGTCCCTCAATATTTCATGCTGCTTAGACAGAGATTGGGAATTGGAGTATCATGTATTAAAAATACTTGTGTGCATATGTGGGCACATTATATAAATATTACTGTGTGGCTTTCTCTAGTTGTCTCTATTTATTACTGCTTTCAAGGCACATGACATTATTTTAGTTGAATAGTGACAATTTCTCTTTTTTACATTGTGGGGCAGATGGTATTGTTTCAAGATGCATAGGACTGCTCTTCAAATAAGTGTCAAGATGTATACAGCTGTAAAGAAAGCTTACCCTGGTGCACTAGTGGTGCGGCGGGGACGCCCGCCGCGCCATCGGCGGGGACGCCCGCCTCGCTGCTCTGCTGTTCTGCCTAGTACGCGCGCGGCGCGCACTTCCGCCTTTTAAAGATGCAGGCGCGCTGGCGTCGTGACGTCAGCGCGCAATGGCGCCAAATTCAAAAAATTAAAGGGATATTTAAAGGGGTTTTTTGAACTGTTTGTTGCCCGTGATAGGATTTTGCTCCTGGTGCCTAACTCTGTGCTGTAAAGCTTCTAGTATTCCTGTTTCCTGTGTTTGACCCTGCCTGGCTTTTCTGACTATCCTGATTATCTGTATCCTGACCCGAGCCTGATATTTGACCACCGATTTTGCCTCATCCGTACATTATTGATTACCTGGTTTTGACCCTTTGCCTGACTGACTACGTTTACTATCCGCCTGCCTCGATCCAGCCTGTCTTTGATTACGATTTTGTCTCACGCCTCTGTACTTCGACCTTCTGCCCAAAGACTTTTCGCTTACAGTTGTGCCCCTTTGCCTCCTCAGAACCTTTTGTCTTGCACCTCTTGTTTTAAGACCTGGCGGCATCCAATTAGCCAAGGGCTCCTCCCGAGGTGAAAGGCGGCTGTTATAGGCAGAAGCACGAGCCGAGACCAGGGTGCTTGTCACTGGTTCTGAGTTTAGGGTGCCGACCATTACAACAGCTAATTAAAAATACATTTTTACCTTCCATCATAGCATTTCATCTTCTAACTTTGGGCAGTTTTTTAAATTGATGTTTCATATTCAATTTTAGTGCTCTAAAGTAAGGTTTTCAGACTGCTTGAAAAATTAAGGATGCAAATAATAAATGCTGAATGTTAAATAAATTGCCTAGCAAGACTTTAAGACTTACATTATAACTTACAACCTTTTTGGTTGCTGTTTTAAAACAACAACAGACCATGATGTTAACAACAGTTGTGGACTACTGCTTGGTTATAGAGTGGCTGATTAAAAGAATTTCATTTTGATTTAGTAACTCTTTGGAAGATATTCACAGCACATAAGTTACAAGGTACATACAGTATGCATGGCTTGATTAAACTCTAATGACTTTTGGTTTAGCTAGAAAAGCTGATAAACACCGAAGACTTGCTACTAAGCTGTGAGCAAGCTATGCATGGTAAGAATTTTAGCAATCAATGTTTTTCAGTAGGAACTATACACACATTATTTTTTTACATTTTTTTTTATTTAGAGCACAGTAAGGAAAAGGTTAATGACCATTAAACATTACATAGGTGTCAGGTTACATTGAAAAATATGATATACATTAATCTTTCAAGGGTATAGCAGTTCCTGTATATTGTGCTACCGAATATCCATATATAACTTCAAGCAGAAATTTTACTATGTAAGAGTTAAACACAAGGATTTTTTTCAGCAGCAAAAAGAAGAAAAGATAAGGATAAAAGTTAGAAAATAGGGACCTGGATCTGGGTTCCTAATGCTGCACTCCCTTTTAGTCTGCAGGTACAGTAGTTGAATAGTCGGGTATTGTAGCACCATTCTACTCTCATACTGTATTGTTGTGTATGTGTTGTTTATGATGTAATGGTAATGTGTCAATAAAACTTTCCCAAGTGGAAAATAATATGTAAGTGTGAATTTCTTTTTGTAGAGATGACTTTCTCAGTTCCAATAATAATGTATGAAATACTGCAGTTTTTCTAAAAAAGTGTTAAGGTGGGCTGGTTTGTATCCACCACTGATGGGCTGGTTTGTAACCACCACTGAAGTATCTTTTTTTTTAGCCATTACTAATATAAAATATCAGGAGTTTTTTGCTCCCTTTGGCAAATGTCGATTGACATTGGGAATATGAGTTCAAAATTCAGGAGACAGTGGCATATAGTTTACCAGAAGAGGTGTAGCCCAATCTCTGATCAGTGTCCAGAAGTTTTTAAAGTGTGGGTAATTCTATAGGCAGTGGAACAAATCTGTTTGTGTTGTTTTTGGATAAGCTGAGCTGGTGTTGGGATTTTTCAGGTGTCTATGGTGTGAGAATTATGGATTATTTTCAGTATTGTTTGAGTATAGGTAGCTGCCCTAGGGAGGAGGTTGTATCTCTTTAACTTTCAAGGTATTGTTAACTATCAGGTATGGTTTGGGCTGGTTTTTTGTTTGCCATTGTGTTAGTCCAGTGGCGATAGTTGTGTAAACTACCAGAGTCGAGTATGCTCTTGTAATAGAAGTATTTCTGCCTGATAGAAAATCATCTCTATACATGCATTATTAAATATGGCAATGTGTGGCTTTCTCTTGTTATGATGTGTAAATGTTCAATTACAAAATGAGTTAAAAGCAGTATATTCCTCATGTTTCTTTTTTCCTGGTTTCCAATTCACACACACATATTTCCATAAGCTTCTAATGCAAACTGTTCTATAGACTTTTTAAGAAAACGATTGCATTCTTCCAATAGAGTAGTTTCACTGCAGTTTCTAAAATACATGTTCTAGTTCATGGACTAGAGTTTAGGCACAAACAACATAGCCTCAGTTTAGCCAATGTTTTCAATGGTTTCTTTTTCTACTTCATAAAACATTATTAATGTTTCATAGTATTTTTTAGTATTTTTTATAAGGGTTCTTACTATGGATGGCTTCAGTCTAGTGGCTAATACTCTCATCTTCTACATTTATTTTTAAAGCACCAGCCATTTATGCAGCATGTCATAATAATTTATAACACATAGGGGTCTTAAAATAACTTAACAAATACAAGTTAAAAATAAATATCTGCTCAATCTTGTTAAAGAGGACATGTAACCTGAAAAAAAATATTACAAATCCTATTTTATCACATTAGTCAAGCAAAATAAACTTTAATTACACTATATAAATTATTTGAATATTGTTTCCTTCGGTCTGGGAATTCAAAATCATAGCAAGCAGGCAGGGGTCATTTTGTGGACACAGCTGTTAAGGCAAGCCTTGCATCAGCTCAAAATCTTTTTTGTTCACCAGAAAGGTTGACCTGATGTCCATCCCCATGCACTTGCTACATAATTAAATGGTAAAAAGAGAGGAGGAATGTGGGGAGTGCAGTGGCATCTAGGAAGTGCTGAATGGAAAGTGAAAGTAATTGCTTGCCCCACATCTATGAAGGCAATATTTGATTGACAGCTGAGATTTTTTCAACTGCTATGAATGCTTTAATAAAAAAAAATTGGATTTCATATTTAATTTGAAAAGGACTTTTATTATATAGCTTTTCATGTCTGGTTGACATGTCCATTTTAAGTTCGACTTTCTGTTTTTCTCATCAATGTACTTATACTCATTTGTTAATTTCTCATTTCTGTGGCTGGCTAGTGTTAACTTTTATGTCTTTGCTTTCCTTTGCTTTTTTTAATTTCTTTTTTTTTATATATTATTTCAAATTCCTCTTCTTCTAATGTCTACAACTATTTGTGATTTAGGTTATATTACTCAAAAATGTCAACTGTACCTTTAGAACAGACAATTTACCCACTTCTGGAGCATGTTTCTTTGAATATGCAGTACAGCAAATTGCTGAATTTAAAAATACTTACATAATTACAGTACATAGTTAAATCAGGGTTGAAAAAAGACAAAGTCCATCAAGTTCAACCCCTACAAATGAAAACCTAGCATCCATACACACACCCCTCCATACTTTCACATAAATTATATATCCATGTATTCCATATCTATACTAACTATAGTGTTTGTATCACAATAGCATTTGATATTATGTCTGTCCAAGAAATCGTTCCATTCACTCTTAAAGGCATTAACAGAATCAGCCATCACAACATCACCCAGCAGTGCATTCCACAATCTTACTATCCTCACTGTAAAGAACCATCTACGATGCTTCAAGTGAAAGTTCTTTTCTTCTAGTCTGAAGGGGTGGCCCCTGGTATGGTGATCCTCTTTATGCGTAAAAAGGTCCCCTGATATTTGTCTACAATGTCCTTGTAAAGTGTAATCATGTCCCTTCGTAAATACCTTTTTGTCCATCCTTGACAGTGTACCCTCATAATTTGAGTCTTCCATCCCTTTAACCAGTTTATATCCCCCTTAAGGACTGGAGTGTAAAACTGGACTGCATACTCAAGGTGAGGCCTTACCAGGGACCTATAAAGAGGCATAATTATGTTTTCATTACTTGAGTTAATTCCCCTTTTTTATGCAAGAGAACATTATTTGCTTTAGCAACCACAGAACGACACTGCCCAGAATTAGACAACTTGTTATCTACGAAACCCCTAGATCCTTCTTATACAAGGAAACTCCCAACACACTGCCATTTAGTGTATAACTTGAATTTATATTAATTTAATAATTAATTCAAGTGCATAAATCACTCTGCAAAGTGGCAGCATCCTGCATGGAACCTATAGTTTTGCACAAGTTAGTATCATCTGCAAAAATAGAAAAAGTACTTTCAATGCCCACCTCCAGGTCATTAATAAACAAGTTGTAAAACAAGGGACCTAGTACAGACTCCTGTGGTACTCCAATAACAACACTGGTCCAATTAGAAAATGTTCCATTTACCACCAGTCTTTGAAGTCTATTTTTAGCCAGTTCTCTACCCAGGTACAAATACTATGTTCAAGGCTAACATTCCTTAATTTATTATTATTATTATTAACATGTATTTCTATAGCGCCATCATATTACGTAGCTTAAGTGAGAAGGATCTTGAGGTTTTTATAGATAACAAGTTGTATAATTCTGGGCAGTGTCATTCTGTAGCTACTGAAGCAAATAAAGTTCTGTCTTGCATAAAAAAGTGCATTAACTCAAGGCATCAAAACATTTATACCTCTTTATAGATCCCTAGTTAGGCCTTATATTGAGTATGCAGTGCAGTTTTGAACTCCAGTCCTTAAGATGGATATAAATGAGCTGGAGAGAGTTCAGAGATGTAAAACTAAGCTAGTTAGAGGGATGGAAGACTTAGCTATGAGGGTAGACTGTCCAGGTTGGGGTTTTCTCTGGAAAAAAAAGGTGCTTGCAAGGGCACATGATTACACTTATCAAATACATTAGAGGACATTATAGACAAATATCAGGGGAAATTTTTACCCATAAAGAGTAATCAGAGGCCACCCCTTCAGACTAGAAGAAAATGACTTTCATTTGAAGCAGCTTAGGTTGTTATTCACAGTGAGTAAAGTGAGGTTGTAGAATGAATTGCCGGGTGATGTTGTGATGGCTGATTATATTATTGCTTTTAAGAATTTCTTCTGCAACATAATCTCAAAAGAGACCATGTTATGATCACTATTCCCTAAATGCTCACCCACACAAATGCTAGAGATGATTTCAGTATTATTAGTTATCACAAGATCCAAAAGAAAGTTATTCCTAGTATGTTCCTGAACGAACTAGAATAACAAATTGTCATTCAGCATATTTACAAACCTACTAGCTTTTTCTGTCTTGGCAACCCTATTACTTTAGTCAGTGTCTGGATAATTGAAGTCATCCATAGTAATAACTTGTCCTAGTTGTGAAGTTGCTTCTATTTGTAAGAGTAGCTGGGCTTCATACTCGTCACTTATACGAGGTGCTTTATAGCAAACAACTTTTACCCAGTCAAACTCTTTACCCAAAGGGATTTTACACCCTCACTAGTGGCAGTAATGGTTATTTCTTTAGTGAATGGCTTTAATTTAGGCTTTACATACAAATGCACTCCTCAACCATTTTTAATCCCTCTGTCCCTCCTAAAAAGGGTGTGACCATTTAAATTCACAGTTCAGTCACATTTCATCCCACTAGGTCTCAGCGATACTAATTATATCATAATTTTTAGAGCATGCAATTAATTCTAGGTCTCCCATTTTACCTGTCAAACTCTGTGGGGCAAATTCACTAAAGAGCGAAGCGTCTAACGCTACCGCTTATTCGCCAGCATGACGTCATTTCGCAACTTCGCCAATTTACTAATAGTGTCCCTGGTGAAAATTCACTAGCGAAGTAGATAGACTTGCGCAACTTCACACCCTTACGCCAGGCAAAGTTGTGAGGAGGGGACGTAACTACGCTAATTCACTAAGATGCCCATTTTACTGAACGTTACCTCTTGCGCTAGACTTTTCTTCGCCAGGTCAGACCAGGTGAAGTTCAATATAATAGATAGGAGTTTGAAAACTAAAACTAGAAATTTTTTCCCAAAAAAAACGCTGGCGTCTTTTACTTTTTTAGGGTGATAGTCTGAAAAATAGTGTCTTTTTTTGGGTGGTTACCGTCCTCAACTATACAGTGGGTGCATGTTTAGAACAATAGGACAGCTTTATTTTATTCATTAAAGGTTTCCTGGGCTTGTGTAGTGTATTCTAGTGGCTGTCACATATACTTCTATTATATGTTTAACTTCGCGCCATATGCAAATTAGGCATCGCTATCGTAAATGCGCTTTGCCTAACTTCGCTACCATTCGCCTCCCTGAGCACATTTTAGTGAATTTGCAAAGTGCTGGCAAAACCTGTAGTTTGAAACTCTTGTGTTTGCAACTCCACTTACAGATCCAACGCTAGAGCAAGCTCCACTGGAGTCCGAGGGGTTCTATTTATTTCCAAATATTCTTTATTATTTTCCAAAGAAAAGAGTAAAGCAGGTTTGGTATACAACATTTTTTTTTCCTTCAACATACATTTTCCTCTATGATTTACCAAGAATACTGTTGGGAAAGAGAGAAGAGGGTTGTTAGTGAGGATGAGGACAGGGGGAAGAGAGAAAAAAAAAAAGGGGGGGAGAAAAAAAAGGCACATCCTGTAATTAACCCAAGATCTTCATTGCTCAAAAAAGAAAAAAAAAAAACATCTGATCAGGCCTATGGGACCGTTGACCCTTGAGTGGACAAGGTTTGCTGTCAAGTAATTGTGTGCGTCTCTAGACTCTCTGGTATTTTGGGTTGCTCGCTTAATATCACAGTCCATTAATTCCTCCATTTACATGCTGTATTGAGCATCTTTAATTACTTGATGCAACATTGGTGCTGTATTTGCCTTCCACATTCTAGATATGGAAGCCCTCGCCACAAACATCATGTGATGTAGTATAAATTCTTCCCCACGTTCAAGTTTTGTTGGGAAAATATGTAAAAGAGTCATAGCTGGTGTAAGCATTACTGTAATATTCAGCATGGTTGTAATGAGTCTCTCTATATCCTGCCATGACGACTTGGGCAGTCCCAAAAGACATGCAATAAAGTACCAACGGCTCCACATTGTCTCCAACAAAGAGCAGAGGTGTTAGGGTAAATATGTGCTAACTGATGCGGAGTCAGGTACCAGTTAAGTTAAGTATATTGTTCCAAATGATTGCCACATCTGGTGGCCCTTTTTACGTGTTGAATAACTCTTTCCCAATCAGCTGTCTCAAACTGTAAATGAAGTTTAGTTTCCCAACCTATCATTTGATTACTTTTTTGTCTCTGAATATGTCGAAAGCAGCAATCTATATAAGGAGGATATCATGCCTTTTAATGGCTTATCTTGGAGGCAAACAATTTCCAACCAGATTTTCTTGTCCAAAGGGAAGGTTGCTTGTGTAGAGAGATAGTGACGTACTTGTAGGTATTTATAGTGGTCAGCATTGGGTAACCCATAATGCAGCACTAGGTTGGGAAATGATTGTATATTACCCTTATTTATAATCAATGCTATATTTCGGATGCCTTTTTTTGTATTGGTTGTAATTGAGATGTGGTGAAAGCAAACATCTTGTGTTTCCTGACACGTCTCCAAATCAGGAGTAGATCTTTGATGGTTTGTAAGGTAAAATTACACTTGAGTGGATTTATCGCTTTTGGAGACCAAATAAGTTCCTCAATATTTAGCGGGCAAACAGCCTGTTTTTCAATGGCCACCCAATGTTTGTCGGCTTTAGTTATTGACCAGTAGAGAATTGCCTCCAACATTATTGCCTTGTGGTATTCCCTGAGATTTGGCAAACCCAGGCCTCCTGAGATCCTTGGTCGGAATTAGGTATCCTTAGCAACTCGCCTTCTTTATCCATTCCAGATTAAGTCCAGCATTAGTCTTTGAATTGACATAAAAAAGATATCTGGCGGTAATATAGGTATCGCATGTACAAAATTTTTGGTAACGTCAGCATTTTAGCTACAGCAACACGTCCCAACCATGAAAAATATGTCATTTTATACTGCAAAATCTCTGTTTAAGATTGTTGCCAGAGTACAATTGTTGTGTTTATATAAAGCATGCATAGTTTTGGTGAGCCTAACACCTAGGTAGTTAAGATAATCTGATCTCCAATTAAAAGTATAACATTGTTGTAATTCTGTTACCACTAGTGAACTGAGACCTATTGGCATCGCCTATGTTTTTTCCGCATTGATCCTGTAATAAGAAATGTCACCAAAATCTTTTATGACTTGCAAAAGATGTGGTATTGCACTTTGAGGGTTAGTGGTCATAATGATGATGTCATCAGTATAAAGGCCTATTTTATGTTCTGTCCTTGCCACAGTAATTCCCTCTATCAATTTGGCCTGTCTTATTTTTTGGGCTAAAATTTCCATTGTCGAGTCAAATATAATTGGAGATAAGGGACAGCCCTGTCTCGTGCCATTCATTAGGGCAAATTGATGTGATAGAAAACCAGCTGCATTGACTTGAGCCCTAGGGTTGGAATATAAAGCCAATGTAGCCTTTATAAACAGCGGTCCTAGTTCAGTTCAGTTTTACCTGGTTTTGGGATAGTGGAAATAGTAGCTGTTAACATTTCTGCCGGAAATGACATTTGTCTTTGCATCTCTTGAAATACCAGGAGAAGACGAGGTGCCAAGACATCTGTAAATTCCCTATAATAAACATTAGAAAATCTGTCCGGGCCTGGTGCCTTGTGGAGAGGTAGGGCCTTAATAGCTTTTTGAATTTCAAGTATGGAAAAAGGGGCATTAATCCGTCTTGTTGTTCCAATGTCAATTTGGGGAGAGCCAAACTGTCAAGAAAATCATGTATTGCCTCTGTGGTAGGTTGAGATATGGTGTTGTCATCTTTAAGATTATATAACTTAGTATAATAATCAACAAATGCGTCCATTATATCTTTTGAATTGTAAAGAGTACTATCTCTGTGCTTGAGTTTGTCTATTGAGTTTCTTGCTCTTTGGTGTTTGATCTGCTTAGCCAAATACTTGGAGCCAAATGATCCGACCAAGCTATCGGGCCTATAGTGAGACTAAGGACACTTTGTAATAATGTTGCATCAGTCAGGAATAGATCTATCCTAGAATATTCTTTACAAGTGGGGGAATAGTATGTATAATCCCGTGCCGTTGGGTAAAGGGTTCTCCATTTATCATATAAACCATCAGTATGAAACAATTTCCTAAGTTTTGCTGCATTAGCCAATTTCTGTTTATAGTATCGTTTAGCGGCTTTGGTGGAATATGCTTGATTAGTGGTATCTATGGTTGGGTCTGGGGGAAGATTAAAATCACCTGTAACTATCAAGAAACCTTGTTTCATCTGATTCATTTTAGTGAAAACTTTATGCAAAAATGGATTTTGAACCTCATTGGGAACATACACATTCACCAACGTATATTTGACATTCTTAATGCAGCCCACTATAATGATGGCCCTCCCAGCTGGATCAACCCATTCGTCAGTTATCTCCAAACCTAAATTGTGCTTGACCAAAATGGCAACTCCAGCAACTTTAGTTGAAGCAGATGCCACTCGTATAGTCGGATATTTTGTGTAATGTAACAACACAGTATCACATATTCTGAAGTGAGTTTCTTGTAACCAGATTAAATCTGGTTTCTGAATTCTGGCTTCATTCCAAAGTTTTGATCTTTTGTAAGGGGTATTAAGACCTTGCACATTAAGTGACATACATTTCAGTGGCATGGTGGTCGGTTGATAACTGTTATGGGGTGACCCAGCTGGCTACCAGTATCCAGCCATCTCCTAGTGTCTGCAAACAAGTTATGAGCAGAGATTGTACATACGAATGTAAATTGCTTGGAAGTGCCTATAAAAGTGTTAGTCGAAAGTATAGAAAGAAAAATTAACATATGAATCAAAAACAACTGGGTAGCATAGCAATCTGGAATCCACATAGCTTCTGGTGCTAGCCAGCAATAGAAATATATTCCTATGTGGGGGTAGGTAGTAGCATCTGCAGTATAAAGGCATTGTAATAAAAAAAAAATAAGTCCAAAAAACAATCCAGTATTGTCGGTTGTAGAGAAAAAATTTATCAACAACAAAAAATAAAAAAGAGAAAAAAAAAACCCATAGTTAGTTCTTTAGGTATATGATCTGGAACAAAAAAAAATAAAATAAATAAAAGCTGTCGCTGGTGTCCTTCAATATAAATTCACAAACAGAAGGTAAGAATAACGCTGCGTTCGGCATATCACGCCATAAGGAAAGGTAGGTAAACAGTCAAAGTTACGAAGGGGAAATAAGATTTGCGCCAAAGTTTAGGCTTGTGTGACAATGATGTTATACTCACTCACTCCTCACTGGAGAGGTGTGCCAACTTGGGCCAACTTTAAGGGAGTGCTGTGGTGATGCTGTTTGCTTTGGCGTGTTCGGTGTACTAAGATCCCACTCCTCAATTAACGCCATCGCTGCCGCAGGTGACTGTGCGAAGATGTCCCTATTTTCTCTCAATATGACGAGCTTGGTGGGAAATCCCCATCTGTACAGTATCCCATGATCGCAAAGTATCCCGGTGGCCTGTTGGGATTCTTTCTGCCGTTGTATCGTCTGCGCCGAGAGATCCGTAAAAATTTTAAGATCCTTGTAGGGATCCGGCAGTTGCTTCATTTTGCGATGCTCTTGTTGTATTTGCTCCTTGGTTTGGAAGAAATGTATACGGGCAATGGCATCACGTGGAGCTGTCTTAGGTGCATTCCTGGATTTGGGGAGCTGATGCACTCTATCAATCTGCAAAAGTGGCTGTTCCATCTGCGGCAATAACACTTTAAAGAGGCCTTGTAAACAGTCTTCTAACTCCTCTTGCTTGACGTCTTCCGAAATGCCCCGAAAGCGTAAATTGTTGCGTCTATTATGGTCTACAAGTTCTGCCAATTTAGATTTAAGCCCTGCCACTTCTTCCTCCAATGCATGTGTTGTGTCTACAATGTTATTATGAGCCGAGACCATCTCCGACATTTTACCTTCCAAATGGTCGTGCGTTCTCCTTTGGAGTGTATTTCCGACTTCAGCTCTTTTACTGCCCCCGCCAGATCTGATTGAAATTCCGCCAGCATGTCTTTAATGGCAGGTAATGGGAACTCCACTGTGAATCCTAAGTCCTTTCTGCATGTATGCAGGACCCGATCTGGGCTGAACGGCTCTGACGCAGTTCTCAGGGTCTGTGGACTGGCGGCTCCGCCATCTTGGCTGTCGTCCATGTGGTTGGCCGAATCTGGAGTTTTCTGAGATATAATATTCTGAGATTCTTAGTGATATTCATATTTTTCAATGCAGATATTATTTTTGTTTGTACTTTTTATATTTGTATAATAATACATTTTATGACATTGGTGGTTTTAGAGAAATAGAGTTTAATTATGGTTTCAAAAACCTTTATAAATAGGCCTCCACATTTACAAAGTGTGCACTTCTAGATGAATAATGGTCAGAGAATTATGGTAATTAAAATGCCATACCCATAATTCTTCTCTAATATTTAACATACTCTTTTTTTGTATAATTAAGCAGAATTTGGTTTTAAAGAACACACCGAGAGATGAAAACCAATAAAAGAACACTGACTCATACACACACATATACAGTAAATACATGCTTCAAATCAGACAAAGAAAATTGAACCAAAGAAGGCTCCTGTACCCAAGACAGCACAGACAGCAGGACACTCACTGTTGGAGTTCTTTTTATTATTCATCAAAAGGAATCTTGAAAACACACCAAAAGGATATTATTTAACTGTCTGCGGGAAAAATGTTAGAAAATTTTAAATAAATAAATTCTATGTGCATACAAAGTGTAAAACTGATGCAAAAAAATGTTGATATATAATAAAATAAGCCTTATATAGTAGCTTGATTTTAGCCTACTGTACAGCAAAGTAACAGGAGGTTGTGGTCAGTAAACCAATTCCTGTCAAGCACTTAATTTTACACTTTTATGTTCTGCTGTTCAAATAATTAATGTACTCACAAATCATTACGGTATATTGGTAGACTGAAAAATCTTTCATGTTATAATAATAAAGAGAAAACATTGATTCCTTTATTGATAATGTTTTTTGTAACATGAACGCTGAGCATTATCTAATGTAAAAGCACAAGATTTTGCAGAATTTGAAGATTACTAAATGCAATTCTGTATCTTATCAAAATCAACAGTTGCATATTTATGTTTTAAATTAATTTATTTATGTATATTTTGCAAACATGAATTATCAAATGAAGACAAAAAGGAACACCAAGAGCCCCAATAGTGTATTATGTTTTTACAAGGAGTAATGATAGAGTAAACAAATTAATACTCACAAGCCAGGGTTACCAATAGGCAACCACTGTATAGGCAGGTGGGGAGATTATCCTGACCCCACTCAGGAATAAGAAGTTGCTCTGTGTAGAATGAAGAAAAATGGGGATGACACCCCTCCACTCGGGGTGGACTCGGTATAGTGATAAAACAAAACAGAGGCGCCAAAAGGATAAAATTAGCTAAAAACACTTAAAAACCCAATGGGTAATTCGGAGGAGGTAGTAGTGAACTTACCCCCTCCAAGCAGACACCAATGAAAGTGGTAATTTTCAGTAATAATTTATTCACAACAATACTGCAATGCGTTTTCCTACTTCATCAGGCAATGTGGAAAGGGAGCAAAAAAAACAGTGTCTTTGTATAAATTACCACTTTCGTTGGTGTCTGCTTGGAGGAGGTAACGTTACTACTACCTCCTCTGAATTACCCATTGGGTTTTTAAGTGTTTTTAGCTAAGTTTATCCTTTTGGCGCCTCTGTTTTGTCTTATGAATTGTCAAATGTACCTGTACTATACAAAGTCCTTTTCTGTCTGCAATCTGAGTAAAGTATATTTTTCCTATATGTTTTAAAATATTGAACTGTTATCCCAATAATTGCATTTTCTTTGGGTGAAAATAAAACATGTACTATTCTCAGACTTTACTCACTGATTTGTAAGCCTTACAGTTTTTTTTCTTTTTCTTTTTTTTGCTAAAAGTTCATTGAGCCAACATATTCTGACACATTTAAAGCAGAAGATGATTTCGTACAACAGAAACTGCAATAACTGTGTGCTAGTTTAATAGTGCACTGCCGGCTCTGCAAACCATTTTTCTTAAGGGGTTTCTATACTTTCATTTTTTATTTTCCCAATAGATCTGCCTAATGGACCCAAATGTTAAGAAACAGTGCTTTGGAAAAGGATAAAAATATTAACATCTCAGTTTCCTTTATAACTGCCAAGATTTAAAGGGCATATATATATATAAGGGGAAACAAATTACTAATTATAGCATTGAGAGAGAAAATATAAGACCTGTATAAGACCAGTTTATCAGTGCAAAAAATAAAGATGAAAATAATTAAAAAAATATTAAAGTTGTGAATAGGGCCCCGAATGTTACTAAAACCTGTATTACATCTGCAGTTATATATGCAGTAAGAAAAATTTTTTACATACTGTAAGTAGTACTGGTAGACTGGTAAGTAGTACTGGTAGACCAATATTGTAAACCGAGAAGGTGCATCATTTTTTGAATCACATTATTATACAGCACTAATGTCATACAAACAGGTCTGTGAAGATTTAGGACTTTATGGGGGCTATAAAAATCTCCCACTTGCCAACCTCAAATTGGGTAGACCTTGCGTCAAAAAACCAGGATTCCTGTGAATTTGTCTCTGGGAATCTATAACATTAATAAGTCAGGCTCCATTAAACTAAGCTAACATATTGATTCATTTTATAGTGTTATGCATTAGCAGATATAATATGGTGTCTTTTAAGAAACCCTAGCCACTGTTGTAATTTAAACAAGAGCTCAGTGGAACTGTTTTTTTAATAGTTACACCATGTTTCATTGTTAATGATGCCTGATTCTACTCTAGGTAGTAGAATCTAGTACTGCATTTGTGATTATCAGTAAATATACAATGTTTTGGGAGGGGAAATTGTTCACTTCCTTCCAAAACACTGTTCTTTATATTATTAAAGTATAACAATAGAAACCCAGTTCATACTGCCTGCACCCAATGTTTTTAATATAATTTAGTAGTCTGCATTTCCAGTTGTACATGCTGATTTAGCATTAATAATTAACCTGATTATTTTTGATGCAAGTGAAGACATATCCAAAGTTTAATAAATCACAGTTCCACTTTTATTTATAACACAACTTCAAGCCCTATTACTATTTATAGTCATTGGAAATTGGTTATAAGATAAAGTCTACTCTATTCTCACACTGATAGCACTAAATTCAGAGCAATTTATGAAAGGGGGCATAATCAGAAGTTACTTTAGCCAGACATTAGGTACCATATGAAGTAGTATAAGTAGCTGCTTTGGCAGTGTAACAAAGGGCCCTACTGTTTTAGGAAACTTTTTTAATTGCTTAAAAAATGTTTAGCAAAAACACATTTATGGGTGTTTTTTTCATCTCTAGTAAGCTGTTATAAAGAAGAAAAACATTAATACATTTCATGATTTTTCATAGTTCATAGTTGTTGTGGATACATTTATATGTATTTATTCTACAAGAATGTATGTATTTTTTAGACAATGCATATATCTAGAGTAATGCACTAATTGTAAATGTAAAAGTTGTAGAGAAAATTTGCCATGAAGAAATTACCTATACTGTATATAGAAAATTAGCTTGGGTGGGGTGGCTGTTCTATCTTTATAACTGTATTTCACCAGCCTTGTACCTGTAGCAATTTCTTTTAGTGAAAATGAGTTCTTGTGCTCTTAATAAATTCAGAATATTCACTGGAGAAATTTAACCCGGTGAAAGGATGGGAATTCATACTGATTTTTTTTTTTGTAAATTGGGTTTGTTGAGGGGAATCTTCATTATTAGTAAAATTTTCACTTTCATCCTTTAAGAAATATGCCTCATTGTATGAAGAATTTAAGCAATTCATAGAGGCTCCTGTGATCATCATCATTAAGAAGTAATTCATTATGCATTGAATGGGCATATTTACAAAGAGTGAACAGATTTTTCACCACCTTCCAAGTTTTATTTTCACTGGTATAGTATTTTTTGGAGGAAATTTATCAAAGGGAAAAATTATCAAAATAAAGACTAATTTTCACACTAACCACAAAAGGCATTTTTTTTCTGAAATGTATTCTACTCTAACATAGAGTTGACTCTATTTTTAGTTTTTGATAAGAATGTCTTTAGAAAGTTTAGTCAGTTAATACAGAATTGTGAAATTTCTCTCAAATGAACTGTGGCAAACTCTATTTTTACCAATGTTCCCCATATGGGAAGAAATGTCAACTAGCACCATGTCATTAGGATAATACTAATCCATCCTAGGCATACTGGGACCTTATTACATGTTGCCATTTAGAGTGAAGAGGAATTCGGTTTTAAAAGAAATTCAGGATTGGATTGTCATCACCATTATGACATAGGGTTAGCTGACATGTCTGTATTTGATTTATAACTTCACCTTTCTCTACTTCTTTTTATACTGTCATTCTACTTCATCATTAATTTGTCTGCCAGCTACCATCTGTTTTTACCAGTTTGTATGACCTATATTTTGAATATACTATTTGGAGATCTAATATGATATATAACCAGTTATTTGACTTTGGTTTCCATTTTCACTGATTTTGGGACTACTTTATAGGAGATTAATTAATTTCATATATGAAGTGGATTATTTAAATTTATTTATTTAAATAACCAATCAATCAATAAAGAATCATTTGAATGACAACCAAGCTTAATGATATGACTTTTTAAAGGAAAGCTGGCTGTAATTGTATTTTCTTAGATTGCATGAAGTATGTATTGATTTTACATTTGTACAATACATTTTGTCATTTATTGGTTTACTTTGGGTTTTAGTCCATACCATTGTTTGAATACTGTAACAAAATAGATTATTTTCCTTTGTTTTCCCTACAATGTTTGATTGACAGTAATGCCAATTATATTAAATAATAAAATGTGCGACCATTTAGATCATTAAAAGAAGATAATTGTTGTTAGAAAAAAAATGCATCACCCAAATAATATAGTAAACTGTTAAGAGCCTTTGCAGTGTAATATGTTGCAAGGTGTAGCCTACTAACAGCTATGTATGATGCACTTGTATGAAGGTCTGGAGGGAAAAACATCACATTATTACACCATTAATCATATTTTCATAAGAATCAGAAATGCTTAGCACATGCTATTACAACTGAATGTATTGATTTACTCTCTATGACTTACATTAGACTTTCTTAGATTTACAGACGTAAAAGGAGATTGTGAATAGCTAATGTATTTAGTAATTATGCTTAGCACAAATGATTTCCACGGGAGTTTTCTTTTGTAAACAACCTGCTGTGAGGTTGCTTTTACATTTATGTTCTTGGTCCTACCTGAGCAAAATATGCACTTGCATAGCTTTACATATATTCTGTGAGCATACATAACCACAGTGTGCTGATGGACTACTGTTTGTCAGAGTGTAAAGCACCTGGAAGATTGACAAGTAGTCAGCACAATAATTATCGTTACTTTGTTGAGGTGGTGCACGTTCTACAATGGCCACTTTCCATCGGCATCTATCAAGTAGAAAGTTAGCAGGACATAGCAATGAATCAGGGGCCAAACTTCTGATTTTCTTGTTTTATAGACCTGGTGACAACATATATATGGACAGTTTCATGTATCTATATGGCAAATGTATTTACATATTGAGTCCATCTCACAATCACACACCCGGGCAAAAATGGCAAATGTGCCAGGCTTTACATTTAAATCAAACTCACACCAAGTTTCACCATATATAGCTGGTATTATTACACCAAAATGAATCTGATATCCTGTCTTTACCGATGCTAAAAATTAAGGTGTTGATTGGTTTCATTATATAGTCTTATAAGTTAAGTTGTTTTGTAAGCTGTTGCTGAACTACTGTTTCCCAATTTCCCAACAATGTTTGGAACAGCTAGAACAACAGCCTAATTAGACATTTTGCAACCCAGGCCTTCAATCTGCTCTCTTAAGCAGTTGCACGCATCATTCTGTAAGAAAACCTCACCCTGGTAGTCTTATGGTGCAGCGGGGACACCCACCACGCCACTCCTCTCCTTTTGCTGGTACAACTTAGTGTGCGCGTGGTGTGCACTTCCTGGTCCTATTGTGCATGCGTGCTGGTGTGATTACATCAGCACGCAATGGCAAGAAATTCAAATGGGTATTTAAAGGGACACTTGTTTCTACAGCATTGGCCATGATAGGTTTTACCTGGTGCCTTGTATCTTGCGCTATTAAGCTTCTTGTTATCCTGCCTGGCTATTTAACCACTCTGACCTCTGAAATCTGACCCGTGCCTGCTACCGACTTGATTCTGCCTAATCCTCCTGATTGATCTCCTGGTTTGACTCCTGCCTGCCTGTTATTGACTACAATTCTGCGTTACTCCTTCTGATTGATTATCCAGTTTTGACCTTTGTCTGCCTGACCATCTGTGCTGTCCACCTGCCTCAACCCAGCCTGTCTGACTACAAATCTGTTTACTCCTGTTTGTACCATGACCTTTGGCCTTGCACCTCTTGTCCAGGTGGCATCCAAGTAAGCCGAGGGCTCCTCCCGAGGCCCAAAGGCGGTCACACTACTGGTAAGCACGAGCCAAGACCAGAGTGCTCGGTGTTTGTTCTGGTTTTGGGTGCCGACCATGACAAATTCTAACAGACACCTGGATTCACACCATTAGTTTCCAATTTGCTATAAGTTTTGCAAGATCTTTCAATAAATATTTTACATGTGGCAAAATAGACATCCTAGCCATAGACCTTGCTTTCCTGTTAGCTTCCTAGAAAACTATTCTGTAGTGTTCAATATATAAATATAACCATTGTATGCTGTATTACATTTTGCAGAAAGCGGTGTTTGTTATTTCTACTCTAACACAGCAAGTAGCAAGTACAGTATCAGTCACATACCAACATGATTTCGTGAATTTTCGGCAAAGTGAAACGGATCAGATTTGCCCATCACTTATTACAAATTGACCACATATAATCATGTATATCTCTAACACCATGCTAATAGAACCCTTTGTAAGAATGAGTAGCTCAATAAGATCACATGATAAGCTACATAAGTGATGAAAGAGGAATGGTTCAGTGGTTAACACTTTGGTTTCCTGGTAAATGCCTTTCATCCTTTGGTCAAGTCATTATTATGCTTGCATTTCATTCCTCCAGGTTAAAGTGTACGTAGAGCATAGACTCAACATTTTTTAATATATTAATATGATCAGAGTACTGTTGAAGACTAATAATAAAAATATCTTTGCCATAAGATCCCTTCACAGGTCTGCATTTGCTAGTATCCTCTAAAAAATCAGATGATAAAAATGATCATAGAACATTACAGATATAACTCTGAAGGCTATGGTAGTAATATATTAGTATTATCAGAGTACTGTTGAAGACTAATAATAAAAATATCTTTGCCATAAGATCCCTTCACATGTCTGCATTTGCTAGTATCCTCTAAAAAATCAGATGATAAAAATGATCATAGAACATTACAGATATAACTCTGAAGGCTATGGTAGTGAACAAAAACAGATATGGGTTAGCTTAAGCATTACTGCAACTTAATAGGTCAAACCTAATAATGGCCTAAGAACTATAGATGTGGGAAAATGAAATTGGTAAATAACACAAAGAAGTGAACCTTCATGGTTGGGTCTTCACCTCTCTCATCACTTTGCAAAGTTGTATCACTCTTCTAAGCACTACATTTAGAGATAGTGTGACAATAGACTGGTCATGAAATTAGGTGAGCAATTGAAGGAAATTATTGCTGTAAATAACCCTGTCACATTCAGGCACTAATCTTGCCAAATGTTGTCATTTTGTTCTGTGCCTGATCTGTCTTCTAACACACTCCATCTCCTTTTCTTTGTAACACATCTTGTAAAAGAAAATGTATATTGTTTTATCAGCACTTCTGTGCACCCATCCACTTTTCAAATTCTTTGCCTTAAAGCAGCCTCCTACCACATGTTTGGGTTTTTTAATCAATTTTAAACTAAAGATTAATATCTCACATTTAGGGGCAGATTTACTAAATTCACATGAAGGATTCGAGATTCGACAGATTCGAATAATTAGAATAATTCAAATTTAATTGCAGTTGAATATTCGATGGTCAAAGTACTTCCCCTTAAAAAAAAGGACAGTTCGCCAAATTGGACCTACCGAATTGCTTAAAAACCCTATGGGAAGCTCCCATAGGTGTTTTAAAGCTTTTTTTAATCGAATAAAAAAAATTTGATTGAAGGGTTAAAATTGTTCGAATTTTTCGATTCGAACGATTTAATCAATCAATTGAATTTTTTTTATTCAATCGTTTGATTGGTCGAATTGCGTTAGAAACATTCAAATTCGAATTTGAATGTTTTTGAAATTCGACCACTTCCCCTTTAAATTTGAAAATCTAAAATTTATTAACCCTCAAATTCGATTTTTAGTAAATCTGCCCATTATAGTCCTGTATGCTTAAAGCCCCATAATGTCTACAACAGCTGAATCACTGCTCCCCTGGGTATTCTAGGGTGATTATTTTGCTAATAAAACACTGTTTATGTACTATTTCTCAGCAAAATTAACCTTATCACTCTAAAATATGATTTCTGACCCTTCCATATAAGAATATCTTGGACATGGAAGACTTTCAAATAATCAGCTATAAATGTTATGGTAGAATGGTTCCCTGCTTCTTTCATTTCCACAATTTTCTGCAATTTTTTTTTAACTTTCTCCCTCCTATGGTTTACATTTGGTTATCTCAGTGTGTCTGTGACTTTTTCTACTCATTGGTTTCTGTCTGCTGTTCTTCATAATTCTAATATGCTTACTGCCTTCATAAATGTAAATAATTAATAGATAAATACAAAAGGTTCTCTTCACTCAAAGTATAGTATATAGTCTATATGGATTTTGTAACAACATTCCCTTGCTTGTTATAGTATATTATATATAATACAAGCACCAATAATATTTTGCACATAATATACTTTTAAACAGTGGTTCATGATGCCAACCAGTAATAACCGGTGCTTAGTGTAATGACATCACTGACATTTGCATAATATTATAAATACTGTACTGTACACCCCATTGTAAAATATGAGGATATTAGAAGTCACCATAAGTTTTGCATAATTGCATGTATAAATTATTTGCAAGGTTTTTATTTAGCAATGTACATTTCACCACAATACACAAAAAATGAAAGACGAACAGCAGTGCAATATGTAAGCATATAAAGGAAAACATGCTCAAAATGACCCTATGCGAATAAATATGTCCTGTACAACGATTATAAATCATGTCTTATTATTACAGAGAAAAAGTTAAGCAGTCAAACCAAAATAACAGGTTTCTATAACTGTATTAGAAATACAAACTTAATCGAAGTCTTAAAAGCTACTGCATGAATGCCCCACCAGTGTAGTGGAAAACAGCAACCTTCGCCTTCCACATGTTAGAGCCAGTTAGCATAACAAACTAAAAAGAATCCAGGTTCTCTTATATTTTAGTTGAGTCATGTGGTAATCATGTCCATGAAGGAGTCATTTTTTGACTTTGTGGGGGAGTATTGGCTTATATATACTTTATTTTATAAAACTGTATATACAAAGAATCACAAATCACTGAAACAGCATTCCTAAAGAGAAAATAAGTAGTCATGCCATTCACTTTAAATGTTACATGGATTCCTCTCTGATGAGAAAATAAAAGGAAGCTGTCTGAACACATTGAGTTTTTGATGCCAGAGTGAGCAAAATGTTCACAAAGATAAAGAGTAAGTCAAAAATGTAGGCCTTATCTAGTCTCAATACATCTGGAATAGATGCTTTGATTGTAGCTTGCACTTGTGGTATATAAATGTCACACAAAATAAAACCATGAGACAGATTATACGGAAAGAAAAAGACCTAAAACCTATCCTTGTGGGATACCAACAGAAAATCAATTGGATAAAGAAAATGTTGTATACCAGAGGAACAAGCTGCAAAGGGTATTTAGTGATGGCATAGAATAGAGGAATCTTATGTAAATACAGTACAGCATATGCAATGAAGATATAAAAATATGCCTCATTTGCCATTGTGAAAAGAAATTAAAATTAATGGAGCATAAAAAAGTAATAACAATATTAAGTATTCTTTTTCCACCTTCCAGTGGAAGACATATTATGCACCAGTGTGCACTGTATGAAATGCACAAAAAAAAGCACACTGAAAAATACAAAATGGGTTTTATAATCATACACTAACTTTATAATGAAGAATATTGTATTGCAAAATGTGATTTTTTCTTTTTTTGTTCTTAGGTATTTTTTTTAGTCCTAATATCTTTTATTGCAGTTACCTGTAAGAGTTCATAACTCAATGTATACACAGAAAATATTAACTTTTTATACGCTTGATTTATTTCTCTGAATTCAATAAAATTATTCTATACATTTCAGTGAGGTTCAAAGGTTGATAAATGCAATTTATGCACTTTGGAAAGAATAACATAAATGCAGGTTATGCACTAAATGGCAGTGTGTTGAGAGTTTCCTTAAATGAGAAGGATCTTGGGGTTTTTATAGATAACAAGTTGTCTTAGGGTAGGGTTGTCTTTGGGAGATATACTGTAGTTGCCAGGCGACTTATTGCCTCTTCTGCCCAGTGACAATCTCCCCGAACCTGGGCTTCAATGAGGAATTGCCTGCGCTAATTCACTTGCACCACTTCAGTTCTGGGAGATTGTTGCCGGGCAGAAGAGACGATTAGTCGCCTGGTGACTAAATCTCCCTGAATCTGCTTGTCTGCCCCTACCCTAATTCTGAGCAGTGTCATTCTGTAGCTACTAAAGCAAATACAGTTCTGTCTTGCATTAAAAAAGGGCTCAAGGGATGAAAACAAAATTATGCCTCTTTATTGATCCCTAGTAAGGCCTCATCTGAAGTATGCAGTGCAGTTTTGGACACCAGTCCATAAGAGGGATACAAATGAGCTGGGGAGAGTACAGAGATGTGCAACTAGGCTGGTTAGAGGGATGGAAGACTTAAATTAAGAGGGTCAACTGTCCAGGTTGGGGTTGTATTCCCTGGAAAAAAAGGTGCTTGCAAGGGGACATGATTACACTTTACAATTACATTAGAGGACATTAAAGACAAATAGCAGGGTCACTGCACCGGATGCCACCCCTTCAGAAGAAGAAAAGGACTTTCATTTAAAGCAGTGTAGTTGGTTCTTCACAGTGAGGACAGTGAGGTTGTGGAATGCAAATGTTGGATGATATTGTGATTCTGTTAATGCTTTTAAGAGGGGTTGGATGATTTCTTGGACAGACATAATATCAAAGGCTATTGTGATACTAAACTCTAAAGTTAGTATAGATATGGGCATATATAATTTATTGGAAAATATTGGAAAATAGGGTGGGGTTGAACTTGATGGACTTTGTCTTTTTTCAACCCAATTTAACTATGTAACTATGTAATTTCAACAGTATCATTATATACACACAAACATATTTATTTATATATACTGTATATATACAGTACTAAAAGCCCTTCCCTTTACATTACTCATTTTACAATTCACAAAGATAAATAGAGAACACAAATGCCATTGGACACACACATGCCATAGTTGCCTATATTTGAAAATAATTTCCTGAGATATTTTATAGCAAGGTAGCTGTGATACTTGAAAATTGAATTTAAAATGCTCTGAGGTCACCAACCTTGTTGGTGCTTGTGGACTAAGATTATTAGTGAATTACAACAGGAGTAAAGAAACCCCCTCCATTAGCACACTATTTTAAATAGTACTCTTTCCATATTCTTCAATTTCATTTGTAAATAATTTTAAAGGCTAGCATCTATTATGATGCTATTGAGCATTTTAAATGTAACATTAAATAATTTACATCCAAAAAATGTATACTGTTATTTGGTTAAAATATAACAACACATTTGTCTCATTTACAAAATTACATTTTCATCTCATGGTAAACGTTAGTTATTATAATTGTAGGCACAAATATGATTGTATATCTTTACTAAGCCAACATTGCAATCATAGCTAGCTGTCCATTTTTCTTTTTGTCCCTCATGGAATTGATTTGTGGCACCTCTGCAAGGACAACAATGAAATTGATATCTATACACTGGTCATTCTAAATTTTCATAAGAAAGGGATGAGGGCATATTTGCACTTTACTACTGTGTATATACTGTATATTGTCAAAATTCTACTACTTCTGGGACCAGAGTAAAATAATATGATTATACCCTGGAAAACAAGAACAGTTCCCAAATAGAGTATGTATACTCCAGAAAGAAAGACGATTATAGATGGAATGAATTGGAATAACTGAATTAATTTAGCATCTATTTCTAAATGATCTTACATTAACTGTTAGATATAAATGCCCATTAGACATACTGTATGCAATGGATGTTGCCATATTGTTTCTCTTACACTAGAAACATAACTTATTTAATCTGGGATCCTCTCTTCCCTCCCACCCTCCCTGTCATTACTGACTATTCTGTGATTGTTAGCCTTGTACTTCTTAAAAGTTACTATTGTGAAGTATGTCAAGAAATGCCTATAGCCACGGAAACTAACTTATTCCTGTGCAATTTCATTAAGGTTAACAAATGTACCACAACTTAAATGACAAGAAACAAGCAATGCAGCCGCTCTTGCTGCTAACAGCCTTTTATATTATAACAAACCAAGAATTTCTGTCGAAATTACAAATAGTGTTGATAACCGTTGTTTTCCTCCTGATAAAAAGCGCTGCTACTGAATGTAAATATGAAAAAAGGAGCAACTGCTTCTCTCAGATTGCCTTATGCCTCATATATCTAAAACCAATTTTCCCAGCACACCAAACACCATGATGAATATAATATAAAAAAACTGCTAGAGAGAAAGGAATGGAGTCAATCCTATCTAAAACTTGAAGGGAAACTTAAAGTGGACTTGTCACCAAGACACAAAAATCTGTGTAATAAAAGTCCTTTTCAAATTAAACATGAAATCCAATTTCTATTATTTATTAAAGCATTCATAGCTGTTGAAAGCTCATTTAAAAATAGCTGTCAATCAAATTTTGTTCAAATTCGATTTTAGAAGTACTGACCCTTTAAGAAAAATATCTTAGATATATTAGCAAAAGGACTTGCATTCCATATTCTTGTGAATAATTGTGTTATTTATTCTTCAATGCATATCCAACGTTTCGGCCCACATTGGGGCCTTTCTCAATTTTTTTGCCAATTCGCGAATTTCGCTAAAAATTCAAGAATTTTTCGCTGAAGCAAATTTGCCTAGATTCGCCCGTCCCTACTCAAGACCTTATTTGTCCTTGATGCTGCTGACTGTCATCGCTTGCTACAGCCAAGTTTATCATCTACAAGGACTCCAAGGCCCTTTTCCATGATAGTTTTGCCTAGTACAGTACCATTAAGAGTATAAGTGGCTTGGATATTTTTACATCCCAGGTACAAGACTTTACGTTTATCAACATTGAATCTGATTTGCCACAGATTGCTAGTTTGTCAAGATCCTGTTGCAAGGATGCCACATCCTGGATGGAATTAATTGGGCTGGATAGTTTTGTGTCATCTGCAAACACTGATACATTACTTACTCATACTATTAACTTTAATGTCCTGTCTGGATTTCCAAATTAAGAAATCCAGACAGGATATTGATTATTATTGTTAATAACAGGTGGTTTTCACTTGGACAGCCTGGTTTTTGGAAGGGCAAGGCTGCAACCATATGTTGTCATCTACTGACCAATGTCACATTGCAAGTTCTGTATTTGTTTATATCAGGGGTCCCCAACCTTTTTTGCTTGTGAGCCACATTTAAATTTAAAAAAGAGTTGGAGAGCAACACAAGCATGAAAAAGTCCATGGGGATGTCAAATAAGCCCTCTGATTGGCTTTTTGGTAGCCCCTATATGGACTGGCAGCCTACAGGAGAGAATGTTTGGCAGGACATCTGTTTTTTATGCAACTAAAACTTGCCTCTAAGCCATTAATTAAAAAAATAATCACCTACTTTGAGGCCACTGGGAGCAACATCCAATGGGTTGGAGAGCAACATGTTGCTTGTGAGCTACTGGTTGGGGATCACTGGTTTATATAAACACTCCTATTGCTTTTCCTAATGTGGCTCCATGGAGACCAGACAGAGAGATCTCGTAATAGCATCTGATGGTGTTGTTAAACAACACATCTGCACTGCTACAAATATAAATTAATATCAAACAAGGATGCCAGTTGTTCTTTGCAAACACGATTATTCAATATAAAGCACCAGAGGGTTGCCATACTCACACCAAATAAGGTAGGTCAATAAATGCCAGGTACAATTACAGGTGTAGCAGATGGCACCACTGAAGGAATAGCAGAGGGGGTTGAAGTATATACCTTCCAGATAGTCAGTAACTCATGTGGACCGGATCCTAACAATAAACATGGAACAGGGATAGAACAATAACCTGTTTCCCTTGTCAGTACTGCAGTTCTGTGACACCCCTTGCAAAGCACGTTGTAACAGTGAAGCAGGGAATGGTAATAAACCTAAGGACAACTAAACTGGGTACGCAAAATAAGTAGAAATGGTTACATTGATTTTAAATGTGCAACAAGGAAATAAAGTACTGGTAATGAATGACACCATTGGGCCATTGATCCTATTGATAATTAAAAAAGCTGAAAGCCAGTGTTGCGCAGTATTTGGACAGACTATAAAGCAGAATGCTGAGATAGAGATATGTGGAGAATAACATGGGCTGTGTTCAATGAGGGGGTACAGCAGAAAAGTTTAGGAGAAACGGGAACTAAAATATCTATAATTGTCCTGAATTAATTAGCCTTAATGGAAGCTAAGGCACTGCTCAAGAGCAAAGCGTTAGTAAACCAGTCTTTTCTGGTTTCAGATTAATTAATTTTAATTTGTGTGTTACGTATGCTGTGTAAAATGTGAACTGCGATTTTTATTGTGGAGATCCCATGCTGTGAATAAAATACAAGCAAATACCTGAAATTCAGTAACTTGAAATTACCCTGTGTGTTGCTGTCTCATACTTTGAAAAATGTATTACCACTTCTGCCATTTGAGTTCCTATACAAGCTAGATAACATATCTTTCATTTGCTTAACTCAAAAGCTATCAGGGTACAAAATAAACTGTACTCTTCATAGTCTTAGTATTAATTAATATTTAAAATAATAATTAGAATCCATGAACCCAGCTTAATGTTACTCTTTGATAAAGCTTTGTTAGCATACTCTTCTTTCAACTTTCTTCTTAATGATAAAATTCTATAATCCTTTATGACTCAAAATAAGCAGCTTAAATATTTCCATGTCCTTTGTAATGTCACATTTGAAGCAATGACTTAATAAGCAAAACCATTTGGAAGGAAAAAAAGGTAAAAACCACTTCAAAGCTTTAAAAAATAAAAATAAATAAATAAATATATATATATATATATATATAAAGTATAAAGTATAGTGTGTGTATATATATATATATATATATATATATATATATATATAGTAGAGTTTACATACCCTCGCAGAATTTATGATTTCTGAATTTATGATTTCTTAACCATTTTTCAGAGAATATGAATGATAACACAAAAACTTTTCTTTCACTTCTTTCACATGGTTAGTGGTTGGCTGAAGCCATTTATTGTCAAACATAATCACTACACAAACTCCCCAAATGACCCTGACCAAAAGTATACATACCCTAGTTCTTAATACCGTGTCTTGCCCCCCTTAACATCAATGACAGCTTGAAGTCTTTTGTGGTTGTTGTGGATGAGGCTCTTTATCTTCTGGCAAAAATTCTCCATTTCCAGTAAATTCTTGGGCTGTCTTGCATGAACTGCATGTTTGAGGTCTCTCCAGAGTGGCTCGATGATACTGAGGTCAGGAGTCGGAGATGGCCACTCCAGAACTTTCACTTTATTTTGCTGTAGCCAATGGCAGGTCGACTTGGCCTTTTGTTTTTGATCATTGTCATGTTGGGATGTCCAAGTACTGATGAATGCAAATTTTCCTCCAGTATTTTTTGTATTTCACCTGAAGTTATTTGTCGGGTTTTCCTTGCATCCTAAATAATTTTTCTGCCAGTTGTGGTTGCAATTTTAGTTGGTCTACCTGACCTTGTTTTGGTTTCAACAGAACTTTTATACACACCCACTAATTACAAGCAAACAGATCACAGGTGCAGATGGTTACCTTTCTAACCCTTTTGTGTCAAGCTGTGTGCATGTTATCAGGCCAAATCGCCAGGATATGTAGTGATTATGATTTAAAAAGAGGAAACACAGTTGTTTGACAATAAATGGCTTCAGCCAACCACTGACCATGAGTGAAAGAAAAGTTTTTGTGTTATCATTCAGATTCTCTGAAAAATGGTTGAGAAATCATAAATTTTGCCAGGGTATGTAAACTTATGAGCACAACTGTATATATATATATATATATATATATATATATATATATATATATATATACTGTATATTGTCATGTCTCATCATAAACTGTCATCATATTATTATACTGTATGTCATTGCTCACTCAAGGTGATCTCCCTCTGCTGGTCATTTCAGGTATCTAACCAGCATCTCCATAAAGCCAGTTACAGGAATACATTTGAACCAGCTACCATACTGCCAAAATTTGACCTAAAACAGTGCCTTGTGGGAGCTAAGCAGGGTTGCCAGGTAATTGAAAGGAAAACTATACCCCCCTGAACAATGTAGGTCTCTATAAACAGATATTGCATAAAACAGCTGTGTAAAATAAGTGTAAAACACTGCTTCATGTAAATAAACCATTTTCATAATAATACACTTTTTTAGTAGCATGTGCCATTGGGTATCATAAATAGAAAATTGCCTTTTTAAAAAATAAGGACAGCCTCCTGGCATCCTAGGATTCAACGGTGCACACAAACATACAGATGCAGCCACTGTGATTTGTGAGTTAAATGCGTCATTACTCAGGGTTAATTGAAGAAACTGTGTTATCTAAAGTTATCTTAACTCATTTAATGCATTTAAAGTTTTCATTAGCATACCAAAGCACCATTATTTTCAATGGTGAACTCTAATTGGATGGGAACCTGTGACACAATATTCTGTGCTAAGTGGGATAAATGGGATAGATGAGTTAAGTTTTTCTGTGTCAGATGCACAATCCAAAGTGGCTTCATCTGTACCAAACAAACTATAAAGTTAGGTCACATGAGCCAATTAACAGACAGAGTTCTGTCTTTTGCTTCAACACTTCTTCCCTTTACAGTTAGATTTGAAATATTTCTGGTCAGGTGATCTCTGAGGCAGCACACAGACCATCATGAAATGGTGGTTCGAGGCAAGATTGATATCTATTGATTTGATATAAACTATCTGTTGCTCAAAAATTCATTTTCGGGGTATAGTTTTCCTTTAATTTACTAATTTAAAGCCCAGGCAGGGTTTGAAAGTACAAACAAGCCAAGCTATGGATTTGGGCTACTTTTTGGGCTAGTTTGTAATTTGGAAACCAGACAAAGTTTTTTCTTGCTCTAATATGCCAAGCCTGTGTCTTCCAATGCATGTTTTGCCAACTTCCCAAATAATATAAGACTACAATACTCGGCATACAATGGGACTGACTGCGCTGACTCTGCCACAAGGGGTTACTACCAGCTGAGGGGTATTTACTTGTGTTCAATCCTGTGCGGGGGGAGAGCAGGGAGGGGGGGGACAATGGAAAGTTCTGGTGAGTTTCCTCAATTTCAGACAACTTTGGGGTAAAAATCTGCTGTCTACCAAAATGTCTAGAAGTTGACCTGTCTTACCAATATTTACTAAAGCTGTATATGCATTAGGATCTTACGGGGCCTTTATAGTTGATCCCCCTCTGTAGCTATGCCCCTGGTGACGGGTGAATCTGTCCCAATTTGCTTCATGGAAAAATTTGTAAAAAGAGGTATTATCACATATATTCATTTATTATTTAGACCTTTAATCCCTGCACATATTGTGCTGGTTTAAGGCTACTTTTGAAGCGCCTCTTGGCTAGTTTTCAGCTGGTTTTGTAGCTGACTTTGGCTGGTTTTGAAAATTAGACTTGACAACCCGGAGCTAAGTCTCCATTTTGCAGTCCATGCTATGTAAGAAGCACACAGTTTTCATTCTCCCTTCATGGTAGCATTGCTGGTAAAGAAATTGACTTAAAGCTGCTGCATTAATCCACCTTTACAGCTGCCAGCACCCCAGCGACATTGTTGCATATATATTTTGTGCCAGCTAATGTGTTTTGTGTTGCAGTAGTGAACTATACATATTTACAGTATGTTGTGCTGTTCATTGCAGACATACACGTTCTGTTATTTATTATAGTTTTTCCCTTGCCTATCAAGTAAATATCTACAGATCCCACTCTCTCTTTATTGGGTTGTGGGGAGGTTTAGCAAACTAAACACTGTCCCAGGGTGGTTCTTCACAGTGAGGACAGTGAGGTTTTGGAATGCACTGCCAGGTGATGTTGGGATGGCTGATTCTGTTGATGCTTTCAAAAAGGGTTGGATGATTTTTTGGACAGACATGACAGTTAGTATAGCTATGGGCTATAGCTATAGCTTTGGTTTGTGTGAAAGAGTGTAGGTGTGTGTGTGTGTGTGTGTATGCTGGGTTTTAATTTCAAGGGGCTGAATTTGATGGACTTTGTCTTTTTTCAACCCAATTTAACTATGTAACTATATGTAACTATGTAATATGGTAATATGTAGTGAGAACAGAACACACACACACACACACACACATGGGGTTGGATGATTTTTTGGACAGACATAATATCAAAGGCTATTTTGATACTAAACTCTACAGTTAGTATAGCTAAGGGCATATATGGTTTCTGTGAAAGAGTGTAGGGGTGTATGTGTGTGTGTGTGTGTATGCTGGGTTTTAATTTAATCACAAATGAAGCCACTTTGGATTGTGTGTTTAACACAGAATAATTTAACTGAGACTTCACACTTGTCTCATTTAACACAGAATATTGTGCTGCAGCATCCCATCCAATTAAAGAGTTCACCATTAAAAACAATGGTGCTTTGATATGCTAATGAAAAGGTTAAATGCATTTAATGAGTTAAATTAGTCAAATGAGTTAAGATGACTTTAGATAACACAGTTTCTTCAATTAACCCTGAGGTGAATTTTTGCCAGCATCATTTATACTGTAAATATAAATAAATAAATAAATATATAAATAAATATATAATTCGTTCCTTAGTATCCGCACTTCGAACTGCTAGATTTTAGGGGTACACGACCAATCTTCATTTATCCATAATGTGGAAATAATTCTTTCCTGGGTCAGCACTTCCCTTTAATAAATTATAATTTATTGTTTATACACACATAGTGCTCCAACGTTTCGGTCCCTCTTGGAACCTTTATCAAGGATCCTTGATAAAGGTTCCAAGAGGGACCGAAGCGTTGGAGCACTATGTGTGTATAAACAATAAATAATAATTTATTAAAGGGAAGTGCTGACCCAGGAAAGAATTATTTCCACATTATGGATAAATATATATATATATATATTAAAAAAAAAATATATATATATATATATATATATACAGATACTTTGCAACATCTTCCCATTAACTAAAACAACAAAGGGGCAGATTCACTAACGGGTGAATTTTTGCCAGCATCAAATTTGCACACCTCGCACCACCTCGCCAAATGCAATACGACCACGCCGATTCAATAATATGCAAATTGTCGTCCTAAGTTTAATTTAGGAATTTTGCAGGCAATCCCACTGAAAAAAAGAAAAGTCGTCAGCGTTTTTTAAACTTCAATCCATTTTCCATTTTTCACTAGCGTCTGTTAGTGAATTGGCAAATTATCTCTAGCGTTAGCCACTTTGTCCTTTAGTGAATGTGCCCCAAGGTGAGGCCTGAATCCAAATAGGTGGACAGTATTTTCTAGGCAGTGTTGTGCTAGGTGTAGCACAAAAATGCAAGGCAACATGTATGCCCGTTTATCAATAAAAATATTTTTTTTATTTAAAAAGCCAGGATTGAAGTTATTTCTTTAGAATGCCTGCCAAGACATTTACTTAGGTGTCCTGTGTGGACATTTTGTGGTGGTTTGATTCTTAAGTGCTAGGGACATTGGGCAAGAAATGGGCTTCCCCTTAAGTCATCAATTTAGTTAAGGTTATGATTTTTTATTTCTTTAATGCACTACAGATTGAGCTAATTATATGTAGACATGACTTAAATTGCTCATTGTGTCCTGCCATGTTTCTCCACCTTTTCTCCACTGTATTGCTTTACCATGTTACCATTCACAGGACATGCAGGTATGGCATTCCTTATCTAGAAAACTGTTATCCAGAAATCCCTTACTTATGGATAGGTCATCTAGAGTCAACTAAGCAAATAATTCTATTTTTTTAATGATTTCCTTTTTCTCTGATAAATATACAGTAAAATGGTACTAGATGGAACCTAAGATACACGTAGCTATACTGGTGGCAAAATAATCCAATTGGGTTTAAGCAGGTTAAGGTATAATAATCAATATTACAGAAATATTTTATAGCAGGAAAACCCCAGTTCCTAATCATTCTGCATGCAACAGGACATGCCTTAGGGGGAAGCATGATCTGTATGTTAAGGGGCACATTTACTAAGGTTCAAATTGATTCAAAGTGAAAATTCAAACCAAATTCGAATTTAAAAAATTCAAAATTCAAATTTATTTAGGGCTTATTAGACTATCGAAAAGCCCAAAATTCAATTTAAATTGGTCAAATTCGAAAATTCAAAGTTGAATTCGATTGTCGAAGTACTGGCCCTTTAAAAAAATTGATATAACAAGTTGGCAGATAAAACCTACTGAATTGCCATATATCCCTATGGGAATCTCCCATAGGATTTTTCCAATTTTTCTTTATCGAAAAAAAAAAAAAATCGATCGAATGCTTAAAATCGTTCGATTCGAACTATTTTATCCATCTATCAAATTTTTTTCATTTGATCGTTCAATAATTCGAATTAAAACCCCTCAAATTCAAAATTCGAATTCGGGGTATTTTAATTCAATAAAACTTCAAGGGTCGAATTTGAGGGTTTTTACCCCCGAAATTCGACCCTTAGTAAATGTGCCCCTAAATGTCAAATAATGTCAGTGCTAGATCATCATTTCATGTATACTGAAATGTATTGGTTTTCCATTATGTAAAAAAAAGGAGACAATGTTTTATAGCAATAACTACTTTTTATAAAAGCCCCATTATAATATATAATGGTTAACGCCAATAAGGCGCCAATAAGCATAGTGGTATATGGTATTATTTTTTTATGTTGCTGGAGTTATAATTATGAACAACTTTTTTTTAACTAGATACACAATTTTTTATCATATTGCGCTCTACCTGCATATATTCAGAAACTCTTCATAAAGTTTTGATGTTATTTGCACTTAAACACTTCACTTGCTGAATTAAATTTTGAATGCTTATTTTTTACTTTTAAATGTGTAGCTGTGGTTTAATATGTAATATATAAATCTTAGTTGATATATATTTGCCAGTTATATTTAAATAGAATTGAGGTACGTGATTTGCACCCCAAAATTCCTCATTTAATTCAGTTTACCCAGAAACTACTAAGTGAAGTATACCTTTTAATTCACATAATATTTTTCACAGTTGGCAGAGGAATACAATTAGCCAAACTGTGAAATTATGTGACTGTGCTATTGAAGGGCTAAAAGTTACATAAATGAATTTAATGAAATGGAAATGTACAAATGATGGGATTCTGAGAGAACTACTGCTGTTTTCTTTACATGTGCAGTATAGAAATTATTTGGAATTTTCATGGGTAATTTATTATACCTATGGTATTTAGATGAAATCAAGTTTATTAAATATAATGTAATTGGCGAAACATCAAACAAGCAATTCTGTGGAAAAAAAGATGGAAATCAAACACTATTCTGCCTTTATCCATCATATCCATTTAAATGTTGTTTTCACTCTATTTCATTTACATCACTTGTCTTCTGTTTGGCATTTTCCACAATTACTCAATCCATTTCCACAGAAAGATCTACTTCTATAAACCTTAAAGAAACAGTGCCATGATGCATCATGTTAAAAAAAGGAGTTCTGAATCTCATTTGCTGTGAACAAAAGCATCCATTCAGAGAACACCATTTACTGTTTTGGACAATATTTACTGATGACTATGGAACACTAGTGTTACCTTAAGGAGACTTTCTTGTGTCATAGGTTTATTGTATACAACAAGGGTATATTTTATGTATATATTGTGTGGTGTATTTAAGAATGCTATGTGATGTACAGCTTAAGCTGGCCACAGATGCAATGATACGATCATACAAATCGAACATTTTTTGTCCGGCGGAGATCGGTTGTTTGGTTGATCGTACTGGTGGTGATAATATCTCTGCGTGTATTGCCAATCATACGATTTATTCTGAACCAGCAAGTTTTTTTTTAAGTTGTAATATTGGTGTGTAGGCAGCCATCTCATTTAGCCTGGTCATGTGCTTTTAGAATGGAACTGCTTTCTGGCAGGCTGTTGTTTCTCCTACTCAATGTAACTGAATGTGTTGCAGTGGGACCTGGTATTACCATTGAGTGCTCTTTTGAGAAATGGATTTTAGTGCAGATTCTGCTTTGGCAGCACTATTAATTGATCAGTTTTGCAATAAACATTTTTTCCCATGACAGTTTCACTTTAAGCCAACCTAAATGGTTTAATTACCACAACTGTTGTTGAAGTACCAGCATCCAACAGGTTGTCAGAAAGCAGAAGTTGCAGCAGTTCAGCTATGACTACAGGACTGCAGTTTGCCTAACTGTTCTTTAATCTTTATCATATTTGCTGTAATTCAACAATGCAAACATGATATTAAAGCAGCAAGTCAGCAGCTGTAAAAGTAATATAGATGTTGTTTCTAATAATTTAAGAAACAGTATTACCCCATTTATTATTTTTTTCCATTGATCTAATAATAGTGTTTTACCCTCATTTCTCCTGTAGGCAGAGTTCCTTCTAAAATATTTTTTTTCCTTATTCCTCTTTTCTCAGTATTAATAAAACAGTATCCTGTATTTGATTGTAACTAAGCAGTGTAACTCCATATTGGTAACAGTCCTATTGGGTTTATTTTATATTTAAATATTTTATAATACAGTAGGTGAAACCCCCAGGTCTGAAGCATTCTGGATATTTATTCCCTTACCTGTACTTGACTCTCCTAGCTATCTTTTATATTAATAATAAATTTCAACCACCACTGCTCTAAACTTTCAAAGAATGTTAACAATGAACCCATTCTTTGCAATGGTAAAAGACTGAACTATTTCATTTTTCTGAACATGAATTTTTGATGATTAAAATTGTTCTGGGAAAGATTTAACTATGCTAATTTTACTTGTTGTTTTTTTCCTTAACACAGGCAAGATTGTATTTTTTATACACTGAACTGTTTATTAAATGTGTTTCTATTCTTTTCTGTGCCTAGAAAAAAATATCCCAAGATACATTTTGATGTTGTTTGTGCAATGTTTTATTTATGATACAGCCATTCTTTGAATAACAAATAGATTATTTTCTTGCTCTAGGAAACCGTTTTATAATTTAACAAAACTTTATAGCAATTACTTGAAATATACACCTCCATATTTACATTATTTTTACAGTTTATTGATATCTTGCTGTGCCTGTGTTGCAACTATGATAATTACTGCTTTGTGCTGTGAATTGTCAGATTATCAATTGTGTTCTTTAGTAACAATAGTAAAGAGGTAAACATTTGAAATCACAAGGCAGTTGTTAAAATTCTAAACTAGCTATTACAGTACAAAAATGTGATAAACTGTATCACATGCATTTATAAAAAGGAAATGTTATGATGTTTATAAGAAGGTATATTATCCATACATCTTCCTTTAAATAGACAAAAGTAAAAAGGTAAACATTTGAAATCACAAGGCAGTTGTTAAACTGCTAAAATAGCTAATACACTACAAAAATGTGATAAACTATCACATGCATTTATAAAAAGAAAATGTTATGATGTTTATAAGAGGGTATATTATCCATACATCTTCCTTTAAATAGACAGATTATTTATCAGAGTTCCATAAAAAGTAAATTTTCCTTGCATAATTATTATTTTTTATATTACTGATCCATTAAAATTTTGTTTCAGTTTAATGTTTTTGTTTGTTGTTGTTTTTTGTTTTATAATAATATTTGGACATCATCCACATATTAATATACATAAAAAATATGTTATACTTTTTTTTCAACAAGAAAGTATATTTGACAATTAGTAGTATATTAACAATATAGTTAGTTATTTTAATACAATAACATAAGGCAGAGGCTAAAACAGAAAAACACCAAGGCAAAACAGAGCAAAGAATCAAAGAAATAAAAAGAATAAAGGATAAAGGTAAAGGGCATGTATTTCTTAGAACACAACTAACTAACATTTTTGTCATATGGCCTTCTATGTTTGATTGTTATCAAATGAAAAAAGGTCATTCAGCACACACATACAGCATCAATGAATTTTTTTAATTTAACACTGTTTCACCCTGGATTTAACATTTTTATGTAATTCCTGTTCCTGTGTAAAATATCACTGCGGGTATATGATCTATTATAAAGAAAGTTCTTGGTCTAGGGTTTTTTTTGGAAATGGGAGCCTTCCCTAATTTGGATCACCATGCTTAAGAGCCTGTAAACATAATTTAAACATTAAATGAACCCAATAAGATTGTTTTGCCTCAAATATGGATTCATGCAGCTTTGTTAGGATAAAGTGCTGTGTACTGTTTTATTATTATTATTTGTTTATAAATGACTTTATGGCATTTATTTAGATAACAGGATCCCATATCTATCTATATATTTTATTTCCTGGTATAAATTCAATCCCAGCCCAAGTGAATCTAGGATACCATCACATTCACACACAAGCCAGGAACTAAAGTACACAGAGCAAACCCACATATACATACAAACTCCTTGGAGATAGTGCCCAAGCTGAAATTGAACCAAGACACCAGCACTGCAAGGCAGAAGTGCTACCAATTAAGCCATCATGAGTGAAAAAATTCAACTGTGTTTATTATTGTTTTAAGGGACAAGATGTATAGCACAGAGGAAGACACATGCTTCATATTGCTTTATGACTTTACTCTGTAGGTTATATCTTTATCTTGTTGTTCTGTATGGTTTTATCTAGCCGTATCAGTTAAGACTGCACCAATTTTCAAAATTAAATTTCACAGTCTTAGTTGCAAGGTCACATCCCTACGGGGCCGATTTACGAAATTCTAGTGAAATGATCAAAGTTCGATCGAATTCAATCTAATACCGATCGTACGAATTTTTCATGAAGTCGTATATATTAAAATTTGGCCTCTTCGATCATCAAATATCTAATAGATTGAATGATCGGATATTCAATAATTCGATCATTCGATGATCGAAGAAATCAAAATTTTTAAGTTATTTGACTGCCTACTTCGCCAGATTGAATCTACCGAATTGTAATAGAAGCCTATGGGAAGCTCCTCATAGGCTTCTGAGGCTAAGTCCTGCTCAAATACCATTCGTACGATCGTAGCGTTCGATCATTCAAATAGTACAAATTTTTCAGACTCTCAAAGGAAATTTCACGATTTTTTTCGTGAAATCGAATAATCGAGCAAAATGATAGCCCAAAACAATTTGATAAGCATTCGATGGTCGAATGCTTATCAAATTACAAATTTGGACAAGCTAATTTTGGGGAATAATAGTAAATTTGCCCCTATATGTCAGAGGGCAAAATTATTATAAATACATTGTTATTTTTGTTAAGAACTTGTGTCCAAAAATCCTGTTTTGCCAGCTGAGAAGTATGGTTCTGAAGCACTTCTCCATTACTTTACACATATAGGGGCATATATAGGGACCCAGGCTGAGACTGAGGATCTGATGTAAACAATGCTGTACACTTTTTGAGATCAAACTAACAAGTTTGCTTGCACATCATTATTAAAATTAAAAAAAAACATACTTACACTCATGTGTGTGCATAGTTTTTCAGGTAGAACCTGCACACAAACAAACACGACAATACACCTTTAAAATCCTTTTCTCACATATGTCACTTAAAATACATATAATTGGAATGCCTTAGTCTACAAAAGTTGTCTTCATAAATAACAGAATTGTTCCTAATCTGGAATTTAATCTTCAAAACTATTAGAAATAAAAGGACATACATATAAAAAAGTAACAATAGAGATTCTAGGGGGATTCTCAGCAGTTTGGTATTTTGAAGGTCTCTTATAGATTGCCCTACAATAGATCATTTGATTAACATGGGCCACATTAGTTGCTTCTGAAAATAAATACCATTACTACTAATTACCTTCCCATAAGGTGATTGTCTTTGAGACATAAAATAAGGAGATAAACTATTGACAAGAGTCTTGTGTTTCCCTAAAGTAGGATTAGCAGTAGGTCTTAATGTATTCTAGCTAGTCATGCAGGTCTTGTAATGTGGAGAACGAGGAGCAAAATGAGCTGACGTCTCTGTGTTTTCCCAGGTGATGCAAAATGGAAAAGCATAGAACCTAGTTTATAAAGCCCTAATGAAAAGAGTCTAAGGGTGTTCTAGTGACAAGCATGTGGTTATGTAAACAGAAAAAGAGAATAAGAAAAGAGAATGAATCTTGCTAAAGTGATGAATTGAACTAACAGTGACCAGGAAGTAACTGTACTATACATAAAAGAGCAAGTACTGTGCTTTGATTGTTGTGTGAACAAAACTGTGTACTGTTACTACCTATTTTTTATTCTATAAAATAATTGTTAATTGATGCTGTGGAGTAATGTTTCTGCTGCTTAAATTAAAGTATACAGTCATCATATAGTCTTCCTTTTTTAAACCGTTTTATGTATCTCCATAGAGGTTAAAATTACATTTCTATTGATGCTATGCATTTAGACTACCACTACCCACTACTACAAAATTGGTGCGCTCAAATCCCATACAATATTTTTACAACTTAGCCGTAGGCAAATATATTTCCTTCGGTGCTCACCCTTGCCTCGGGTAGGCCCATGTGCAACCTTTATTAACTGTGATACCACTACCCACTGTTGAAATAGAGCTAATAGAGCAAATCATCCATTTCTGCCTATCACTACTTTGCATAGCAATCTATGGGGAACATGGTGCCTGAAGCACAACAGCAGTGACAGAAGGACTTTTGCTTAGATTACTGTTGGAGGTGGTGACATGCAGAAATAGGGCCATTTGACAGCCACTGTTTTCTGCCTGATAAAAACAGTCATCAAAACGTCCTGTGTGCTGTTAACCTAAAGACTGAATGTTTTGATTTACTTTCAGGTCAGGTCTTTTATCTCTTCCATTCTGGTTGTTGTATCAAGCATATGCATCTGCAAACAGCAGTGTATTAAATATTAATGCGCCATTGAATTATAACATATTTGATCATTCTTTGTGCTGCGGGTCAATGGTGCAGATCCAAGAGTAGATTTTAAATTCTTGCCATCAAACAAGACAGAACTGCTGTTTCCTGTCAGAAATAGCCTAACATCTAAAAAATAATATTTTGCCTCCGGCTGCAGACTTAGTGGGTTATTTATCAAAACCCAAATTTATTTCAGTACAGTATTTTTGAAAAGCCACTCCAACCAAATCCGCACTGACTAGATCTTAAAATTTTTTTAAATCTGCAATTTTTTAAGGTTTGAAACCCGAATATCACAACTTTTTTGAAAACCCATAGTAAAGCAGGATATCTGCCATTGACTTCTAAGTGAACTGAGTTGAGCCTGAGATGGTGTACATTTTTATTCAGACTTTAAACACTATCGGGGTTTAATATATCACAAAAAAATTGTGGTTTCCCCTTTAAAAGTCCAACCAGAAAAAAATTGGACTTTGATAAAGAACTCCCTTAAAGTCTAGCTATTTGGGGCATGCTAAACCATTTTACTGATGGTGGCAAAACATCTGCATGTATGGGATTGCAAGTGGTTTTACATTGGTTATACAATAGCATAGCCCCATATGGTTTAACAATCCTTATAATTTTTATCATTGGAGGTTGATAAACTACAATTTTTATAATAAAATAATAATCTGTAGTTTTAGAAAATATGTTTTCTGTCAAAAAAGCCCATCATGAAAAGTCTGTTCTGGTAATTTTGCATAATCCACAAATAAAGCACCTGTATAAAATTCAAACAAGAAAATTATGTCCGTTGAAAACTGCCGCTCAGAAATTATTTTTTAATTATGAATAAAACTCTACATCCTGACTACTGAAATCGTCAAATCAATATTCATTGACTGTCTTGGCAATAAAGGCATATTCACATTTCCTGACTAGAAGCTTCAATTTTTTTAACTACACGTTTTTTTCTAAGTGTAATATAAAAGTCAATACCAAAAAAACTCTCCTTGAAAGAAGTTAATAATTATATTATTTTATTTCCTTCCCTTCTATTTTTTTAATAATGCTTTTACTAGCTGATAAGGAAAAATAATACTTAAATATTACAATTTGCATTGGAAACAAAAAAAGATATTACATTATATTACATTTTTAGGAATATATAGCTTGTTCTTCTGTGCAGCAATGAATTATATACTCACTATAAATGAAAAAGTGTAAACTGCAGATGATCAGACTGAATTAATGTTATGAGTCCAAGCTCACTGAACTCCTGGGAATTTATTCTTTAACAGCATTTCTGAGATGTCCTGGGCAGTAGCACTGTATTTTTTTACAGTTATTTGCACCTCCGAGGCCAAGCTGTTAAACCTTGGCTCTATGTGGAAATGAAAGAAAAAACGGTTGAGAAATGATTGTTCCAGAAGTAGAGATTTGTATAAAGTAAAACATATAACATGGGTGGAGAAAATGTGTTTCACTGAACAGCAAAATATATTTAAAAAGCCTTCCAAATACAATTTTAATCATTTGAACACTGTTGTTCCTTTTTAATGGGTATTTTATTATGTCTTGCAATATTTATACTCAACATCTAAGGTACTGGATGCAATAAACATTTAGCAATTGTTTTTCTCTGGACTGCATGTTCTCAATAAGAAATATGTTTCATAAGAAAATAAAAAGATACCTGGCTAGACTTTTCCCCAATATGAAAAATACACAAAGTATACACTTTTAAATAACCACCTTATATACTCTCTGTGGAATAGCACATTTATTAGATTTGCAAATTATAAAACCTTAACCTAATATTTGGGTATATATGAACTGAATCTTACTAATATTTAGAATTCAGGTTTTGCTGTTGTTATGCTGTTTTCCAGAGAAGTCTCCTGCAAGTCAAAGTTATTTTTAATTTAAAGGTGTACATGAAAACACATCTCATCAGATTATGATAGGAAAGGGAGAACTGTTTTTATTATAACTACCTAAAATCCAAATAGGAAATAATTGTAGATTCTGCAGATTACTGTTTCATTCAAAGCATTTTGTTTCTCTTTTGCATTATGCAAAATATTAATTCCCACAGAGTTTTTTTTACCAGAACTTGTCCCAGAATTACATCCCATATACACTAACATATGCACTGACAACCTCAAAAAAATCTTTGGAGGGGCCCACTGAGCACAGCAACCTACCCATATCCCCCTTCCTGCAGTGGTCACACTTTCATAGTTATGCTACTGCAAACAACTTAGGTTTTAGCTTGCTCCCTAGTCTTTTTTGTGTGATTATTCATGATAAAAAGGTTACACAATGATTGATACCTAAACCAGGTATCATTTGATGCAAAACTTTTAACTTTATACAGTGTACAGTAAGTGTGTAATACTAGAGATGGAAGTGGTGACAGTCTAGAGTGGTGACTGGAGTGGTGGTCTATAGAAGGTAGGTTAATCAACAGAGAGTAGTCAAGAATTTATATACATATAATATATCAATGCATGTTTTATTGATTATTTCAGTTGAGGGGAAAGACTATGTACATTTTAAGTACAATGTATAGAGTTAGACAGAGTTAGACAGCAGTTGGATCAGAGTTGGACTTGAAACGCCAACATTGGACATCTTAACAGGACATCACTGCTCATCATTTCTTCTTTAAACAAGATAAGCTGGATGATGAAAACGGCGGCGTTTCGCTTCGCCTAATTTTCTGCGAAACGCAGCCGTGTCTCATTTTGTAAGCACGCGTTCATTTTTGGACGCTGGTCCTATTGACAGCTCTGCTTCTCCTGCCAACACTAAAATCCTCTCTCTAACAACGTCATTGGTTCTCTCTCAGTGGACCAACTCACTTACTCACATCGAGTTTCATGCTCTTGATCTGATTCTGACACTCTTGCCACCCATCCAATCTTACTAACTTACTATCACAACCATCTCTCTCCACCCACACATATAGAAACCTTAACGTGGACCTTTCACCCCAAAAAAATATTCAAAATCCTATTTTATAACATTAGTCAAGCAAAATGAGCATTAGTGACACTATATAAATTATTTTAATCTTGTTTTCTTCAGTGTGGGAATTCATAATTATAGCAAGCAGGCAGGAGTCATTTTGTGGACACTGTTATTAAGGCAAGCCTTACATCATCTCAGAATCTTGTTTGTGCACCAGAATGGGGGACCCAATGTCTATCCCCATGTCCTGGTTACACAATTAAATGGTTAAGAGACCTGGGGGAATGTGTGGGGAGCAGTGACATCCAGGAAGTGCTCAATGGAAAGTGAAAGTAATTATCTGCCCCGCCTCTATGCCTAAGGCATAGAGGAATGGCAGACAATATTTGATTGACAGCTGAGATTTTTAAATGAGCCTATAATAGCTATGAATGCTTTAATAAACATTTGAAATTGGATTTCATGCTTAATTTGAAAAGGACTTTTATTATACAGATTTTTGTGTCTGGGTGACAGGTCCACTTTAATGCAATTGATCCACAGCAATTATCAACAGTACCAGCACAATCCATCTCTCCTGTCCAAATGCGGCAGCTTCTCTCTACAACAATGCTCTCTCAACTGCTCTCAACTTCCTTGCTCCTTCTAACACCTGTCACAGCCAACCAGCTAAACCCCATCCCTGGCACACTAGTGCAACCTGGTACCTCAAAAGATGTAGTAGATCAGCTGTCTTGCTAGAATTGAGCTCTATCAGTAGCTAAAGAAGAGTATTTCTCTTCTTTAATCTCCACTCTTAACCGCAACGACTGTTTGCCACATTAAACTCACTTTTATGCCCCCCTCCACCCATTAATGTAACTGCCCAAGATCTTGTTCATTTCTTTTATTAAAAATTATTATTAGACTGAGCATAACATCAGACAACAATCTCAGACTAACTTGCAGTCCACTCACATCCACTTTGCACCCCTGCAACACTAGATGAAGTTTGAAAACTTCTAACCTGCTCAAAACCCACAACCTGCTCCCTTGACCCCATACCCTCTCTCCTCCTTAGTCCAATCTTTGAAACACTCTCTCCTGCACTTACCAACATATTCAACCTTTCACTCTCTACTGGTATTTTTCCATCCTTATACAAACAAGCACTAATCACTCTTATCCTCAAAAAACCTTCCCTTGATCCCAGTTCTCCCACTAACTATCGTCGGTTTTCCTTCTTCCATTCACATCCAAATTATTGGAAAGGCTTGTTTACAATCGCCTGATCCAGTAACCAATGATCTTCTGCTGGCAAAGTCTAAAGGTTACTTTTCCATACTCATCCTTCCAGCTTTCTCTGCAACTTTTGACACAGTTGACCACCCACTCCTCCTTGACATTCTATACTCAGCTGGCATTCGTGTCACAGCTCTTTCATGATTTACATCTTATCTGTCTGACCATTCCTTTAAAGTTGCCTTCTCTAACTCTACTTCTACTATGTGCCCTTTCTCTCTGGGAGTTCCCCAAGGCTCTGTTATAGGCCCTCTGCTGTTCTCACTCTACACTACTTCGCTAGGAAAACTTACTCAGACTTTTGGACTTCAGTATCACCTATATGCTGATGACACCCAACTCTACTTGTTTACTCCTGACCTCTCTCCTTCTGTCATTTCCCAGGTTATAGACTCTATGCTGTCTCCTCCTGGATGTCAAATCGCCACCTGTAACTGAACCTTTCAAAAACAGAACTCATTATATTCCCTCCAAGATCGTCCCCTGTTCCTCAGATATTACTCACAGTAAATTAAACTACCTTTCATTCCACCTCACAGGCACACTGCCTAGGAGTTATACTAGACTTGCATCTGTCTTTTTTACCACACATCCAAATACCTGAAAAATCTTGTTCTATACAACTACGCAACCTTGCCCGGATACGACTGTATCTCACTTCAGAATCAACTAAAACACTTATTCAGTGTCTTATCATCTCTGGACTTGATTACTGCAACCTACTCCTTTCAGGTATTCCAACAAGTCGCCTTTCACAACTCCAATCTGTTCTAAATGCTGCCACTAAACTCATTCATCTATCTCACTGCTCAACATCAGCTGCTACCATATACATGTCCCTTCACTGGCTCCCAATCTCCTCTAGAATAAAAGTCAAATTACTAAGCTTTGCATTCAAGGCCCTTAACAATGAAGCCCCCTCCCTATATTTCATCTCTGATCTGCAAATACACTCCAACCTTCACTCTGCTTCTGACCTATGCCTCCCTTCTCCTCTCATCATTTCTGCCCATTCTCATCTTCAAGACTTCTCTCGGACTTCTGCTTTTCTCTGGAATGCTCAAACATTTTGACGTGCAACAATAACAAATTGCACAGCAAACCAATTTTTCGCCTTTTCGTAAATTACTTTAGAAATTCACAAATTTTTTGCCGAAGCAAATATCCACAGATTCGCCCATCTCTACTGTAAATCCACTATTTATTCCCTGTTTGTTATAACTAAGCTAAAGAACTGTATATCTTGTTGGTGCTATCTAAAATAAATGATGATGATGATGATGATAGCTTAAAGCATTGATTTAACAATAGATTGGTTTGCTAAGAAGTTTAGATTTTTAAGAAGTTTCGTTTTTAAATTCCCTCAAGGTGGAAGAACAGATGAGACTGTATTTGGAGGGGTGTGTCTGGTTAGGAGTAGTGATGACAATTTTATCCACAGGTGAATAAATTCAAGAAATGCCAGGAAAATTTTGCCTGGTGAAAATCGCCGGCATCTCGTTTTGGACTCGGGTGTCCATTTTTTCAATGTCGGCAATGTGCACCCACATCCAAAATGAGACGTGGTAGCGTTTTGCGAATTTCTCTAGAAATTCGAGAAAAATTCGGCGAAACACCCCAGATTCGCCCATCAATAGTTGTAGCTGTAGCTGAGTAAAGTAATTTCTTATAGTGTATAAGTACTGTATATAAGTTTTCTTTTGATATATCTTGCACATTGACTGAAGTACATGGAGGTGTATGGAAGGGGAGAGTAAGTATTTAAAAAGTTAAGAAAAGCAATGCAAGTTTTTAACAGTGCATTATAGTATGTTATTTTATTGACTTGATTGGCTATGTGTAGGCTGGCATTTTTGACTGAAGATGCAAAATTTTGATTCAAATCAGGATTTGTGTCTTTGGTTCTCAAAATTAAGTGAACATTTTTGGTTTGTGCTGTGTGGCAATTTGGTGTTCCTTGAGGAACAGGAAGAAACTAATTAAGGACAGTAGTTATTATACTGTCAGAGGTTGCCAACTTATGGCAGGAGAAAGCTAAGATGTTTAAAGAGATGAAAACTAGATACATGTTATGTATATTTATTTTTAGGTCATGAAATATGCATCTGGGAAAATTGTAAAGGGTATAGTTAGATACAGTATATGATAGATAATAATATATGGATAAATAGATGGATGCTGGAATCAAGGAACAATGGCAATCAACTAGAACTGTTGCATCAGGGTTATGGATTACATTACATCTACATCATTGCTGCTGTCAGCACAGCCATGACCTAATAATCTCAAGTGAAATTAATGGCAAACTGTTTGTTTTTAATTTCACAGCAATTACCAAAGATATTACAGATCATTTTAATGAATTATGGCTTCAAACTACATTTTTTATGTAGCTGAATCTATAAACATTACCAAGCAGTTGTGCTGCTGCATTTAAGAGAAAGGCATGACTTATATGTGAAATTCACAACATTAAGTAAGATATATTAATTTCTAACTAATAAAGGCAAATTAGTCATAGTAAACTGAAAGCAAAAAACACTACCTGATAGAAATGGTAACATGGGATTAAAATATTATTGTAAAATATTTTATAAATATAATACTTATAAAAGCATTATAATAACAACGATTATATTATTATAAAAATAAATGATAAAATATTATTAGACAAAAACCCGCATTTTCACAATGCAATATGCTTTATTCATTCATTGTCAAACTAAAAAATACACTTTTTTGTGTTAATAGATGAGACATTTCATAGTTTTTTAAAAAGAGAAAATTAAAACTTCACAAAATGTTCACATCTCACAATGTAATACAGTGCTTTAGATTGCTTAAGATTTAATAAAATAATTACTTTTTAATAAGTGTTATATACACAGTTATAAAAAATGGGTAAGGAATTTTCCATTGCTAGATGAAGTACTGTATGACAAATTCACAAATCTTGGATTTAATATGTACAAAGGAAAACTGTTCACTCTGCATTTCTTTTTTAAATTAATGTTACTGACTGAAAATCCAGTGCAGCTTGCTCTGAGGAGTAAAGGACGGCCGTTCTTTCCATCCCAGGGTGTTTCCCACCATTATTATAATTATAGATGAGTATAATTGATTAAGTAATATACTAAGGCTAATTTCACAAAGAAGTGCTGTTTGTAAGAAAACCTTGTCGAATCAGTTGAAACAAACTACACACAACACGACTGTCGCATGAGGATGCAGCGTGCAATGTTCATATCTGACAGTTGTGTTGGATACATATAGTTTATACCTGCAGTTTTTCTATCACTCCCATTATATTTGGCACCTCCTACTGTAGTTATCACTGCATTTTGTTGCAGTGCAATGGATCTGACAAGAATCATTGGTGGAGTTCAGCCCTTAATTTACTTCAAATCGGATCTTCGCAAATTCACTAACACCGGCTCTGGCCAATTTACGCTAGCGAAGTAGATAGACTTGCGCAACTTCGCACCCTTACGCCAGGCGAATTTGTGCACTGACGAAGGATCGTAATTACGCAATCAACTTTATGCTGAACATTACCACTTACGCTAGACTTCACTTCGCCTGCTCAGACCAGGCGAAGTTCAATAGAAAAGATAGGAGTTGGAAAAAAAAATTATAAAATTTGTGGTTGAAAAAGATGATTTTTTGGGGGGAGGGTTACCCTCCTTCACCCCTACATTTCCTAACATATGGTAACACAACTATACAGGGGGCACATGTAGGGCAATAGGACAACTTTATTTTTTTTATTAAAGGTTTCCTGGGCTTGTGTAGTGCAACGTAGTGGCTGTAACATACACTTCTATTATATTTTGAAATTCGCGCCATATGCAAATTAGGCTTCGCTAGCATAATTGTGCTATGTCTAGTGAAGTAACATTAGCGCAACTACGCTACCATTCGCCGACCTGAGCGTGAATTCGCACTTTAGTGAATTTGTGTAGCGCTGGCGAAAATTCGCCTGGCGAAGTGCGACGAACACTAGCGAAGCCTGCGCTGGCCATTTTTCGGATCTTAGTGAATTTGCCACATTGTCTTTTTGGAATATCCAACCCCTGCATAACTTCAATAGAAATTGCATTGATTATAGTCATTTGAGCTTCTATCTTTAAACACTATATTATAATTGCTTGGTATCCCAACCCCAGAACAAACCCCAAGGTCCTGGTCATAGCTTAGGCTTCTGCCAGTAACAGCCACCTTTCGCTTTGGGAGAAGCCATCTACTACTTGGGTTCCACCAGGTCTTAATATGAGAGGACCAGGTAGACAGTGTTGGGAAGGCAAGGGAACAGCTCATCTTGCAGGAGCGGAGAACAAGAAGAGTAGTTGGGGTCACAGTCCGGGTCAAAGCCAAACAGGAGAAGTAGTACAGATGCAGAAAGCTAGAGAGTAATTGGGGACACAAGTTGGGTCAAAACATGCCAATATAGCAGTACCAGGGAGAAATCCAAGAGAGTAGTCAAAACAGCCAGCAATAAGGACAGACACAATGAAACCAGGACAGGCAGGATCAGTAACAACTAAATACACAAGGAAAAAGCACCTAGGAACTTATGAAAAGATATTTACGATGGGCACTGTATGATTGGCACCTACACTTTGAATTTCATGATGACATCACAGGGCCAGCATGCCATGCAAGGGGAATAACGTGCATCAGCCCGCTGGCATCCAAGGCTGCGGGCATCCCTGCAAGCAGTGTGGCAGGAGTCCCTGAAAGTACTTTTCTTCTAGTCTGATGGGGTGGCCTCTGGTGCGGTGATCTTCTTTATGGGTAAAAAGGTCCCCTGGTATTTGTCTATACTGTCCTCTAATGTATCTGTAAAGTGTAATTATGTCCCCTCGCAAGTGCCTTTTTGCCAGAGAAAAAAACCCAACCTGGACAGTCTACCCTCATAATTTATGTCTTCCATTCCTCTAACCAGTTTAGTTGCAAGTCTCTGCACTCTCTCCAGCTCATTTACATCCCTCCTAAGGACTGGAGTCCAAAACTGCACTGCATATTCCAGATTAGGTCTTACTAGGGATCAATAAAGAGGCATAATTATGTTTTCATCCTTTGAGTTTATACCCTTTTTTATGCAGATCAGAACCCTATTTGCTTTAGTAGCTACAGAATGGCACTGCCCAGAATTAGACAACTTATCTATAAAAACCCCAAGATCCTTCTCACTTAAAGTGGACCCCTCACAAAGACACAAAAATCTGTATAAAAATCTCAATAAAAGTTGTTTTCAAATTACACATGAAATCCAAATTCAAATGTTTATTAAAGCATTCATAGCTGTTTTAAGCTCATTTAAAAATCTCAGCTGTCAATCAAATATTTTCTGCCACTCCTCTATGCCTTAGGCATAGAGGTTGGGCAGAAAATTACTTTCACTTTCCATTCATCACTTCCTAGATGTCACTGCTCCCCACACATTCCCCC
>CM044442.1:68023799-68046514 GCA_024363595.1 Xenopus borealis
ATATATATATATATATATACTTAGACTGTTCTTTATTGATACAGTTAGAACTGATGAAGAATGTAAATAAAGCACCATCCCACAGTATTTTTATTATAATTGAATTGAATTAGTCTTTACTATATTCTTTGCCTTTAATTTCCTTTTTTTTCAATTTTGTATTTTGTTTTTCAACAGCAAAACCCTGATTTTCTGATAAAAACAAAAGTGCCCTCTCTGTGCTCAGACTGAACTCTGAAGGGAATTTTAGACGATGTGTAGGATGTGAGCAGACATCTTGTCATGTATTGCTGAAATTGATTGCATGATGATGCCTTGCAATTATGTTCTTTACCAAGACACACTAAACATAAACTTCTGCACAAGACATTTAAAGGTCAAGCATTAAGTTTTTCCTTGTTTTTTTTAGAAGTGGTATAAATATGTTTTTTTAGAGAAGGTTATATTTTCAAGAGGTGAATATTCCAATCTCTTTCAAATTTAAAGACACATATTTTGTAATGCACTATGATGTGTTTACTGATCCTTATCGCACCATTCACCTGCAACAGATAGCACATATTTGGGTTATTCATGTGTTCCAATAGATCTTGCAGTCCTTAGGCAAGAATGCTCTAGTATAAATATAAATCACAGTATCAAAATAATAATTTAAGCAAATCTTCAAAATGAAAAATACATAAATTATGCAATTTTTTGATAGATTTGTAAACACCGGCTTTACTCCAATGCATTTTGTGTGAGACAAAAGCTGCAAAAAATTCCACTGACTTGAATGTATTTTGTGAAAAAGAATGTCCATTGTTTCAGTGCATTCCATTCCATTTTTTTCATCTTTCAGTTTCTCTGCAGTTTTGCAAATTTTATGGTGTAGCAAAATAGGGCAGATCTCTTATTACTAACCACAAAACAAAAGAAGGGCCTGTCAATGTAAAGATTGTAACTCTTAACATAATTCACAACTATAGTATTCTAACATATGACTTAAATCTGTAAATATGGAAGCCATGAAGCCATTGAGCTTTATTTCATTTGAGTGGGCACCAAACAAAACTGAACAAAAAAAATCAGGAGAGCATAATTTTATCTAGACAAACAATTCAGATGAATCATCATGTCCCACAATGTGACTTGATTTAATTATGTCTTCCCTTTTTATTTAAAATAAATACTAAGACGTGCCATAGTGCTGTCAAAACAATATTTGGTCCATGTGAGGAATTGTGGAATGTCGCTTATGTGAAAATAAGTGAGGTGTTTAGCTCAGAGACAACATCTGCAACTAATGCAATGTTATATATCAGTCACCTTCATCTAGTAAAAGCAGGAAATGTGGCCCATATGTCAAGCTCCTCTACACTGAAGATCAAACAACTTTAACAATCTGTGTATTCACACCTACGAAAGTCACTAAAACAAAGAAAAGATGGTTCTTTTCTACAGTAACCTGCTACTTCATCTGTACACAAGTTAATGGCAGACACAACCTTAAATGAATATGTAATACTGTATGAAAAATATAACATAATCATTTCAAACTTGTAAAGTAAAGGCTGCCATAATTTTTAAATATAATTTATGCAGAAGCAAACATTCAAACGTTATAAAAGATTATACTACCAAATATATAATTTAGTTAGCATTAACAACTTAGTTTTCTTAATATAGGTTATATATCATTTGGGAGCAGTCAATTATAAGTTCATCACACTTATGGGAAGATTTTCTAAAGGTCGAATTTGAGGGTTTAAAAATCCTCGAATTTGACCATCGAATTTAAAGGGAAAGTAAAATACTTCGAATTCAAAGTTTTTTTACCGCAATTCGGTCAAACAAAAAAAATTTGATCGAACAATTAAATCGTTCGAATCGAGCAATTCGAACTAATTTAACCATTCCATAAAATTTTTTTATTCAATCTAAAAATTATTTAAAACACCTATGGGAGCTTCCCATAGGGTTTTAAAGCAATTTGGTAGGTTCAATCTGGTGAACTGGCCTATATAATTTTTTTAAAGGGGAAGTACTTCAACCATCGAATGATCGAATAGTCGAATAGATTTTTATTCAATCTATTCAATTCAATCAAATTTTTCAAATTGGATGGTCGAAGTCCCTTAATTTGCATATTCGAAAATTTGCCCAATCGAAATTTTTCAATTTGATCGAAATTTGAATCCTTCAGACGAATTTGATAAATCTGCCGCATAGTATTTTCAATGAGCGATCTAACTTCCTTCAAATTGAGTTTCTGTCTAAGCTGTGAAGCCTTGTATGTCAAATGGTACTAATGTGTGTTCCATCTGCTGACCAGTCTGAAAGACTTCAAGTTCAGTATATGAGTCAGCTACCAACTGATATACTTAGGTATGGGGGCAGCCATTCTAAGGTGAAAAAAGGAGAAAAGGCTCATGATACACAGCAGATGACAGATCAGCTTTGCAGTATACAATTGGTTTCTTCAGAACTTATTTATTATCTACTGTGTATCATGTGCTTGAAGGCTGCCCCAAAGCTACACAACAGTTTTATCAGTGTAGGGCAACAGTGAGTCATAACGTCATTCCTTTAATTTTTTGCTGTTACTGTTCCTTTAAAGTCTGCCATGCTCCTAAATAACCATTTTCCTCTGAAGATATTTATCACATTTCTCTTTTATGATACTGACCTACTCCTCGAAATAGTAGTAGAAAGTAGCATAAAGACGGTCAAGTTAGTGTGCTGAAATAGTAAGCTGAACAACAACGCAGAAAAAAGGACAGCTACTCTTACTAATTGCTATAAATGTGTGTTCGCTGCCTTAATAAGTACTTTATGGGATTTTTCTTATAACTACCTTTCATATTAAGATTATTTGATTAATTGCACACCCACTATCTCTGGCCAAGAAATGCCCTTTATTCCCACATGTCTCATTTCATTCACACAAGTAAAAACTCCCTATAAATTAGTGACATCAGTTTTTATCATGAAAATGTACATTTAACCATTTTTGGATTATATTAAAGCCAATATCTGGGGTATTTTGCTGTCAAAAATTAACTGCTAGTTAAGAAATTTGCTGTTTCTGTCTAAGCCTTTAGTTGTTAGACAAATAATTCTTGTTTTGTGAATCCATTCTAGAGAGCCTATGGAGTTGAATATGGAGTAAAATAAAATTGTAGCAAACAAAAAAAATTCCCCAAGGCAGAACACAGTACTATATAAACATATAAAGCACTATAAGTGTATAAATAAAGGTATCAAATTTATACCACTTTGTTATTTTTTATTTTAAAAGGGTTGCCCTATAATAAAGATTTAAATTGAAATATGAACAAATAAGGAAATGGCAGAATGAAAAACAAGTTCATAACATGATAAGAAGTCAGGGCTAGCAGCAGGCTGAAACATGAATCTATTATCAGGCCGAAGATTGATTAATCAGGGCCCAGAGAGTTTGAGGTAGGCCAAACAAGACCAAGAATGTTTAACAGACCAGAGGTCAAAGCAGGAAATCAAATGATAGGTAGATCATGGAACAAAACTCAAACATCTAGCAATGAACATGTGGAGGAGGGTGACTTAAATAGCCACTTAACTGGCCAATAATTAACACACATAGATATTGGTGGCAAAGCAATCCTTGAGTAGACAAGATATGGTGATACAAATGTTCCATTCATTCCACATACTGGATTCATGTTTGTACATCTTTATAACAAAATATATATGGAGGTAATATAGAAGAGTGGGCAAGGCTTGCTCTGGGTCTAGTAAGTTGTCCCAACCAATCAAATATTTGATTTGAAATAACACATCAGTAAATACAACCTGCTGATTGGTTGGCATGGGTTACTATAAGCTATGCAACGTTCACATTTCATTTCATCTCATCTCTAGCATCTCTAGCATTTGTGTAGGTGAGCATTTAGGGAACAGTTATCATAACATGGTCTCCTTTGAGATTCTGTCGTAGAGGCATTTCTATAAGGGAGTAACTAAAACAATGAATTTCAGGGGTGCATACTTTGACAGTGTAAGGGCATCTCGGCATCATATTAAGCGGAAAAGGCTTTTCACAGGGTTAAACATTGAACAAAAATGAGAAGTCTTTAAAATGCTGCTTAATAAATATACATCAGTATATTCTGCTTGTAAGCAAGGAACATTGTTGCAAAGCAAAACCTTTTGGTTCAATAGAAGAGGTGGGTAAGAAAAGACATGCTTTTAAGGCCAGTTAGTCTGACGTCGGTGGTAGGAAAGACTAATTTAATTTCTTTTTATGAGAAGGTAAGCAGGGACCTCGATTCTGGGGTGGCAGTGGATGTTACAGATGCAGTCACTTTGGATTGTGTGCTTAATGCGTCGTGACTTAACTCATTTATCCCATTTATCCCACTTATCACAGAATATTGTGTCACAGTATCCCATCCAATTAAAGAGTTCACCATTGAAAACAATGGTGCTTTGGTATGCTAATGAAAAGGTTAAATGCATTAAATGAGTTAAGATAACTTTAGATAACACAGTTTCTTCAATTAGCCCTGAGTCACGACACATTTATCTTACAAATCCAAGTGACTGCATCTGTATTTACTTAGACTTTGCTAACGCATTCGATACAGTGCCACACAGAAGGTTACTGGTTAAATTAAGGAATGTTGGCCTGGAACATAGTAGTTGTACCTGTAAATAGGACTGGCTAAAAGATAGACTACAAAGAGTATTGGTAAATGGAACATATTCTAATTGGACCAGTTTTGTTAGTGGAGTACCAGAGGGCTCTGTACTGGGTCCCTTGCTTTTCAACTTGTTTATTAATGACCTGGATGTGGGCATTGAAGGTATGTTTTCTATTTTTGCAGATTATACTAAATTGTGAGAACTATAGGTTCCATGCAGGATGCTGCCACTATGCAGAGTGAATTGTCTAAGTTGGGAAACTGGGCAGCAAACTGGAAAATTAGTTTTAATGTTGATAAATGTAAGTTTATGCACTTTGGCAAATAAAATATAAATGCAAGTTATACACTAAATGGCAGTGTATTGGGAGTTGACTTAAATGAGAAGGATTTGGGTTTTTTTATAGATAACAAGTTGTCTAATTCTGGGCAGTGTCATTCTGTAGCTACTAAAGCAAATACAGTTCTGTCTTGCATTAAGCATAAACTCAAGGGATGAAAATATAATTATACCTCTTTATAGATCCCTAGTAAGACCTCATCTGGAGTATGCAGTGCAGTTTTGGACTCCAGTCCTTAAGAGGGATATAAAAGAGCTGGAGAGAGTGCAGAGACGTGCAACTAAGCTAGTTAGAGGGATGAAAGACAAATTATGAGGGTAGACTGTCCAGTTTGGGGTTGTTTTCTCTGGAAAAAAGGCGCTTGCGGGGGGACATGATTACACTTTACAAATAAATTAGAGGACATTATAGACAAATATCAGGGGACCTTTTTAAAGGGGTTGTTCACCTTTGAGTTAACTTTTAGTACAATGTAGAGAGTGATATTCTGAAACAATTTGCAATTGGTTTTCATTTTTTATTGTTTGTGGTTTTATAGTTATTTTTATTCAGCAGCTCTCTAGTTTTCAGTGTCAGCGATTTGGTTTCTAGGGTACAAATTACCCTAGCAACCCTGCATTGATTTGAATAAGACACTGGAATATGAATAGGAGATGGACTGAATAGAATGATAAGTAATAAAATGTGGCAATAAAAATACATTTGTAGCCTTACAGAGCATTTGTTTTTAGATGGTGTCAGTGACCCCCATTTGAAAGCTACAAAGAAACTGAAGAAAATTGCAAATCATTAAAAAACTATGAAAAATAAATAATGAAGACCAATGGCAAAGTTTCTTAGAATTGGCCCATCTTCAATATACTAAAAGTTAACGTGAAGGTGAACCACCCCTTTAACCATAAAGAGGATGACTGCACCAGAAGCAGCGTAGGTGGTTCTTCACAGTGAGGACAGTGAGGCTGTGGAATGCACTGGTGGGTGATGTTGTAATGGCTTATTCTGTTGATGCTTTTAAAAGGGGCTTGGATGGTTTTTTGGACAGACATAATATCAAAGGCTATTTTGATACTAAACTCTACAATTAGTATAGCTATGGGCATATACGCTTTGTGTGAAAGAATGGAGGTCTGTGTGTGTATGCTGGGTTTTAACTTGAACTTGATGGACTTTGTCTTTCTTTAATCCAATTTAACTATGTAACTATGTAACTATATTTCCCCATGAGTATTTCAGCAGAGTAGATGCAGTTGGTTGTTGTGGAATACAACATTTTCACCTTTTATGTTATCAATCATCATTTTCCAGTTCACAAAACAGACTCCTTCTTATTGTAAAAGTGCTGAAGCCTTTCCATTGTCCTGTGGTAAGGCTATTGTTCTATACTGCCTGGACTGCATTGAATATTGCTGGACTATGGACTATATTTTTTTTCTCCTTAACATCTGGTCTCTGGCAGAGCCATTGTACCATTTTTGCATGGTCTGCCTGTGTTTTTGGGATTACCAGTGTCCAACCTACTGGGTCCTAATGTGTCCACTAAAATACAAAATGTTGCTTGAATGTCTAATCTATGTGAAAAAGGTAATTGTCAAAATATATATATAAAAGGGTCTTTATAAAAGGGTCATTATACCTCCAACAACATATCTATGTGTTTCGATCCACAAAGTATAGTCAACAGGATAAATAGGATTTAGCAACCACACCTAAATAAATGTTTGCTTGTGTTGCATAACACTTTTTATTATTTAGTGTTTTATAATTGGCCATTGCAAAATAAAGTATTATATATTGTCTTCTCTGTTTTCCCCTGTGTCAAGAGCAAGAATAGGGTTGATGAAAGCTTTTTATTGATTTTCTCAGCTTGACTGAATTCAGACCTTTTATATTCCTTTCATTTAAGTCCAACAATTCATAGATTAGAAGTGTCAAAATTGGACCACAAGATCTAAACTGCACACACACCTTAGTAGAATTTTCCACTATTGAAATTAAAATAAAATAATTGGAGATTCTGTGGTCATTTTCAAATAAAAAAGAAATGTTCAAATGCACTATTAAGGGGTTGATTTACTAAGGGTCGAAGTAAAATTCTAATAAGTTTTGAATTTCAAAATTTAGAATTTCAAAGTAATTTTGGGATACTTCGACTATAGAATAGCCCAAAATTCGATTTGAATTGGTAAAATTCGAATTTTTGAATTTTGAAGTACTGCCCCTTTAAAAATCCTTCAATTTCGACTAATCACCAGCTTAAAGCTGCAAAATTGCCATTTTAGCCGATGGGGACCTCACAGAACTTGGCCAGAAATTTTTTCCAAGTTCTGAGAATTCAAAGGATTTTGGTGAGAATTGTTCGATCGAATTGAATTATTTGAACGATTTGAACAATTTTCATTTGCTCAAATACGTTTTTCGATCCAAAATGCCCATATTCGATCAAAAATGACCCGCCAAAAAAATTTGAGGGTAGAATTTGGAAGTATTTTCCACTTCAAAATTCGATACTTAGTAAACTAGCCCCTAATTGTTAAAGGGGTGGTTGACCTTTAAGTTAAGTATGTTATAGCAGCTTTCACGTGGACTATAGCAGCTTTTCAAGTTGACTAATTTTTTTGTACTTTCTGAATTATTTGCATTCTTCTCATTCCAACTGTCAATCTATAAAACATGTTCTGTAAGGCTACAAATTTATTGTTATTGTCACTTTTTCTTACTCATCTTTCTATTCAAGCCCTCTCCTTTTCATATCCCATTAATTCATATTTTATTCAAATTAATACAACTGAAAACTAATTACAAAGTAACTCTTTCTACATCATACGGGGAGGCAGATTTATCAAATGTTGGATTTCAAACTCATTTGAATTTTTTGATACTCTAATCCTATATAATAGTTCAAGTGTCTCTGCGTCCAGTCCCTGTGTCCGTGGAATTGCGCTACTGTGCATGTGTCGCATGGACCGAATTTGCCAGTTTTGGCCACTAGAGGTCGCCAATCACTAGCTAATGCTATCAGTACCAGTACTTAGAATAGAGACAGCAAACTACCATGGAAGTCTGGTGGTGAAGTGTATAAGGTAAATGCATCTGACCAGTGCTTTTAGTGTTCAATTCCCATTGAGTGATAATTTATGCTAGCAAAGTAGATAGACGCGCAACTTCGCACCCTTAAGCTGTGGTGTGTTTTAGCATTGTAGGTGATAGTCTGAAAAACGTAAATACGTTACCGTTCGCCAAACAGAGTGTAAATTCGCACGTTAGTGAATTTGCGTAGCGCAGGCGAAAATTCGCCAACAACAATTCTGTTTTTATAAATGTTTGACTACATATGTTCTAGCGCCCGTTAATTTAACAGGCTTAATGTAAAGTTCAAGTGTCTCTGCGTCTAGTTCCTGTGCGCGTTGAATTGCGTTACTGCGCATGTGCCGCATGGACAGTCTCTGGCGAATTTACGCTAGCGAAGTAGATAGATGCGTAACTTCGCACCCTTACGCTGTGGCGTGTTTTACCATAGTGGGTGATAGTCTGAAAAACGTAAATACGTTACCGTTCGCCGACCAGAGCGTAAATTAGCACATTAGTGAATTTGCGTAGCACAGGCGAAAATTCGCCTACAACAATTCTGTTTTTATAAATGTTTGACTACATATGTTCTAGCGCCCGTTAATTTAACGGGCTTGTAGGGGAATGTAATATAAGTCGGTAAGGCAAAAACTATTCGCAATGCGAAAAGTTATGCCTCTGTGCGAATAATTTTTGCTTTGCGCGAATTTAATATAGCTTTTGCAAAACTGGAAACTGTTTAGTGACCACTTCCGACGGTGGAAGAGAGTTTGCGAATTTTACAGCTTGCGCCAATGCGCAGTCAATGTAATAAAACTTCTTACTGAAAAAGTCGTTATGTTTGCTCCTAAAGATTACGACACCTTCAAGCACTTCTTAAGAGTGCGCAATTAAAATTCGCAATGCGCAATGAAAAGTCGCAATGCGCAATTAAAATTCGCAATGCAATAACAGTTTAAGGAACAATATTACATTGCGATATGTGGATTTTTAATCTTATTGATGCGCATTCTTTTGCTCTTTGCGAATTTAATTACATTCCCCCCTTAATGTCTAGTATTATCTATATTATCTCAATATTCAATTGTGAATAGCTAAAACTTGGCCAATTGTACCGATCCAAAAACTGAAATCGAATCCACTGTGAATTTGACCATGAATGGAGTATGCATTTGGTAGGGACCTTGTTGTCAATTTTTTTTCATTAAAGTCTAAAAAAAGTCATTCCACATATGGGTAAATGTGCAGTGTCTGTCTGTTGGACAATAGTTAGAGTGCTGCCTCTTGTTTCAATATTGTTGTTTACTTTGTAAATATATGAAGTAGCATGATAACTATTATACATATACAGGATTGGGATCTTTTATCTAGAAACCCCCTTGCTGGTAACTAAGTGGCATGAATCCATATTGGTAGTGATGGGCGAATTCGCGGCGAATACCCGCGATTCGCCGCTGGTGAATAAATTCGCGAAATGCCAGCAAAAATTTGCCGTAAAAAATTCGCACAAAAAACGAGTCGTGCGTCGGAAAATCGCGACACGCGTCGGAAACAACGCGACGCGCGTCGGAAACAACGCGACGCGCGTCCAAAACGATGCACGACTCCTTACGCAAATTTTTTCGCCAATTCGCAAATTTCTCAGGAAATTCGCAAATTTTTCAGCGAAGCGAAACTCGTGAGATTCGCCCATCACTACATATTGGTTGCAAAAACAATTTTCCAGGGTTATTTAGGGGGTTATTTATTACAGTCCAAATGTCAAAAACAAAAAATTGGAGTTTTTTTTTGCAATAAAATCTGAATTTTTAAGTGTAATTATTCCCTGAGGATGGAAAAAGTCTGAATCTGAAAATCCAGCAACTCAGTCTTGCCAAGGTTGCATATATTAGTCAGTGGGACAGAACCCTATCCTATTTGGAATTTCTGTGGTCTGAGCTGAATTAGCCTGACTATCCAACTGTTTCAGACTTTTGCAGGTAAAAATCCAAAAAATTCTGACTTTTTGGGAAAAAGCTGGAAAAAAAACGAGTGATTCGGGAAAATTTAAAAAAAAACCCAGTACAATTCAGATTTTTGCTTGGTTTTATCAAGTTTTTTCCCCTATCCAATTAATTTTTTTTTTAAATAATAAATAAGGTCAAATTGTGGATTACAGACTTTTTAAAATAAAATTATTAGAAAAATAGGATTTTGATAAATAAGGCCTTTCATTTTGATATGTTTACAGTATTAAGTAGACTTTTAGTAAGATGTAAATGATGGAAAGATCCCTTATTTGGAATATCACAGGTCTTCAGAATTCTGAATAATAAATCCAATACCTAAAAATTTGCAACATGCTTTAAATTCAAGGGGCAGGTTTTCCCTGTGACTTTTTCAGCACACAGTAGGTTGAAGTCTATGGGGCACATTTACTAAGGGTCAAAGTGAAAATTTGAATTAAAAAACTTAGAATTTTGAAGTAAGTTTTGGATACTTCGACTATTGAATAGCCCAAAATTCGAATTGAAAGAATTTGAAAATACAAATTTTAGAATTTCAAAGTGCTGTCTCTTTAAAAACTTTGATACTTCATCACCTTAAATCTGCCAAATTGCTATTTTAGCCTATGGAGGACCTCCTGGAATGTTTTTTAAATTTTTTGAAATTCTAAGGATTTTTGCCAAAATCGTTCGAAGCGAATAATGCATTTTTATTCGATTGAAAACATACCATATGGTCTATGTTCGATTGAAAATGCCCTTAAAAATCCGATGGTTGAATTTCAATTTTTTTTATAATTAAAAATTCAACCCTTAGTAAATCTGCCCCTTTGGGTGTTTTTTGCATTAGGAAACCTGACAACATTTGCTCGTAACTACCTATAGTCAATGACTTTTGAATCAAACACACAAGCGTGATGTCTAGGAATTATCTTAGACTCCCATCTTTCTCTTTCACCACATATCAACATTTGTCAAATCTACTGTAGTTGTATACATCTGCCCAATATTGCTCAGATACGACCATACCTCCATCATATACTTTACAACTAAAATACTTAACCACTGAAATTTCATGTTTACAGGCCTTGCAACACATTGCCTTTCACAACTCCAATCAGCTCTATATGCTGCAAGCCTCATTTATCTATAAATCATTTAGCTCCACAATAGTTGTTCAGTTAAACATACTGCATCCCTTCACTGGCTTCTTAGTCTCAAATTCAAATTACTAGCATTCATATTCAGGCCCTTAATGATGAAACCCCTCCCAATATTTCAGTTCTGGTCTCAAAATACACTCCTTTGCACAACTTACACTTTACTTCTGAGCTTTTCTTTCTTTGAGCTACCAGACTGGCCAGATATGGTATGACTTTGACGTAGTTGGGCAGCTTAAATATATTGCAATATATGAACAAACAATCCGTGTTTTTTAAAGGGTAAGGCATTGTTACTGTGATTAATGGTTTTTTTTTTGTACTTAAACTCCCAATTCTAACTTCAAATCAAGGAGTAACTAAGATTAAAAAAAATTTCAATGTAAAACTTTGGCATCTTTACAAGGTGATGTAGAAGTAAATTTGAAATGTCCAATTCAAACTTTAATCAATTCAAGTTTTCCAAATTTTTTAAGCTATTCCACTATTTTAGATAAAATGAAAAAATTCAAGTTTTTTTATATGAGAGGTAGAATAGGGGGGTTACTAAAGGTGCATTTTGAATTGATGTGAATTTTATTTTACTCTAATACATTCAAAATTACTCACAACTCAAAAAAAATTTAACGTCTAAAATATGATCAAATATGAAGAACCCGAAAATTGTTCAAATTGAATACAAATATTTGAATTGTATTTGAAAAAAACTTAAATATCAGGACAGCTATTAACATCTTTAAATGGGTCAATGCACCTCTGCAATTGACTTGTACAGATGAATCCATTTTGGATTGTGTGTTTGACACAGAATAACTAAACTCAGGTATCCCATTTTTCCCACTTAACACAGAATATTGTGTCACAGCCTCCCATCCAATTAAAGAGAGTTCACCATTGAAAACAATCGTGCTTTGGTATGCTAATGAAAAGGTTAAATGCATTAAATATAAAGATAACTTTAGATAACACAGTTTCTTCAATTAACCGTGAGTCACGACGCATTTAACACACAAATCGAAGTGACTGCATCTGTAAATGAATTTGGCAAATTTTAGGTGGCATATATTCGAACAAGAGCCGATTCCATGTTCGAGGGTCGATAAAGCTCACATTCAAATTTACTTTTGAATCGGTGCTTTTCAATTCAAATTTGCTGTTACATAAAGAATATGAAAATTTTGAATTTACCATTCGAACCTTAATAAAGCTGTCCCTTAAACACTAATTAAAATTTTGATTAGTTCTTCTCGTATATAAAACAAGAGTTCATTACAAAACTGTGTATACATTTACATGGTGTTCGTGGTAAAAATGATTTTGTTTATTATTTTTATGGCATTATTCTTAAGTCTTTATAAGTTTGTCCTTATATTCCCTGCAAACTGTGTTTTTATGTATTGTTTGCATTTAACATTTTTAAATATTATCGTAAAAATTTAAAGACAAATGTATTCAAATATTTTACTTATTTTATTTCTTTTTCAGAACTCTTAGGTATTTTATTGTCATGTCTCTGTCACTGACTGGCACAGATTATGAAAGAAGATAAATTGTTTTTCAACTTCAAACAATATAAGAAAAGAAAATACAAGAAATGTGGTCAGGTTAAAACATGGCATTATAGAAGGATTCTCAGTGAACATCATAATCCAGTGCCCTGTTGTGAACAGTTGCACAGCTTTAGTTAGGCAATGGTAAAAAGAACTTATAAATACATCTTGTGCTTTTAGATGAACAATGTGTTTTTAGATGAGCAATGTGTAATAGCAGATTTAGCTACTCTCTTGAGAAGTGATACATGTCCCTTTTCATCGATATTGAAATGCGTTTATCTCTGTGAAGATATAAGATGTTTTCATTATTATTAGTAGTATAATTATCATCATTAGAAAGCTCAGAAATTTGGCATCTTATTTAAACAACCAATTCATTATTTTTTATTAATTTGTTCTCTCTAACAATGATAATACAGAACCTAATATTGACTAGACCATTGGCAGCAATGTCTAGTATCTTGTCTTCACCTGAACAAGGGATCAGCTTTTTACTATGCAGGTTACAATACTGCTCCTTTATATGAGTTGACAGCTACAAGTTATTGGAGTTTTACCTTATATAATCCCCAGACCTTAGCTCATTTACTGGTCATTGAATATCAGATGCTTGGGTCTTATGAATCATGTTTCCTATTTGTTTATTCTGGTTCCTGACTCCTGCCCTGGTTCTATCCCTTGTATTGATTTCCTGGTTTTGACCCTGGCTTGATTCTGTTCTTGAGTATGTTGGTTATTGGCTTTGACTTGGTCCATCTGACAATTTTGTTGTTACTGGGTCTTCCCAGAGTTATATTTTTGTTTTTCCCCAGTGGAAGTCTTGTGGATAAGACCTAAAGGCACCTGAGTAGCTTAGCTTGGCCAGTACCAAAGCCAAATGTGGCTGCTAATATTAGAAGAGCTGCCTGGGCCCGAATCCAGTTACTCTGCTGGGGGTTGGAATTGCCTTACAAGACACAATCCTACTGAACTTTTACAATAAAATCCAGTACATCACGGTAAGAAGCAAACATTTTTCATGAAAACCCATGGTTTAAAGCATTCTGGATAATGACCCTATACAGTATACATAATACATGTGAGTGGTATATGTTCAGGGCAGCAGGCTCTATAAAGAGTTAAGAGAGTAGTTATGAGGAACTGATGACTTACCCTACATACAGTACATGTAGGGAAAGTTTAACACCAGATCTAACCTCTATATAAGGAACACATCAGCGTATTTATTGTTTGGTTAGTCTATTTATGAGGTTTGTTCAGTTAACCTCAGAATTCAAACTCACATGCACTCTGCATGCAAGTTTTTAATCAACAGCAATGGTCATTCTGCCATGTGACCATGATCATAATCTAGCCAATGGCTAATGAAACCTAAGCAAGTCACAAAGAAAGACTGCAAGACAGCAAAGGTTAACTGTTCATTCCTTCACTTCCGAAAGGAATTTCTTCATGCTGCAAGATCAGTAAAAAGCATATATAAAACAATATTATATATTAGAGGACCAATTTTTCCTTCAAGTTCATCCAAACATCTATCTTTTGAACGTGATTTACATTTGCATTTTCTTTAAAATTAGGTTGTGCTTATTTCAAGTGCATTGTTGTTTTTAATGGTGTAAAAGAAAATGCATATAGTTTAATCCTCTCTGTTGTACAGTCCCATTTTTGTATTCTCATGAGATCATAAGGTTTCCTTCATTGTTGATTGTGATGTATTCCTAGTTATTTTACTGAAAGAGTTAGCAGAATAAATATTGTTAATTCCTGTTTTGTACTGAAATTAACTAAAATGTCATGCAGATTATAAGACTTTTGACGTTCAGCTGCCTTTTCTGGAACTTATCAAAACAATGAAAATACTGTCTTAGGCTCTTGAGAATTCCTGTATGAAAATCAATCAAACGTGCCTGCTTTTCAATCTAACTCTTAATATTTTTTCTTTGAATGAGATAACATAATCATTATAATTATACCATAAAAACTGAAGGTCACATTTTGATTAATTGCATCAACATAGCACTATATTGAGGAGAAAATAACACTGGGTTGTATGTATTTGGTTCAAGGAAGTGAAATGTTAGCATTCTGCTTATGATGGTATTGTGTTTCTTTTTTAATATACTCTCTGATCTCCACAGATTGACTAAATATAATACCCAGTTAAGAACAACATGAATCAGTTCTTTTTCTCTTCTGGAAAATGGACTTGAATTGCTTGCTGTAGATTTTAAGGTTATGTTTTCATATCCAAAGAAATAAATAAAAATGTTCTAAATTAATTCAGCAGTTTAAATTATTTTCTATAGTACATCACAACCATAGACCCAAATTTATGAAGCTTGGTTATGCTAATGATGTGCATATGCTCAGTAAATATAAACAATGTCTCCTGCAGTCACTCTATTTCTCTATTTTCACCTTCTCTCTTATCCTGAATTTCCCTCTCTCTCTCCCCTTGTGTTTCACCCTTTCTCTCACTCCCGCAGTCTTGACATGTGCTCTATATGCTGAACATGTTTAATGACTTCCTAGGACTATTGATCCCTAAATTATTACTAGGAAGATATAATTAACACATTCTACTGACAGTAATGTGTGTTTCTTTTGACAAAAGGTAATATTTGATTTTTCTGGACAGCCCTCATCAAGAAAGTGCTTTGTTAAAACACAGCTGCTGCATGTTTGAATAATCAGAAAAAGAATCATAATGGTAATTAATACAATGCTCAAGAGTGGATACAGTTAATCATTTTCCTAGACTTTAAAAGAACTGGTATTTTATCTATACCTTTCTTATCCCTGTAGAATAAGGGGTTTTGTAAACTCTTTTTTTTAAGGCCCATATCTTCTAAGTAATTATATTCAATGAGTTTCATCTTCTTGTCCATTTAAGTAAATATCCTCTTGGGTATATTCCAAGTCCTGTTTGTGTGTCTTATCACCTACATGTTAGATTATGCCTATGATGAATAGACACAATAATGAGGTGTGCAGTACTTGTATTAGCCAGCACATCTGTAATTCCCTCTGCATATGTGGAAGAGGCTTTTTATGGGTTAAAACTACTAGCTAAGAATTGTGTTGACATTCAGCTACATATATTGTGTAGTATATGCATTGTGGCAACTGACAATCAGAAAAATTAAATGATGGCTGACAAGGAAAGCAGCTTAGCCTTAGAGAACTGTGAGTGTGTTTGTGAGATATGTAATAGTTTTGTCAAATGCATACATATATGTTGGGGGGGTGTACAAAAAGAATACCCATCATTAAGTTTATTTTATATATCTGAAGCAAATATAGTGCAGATAGTCTATTCTTGTAATAAGTAAAAAGTAATGTATGCTGTTTAAATACATATTTTCCTACAGGACATATAAATACTCATCAGCAGTGTTTATTGTGGTAGTTACAGACATTTATACTAGACTTGGCCACCTAAAGAGGTCTTTGGCATCTTGACAAAAATATATCTCAGATTTTATATGCAAGGGAATATTCTAGCAATACACTTCTAGTGTTGTCTCCAGGCTTTTAAGCTTACATAAATATACAGCATTTAGCAAAACAATTGCTAAATTTAATCTGTACTGCATAACGTACTTAAAGAACAGACCAACAATCCTTGTCGTATGTACAATATAATTCTGCATTTAATTTTAAAAATCCAGAGTAAATTTGCATCAGCACAGTTACCATATGTTGTAGGAAATAAATAAAAAATGTTAAAGTGTTTTAAATGTGCCTTCGTTGTCTGGACTTTAAGTTTAATTTAATACATTAACTTGCTATTTTGCTTTTAACAACAAACATGATTTTGAAAATTACTAAATTAGTGTATGCATCTGCATTTTAAGAGTATATATACACACATACACATACATAAATATCTGCTCTGAAATCTGTTTAGCGGAAAAAGAGTATCCAGGTGAAGTTTGCACTCAGGTCATATTTGCACAAGATCATTTGGTCATTTCCACACAAAAAAACCCATATCGTCACAAATCAAAGGTTTCTCTCTAATAAACGCCTGGCATTTCTGAGCAGTAGTTTTAGTATCTTTACTGAGCTATAGGCTGAATCCCAAGTATTTCCCTTTTTTAAGCTCAGCTGTACATGCCACATCTTTGTATGCTTAAACTGAACTACATCCAGACAAAAAGGAAGATTTCAGCTACTGGACTTGTTAGTTTAGCACACACATGAAACAAAAGGCTCTGTGCTGCACACTTGAGATAATACTGTACAGAAAATGCAGCTGATTCTATGCATAGTAACATCTTGCCAAATATAAATCACCCTGCATTGACTGTGCCAGTGCTGCTCTGCAGTGTAGATTATATGCTGGAATAATGAAGTGCTGTTTAATTTAACCTTACCTTGGCTGACTTGCCCTAAACTGCTGTCAACGAACTTATTTTTTGAAGAAGAAAATAGGGAGTTTCTTACTGCTCCCAGCACAGCTGCTCTTATGTCCTCAGAGAGGCAAGCGACTCCAGCACTGTGCACCTTCAAAACCCTCAGCTTGTCTGCTGTGCTGCTGCAGCTCACTGGGGCTGCTCCGATTGGTTACTGATCACTGCCCTGCCTCCGTCTTCTCCTCCTCCCATCTGCTTTCTTAGCAGTCTTTCCTCTTTGCTTTTCTTATCCTGTATGATTTTCCCCCCTACAGTATGCCTAAAATATTGATATGACTCACACTATGGCTTGGAAGAAGCAGACAGGTGCACAGCAAGTCTGTATCCTGCTAGATTCCAGTCTGAACAGCCTTCTGGGAGGGGTTTTAGTGCAGGGCACGAGCAGGCAGTAGCTGCAAGGTCCTAAGTAATAACAGCTGTGTTGCTGGCCGTGGTGCTGAAAGCACAATGAAAGAAAATGTAATTCCAACAAACATTGCACAACACATTAATTAAATATAATATTTTTAAGAAATGCATCTGAAAAGCAGTATTTATGTATCCCTTTCTGTTTTCTGTTCTCTGTAACTTGAAGCAATTTAGTCAGTTCTTCTACAGGTCTGTTATTCAGATGACTTCTGCTACATTCTTTCAGGGTTTAGAACCAGGAGTGGAGTGAATATAAATAGTTAGCTATTGTGTCAACAGTTATTACACTGTCAATGGACATAATTTAATTGTATGTACAGTATATTAACATTTACACTAGTAATGTCATGTTTCTTACCACTGTTTGCCCGTCCATGATTAGATCATTTGTTTCTAATGTTTGTTGTTCTAATGTCTAATGTTGTTTGTTATTCAATTGCTGCATCTATAATTATTTATCTTACTGTACATCAGTATTATTGTATACCTTTTAATTTGAACCAGGAGATTTCAACATGTTAACCCCAAGCTCTCAGAGTCTGAAAGTAGCGTGGAGTATGTTATGAGTGTTAGTCAAGTAAGAACTGTGGTTCATCCTTTATTTAACTTTCCCTAAACGAACTCCATGTCAGTACGTAATGGGATAGCCCCAACTCCCTCTCCCCAAGCATTTAAAAGACCAACCACACCCACTTTCTTTTCCTTCTCTTTTGCTTTTGGCTTTGCTCAAAAACCATTGGAAGTAAAATTTTCTTTTTAACCTTGGGAAAGCATTAGGCCTGCCCTGAAGGTGTCCTAGGGACAGGGGTTCTCATATCTTGAGTTTTCTGTGCTTCAGCTTTTGGATCAGGTAAGGCACTGGTGTGCAATGTTTGCTACTCCTTATCTGCCTGTGTTTCAGTTGCCTCCCTATACTGTTGTCAGGTCATTTGGTGGCAAGTGCTGTTCCTCCCATCCATGTGCCCTCACGACCTGTCCAAACGGCGTCCAGTGGCAGTGGTGTATGTGGCCCCTACACCCAATTTTTTACGGAGAGGGGGGTGGCAGTTAGTTAAGCATAATTAGTTAGATGCCTGAACCTTACTGCCCCCTGTTACTTTTGTTTTCTTTCTTTTATGTTTTAAAGGAGGCAGTCTCAGCGGTAATGAAAATCAAAAAAGACAAAAACTAAAGTTGCTCTATAGACTGCTCCAGCGAATATAACAGCAACTCGGGCCCCGACAGGAGGCACTAACACTAATTAGCCCATTTTCCTCTGTATAACCTCAGCATTTGCTTTTGGTCACCTGCCTATGCAGACAGCAGCTGAGTGCTGACACCATCTGAGTCTAATCAAGTGATTCCAGGGCAGCTTCCAGCTAGTGCAAGGGGAGATGACCCACTCCCATTCTCTAACTCGGCAGACTAGATCGCTGCTTCAGAAGCCTCATGTAAGTACTGCTGTGGTCAGTAAACTGGTGAGGCCGATATTCATGTTAATAGTGAACCTCCTAATGGGTGTTCTAAAATATGTGGCAGTAAGGGGTCTGCTTACAGCCCTGCATAATAAACAGCAGGTAAGGAGATACTCTTATTTGCTGTGTATTAAAGTTTAACTAACTGTTTGTATACAATGTGATCAGATGCTTATCTGCACTGGCTTGATTCTGGTTGCTTGCCCACCTGAAAGCAGTAGCCCTAATACAAATAGTCAATTGGGCTAGCATGCTCTTGTGCTGACATATAGTGTATACTAACATGCAGGGCGCTGAGTTCAGGACATTTGCAAACTTTACATTAGTAGGCCCATTGAATATGGATCTCTGGGTAGCTGCTAGGTTTTTATATATGCTTGCTCCAAACAGCAGAGAATCAAAAAAGGTATAATACATGTTGCTGTGATTGTATCTATGCACTCCTAGTTTGTTCTTCTGTATACTGTATGTTCTGGCTTCAATGTGTACTGACATGGAGTTTGTCCAGGAAAGGAAGATCATAGTAAGTATGATATAATCTTCCTTTTCCGGGGAGTCTGAGCTTTCTGGATGACGGGTTTAGAGATGATGGATCCCCTACCCGTACAAGTAAAAGATCATAAACACATCTTTATTCATTTACCTCTACATTCACGACCATGAAAGTGGGGGACCAATAAGGTATTAGTAGCCTTATTGGATATAGAGCACAGGTCTGGATGGCTGCTAGGCCCTGCTACATGCTTGCTCTTAGTGGCAGCTAATCTAAACTATGTATTACATGTTGTTGTGAGTGTATTGGTGTGCTCCTATTGTTTTCTGCTGTAAATGCTCCGGCTATTGCTCACCTGAACAAGTAGCCCTAATGTAGAGCACAGGTCTGGCTGACTGCTAGGTTCTGATACATGCTTGCTCTAAGTGACAGCTAATCTAAGCTATGAGTTATATGTTGTTGTTGTTGTGATTATATCTGCAGGCTTCTATGTTGCTCTGCAGGATATGCTCGGGCTATTGCTCACCGGGAACAAATAGCCCTAAGGGATGTCGAGCACAAACCTGGTGAGTTGCCAGAGCCTTATAGATGATTGCCCTAAGCAACAACTAATATAAACTATGTACTACATGTTGCTGGGATTGTACCTATATGTTCCTAGTTTGCTTTGCCGCATGATGTGTTCTAGTTATTGCTCACCCGGAATGTGTAGCCATAATAGATATAGATTACTGGGCTGGGTGACTGCTAGGATCTGATACACGCTTGCTTTAAACAGCAGCTAACCTAAATTACCCATTACATGGTGTGGGGATGGATCTGGGGTACATTCAATACCAATGTCTTATTATGGCATTCCTTTGCCACTGGGATGTTGTATATCCTAACCAATTGAGCAGGGAATTTATTTCATTACTGTTCTTGGTGATGTTATCTCCCCAGGGTAGTAGTTTTTAGAAGTCCGTATTTCATAAGGATGGCTTGACTAACAATAACCCACAGGTATGTAGCACATTTGGGGCCATTGAATGTAAAGTTTCCTAGATTCAGCAGTCTTGTTTTACAGATAACTGCCTGCATGAATGGAGGTCCACATACTAATTGCTTATTCCAGTCTATTGTGTTTTATAATTACTATCCATTGCTGGGCTCTGGGGTTGGGCATGGTGCTCTCCAGAACCAGTAGCCTAGAGCCCTGACCGATGCATGTCCAATAATCACATGGTTAATACATGCTAGCACAATGACCCACACCCTGCAGGGGGAAGGTTTATTAATCCAAAATTTTGGTCCCACACAGGGACCTTTATCCTTGATTTGCATTCAGCCGATTGTACTTTGAACTCTTATTCATAATTTCTACTAGCGCACCCAGGTCATCTGATTAATTCTAGGGGTGCAACCTGTGCCAATCTCGGTTTGCAGATATGTATGTATATATATATATATATATATATATATATATATATATATATATATATATACTGTATATATAGTACTATAAGTTCTAACTTTGACAGAGTTTAAGAAAAACAAGGAATAATGTTCTCTATGAGTCCCTGAAGTAACCCTATATGTATTTCTACCCATCTGGGGTGGCTCCTTAGTGCCTCCTACAGCTACATAGAGGGTTTCTACCCAGGCTTCTACATGGACACTTACTAATAATAAGCTTAGCGTTAGAATATATGGGTACACATAGACATCAGATCACTAGGAATTTTGTGTCTTCTCTTAAATAAGGCTAGTCACATGTCTAGGGTCCATATTTCAGACCAAAGGCTTTCAGGTTGTAGGAATCCTCAAGGTGTCTGTTAGACAATAGAGATGACTTTGTTCAGGTTAAAAATAGGACTGCCCAGCATTGGAGCATTTTGCTTAGGCTGCCAAAAAACAAAACATTATTGTGGCCTAAAGGCTAGGTTTCTGCTGTGTCCATAATGCAGATTTGTTTTGGGTCTGTTATTTATTCAGTTTCTTAGAATTCAGGTCTGACTGTTCTCCCTACCAGACAGGTCACTGATTAGACAGCAGATGCAAGCATCTAATTTTTCCTCTAAGTCAGTGCCCTCTTGAACCACCAGCAGTACCGGAACCTGCCTCCTCAGTTACATACTGGTTTTTCTACCTTTTCTATCGCAACACATTTAACTCCCCTGTGCAGGAGCATAGCATTACCTTTACGTGAGATGGCAGCAATTATTACAGTAAGACTGCATTCTCCTACATCTGTCAGCCTTATTCATTTTATTCTATATGAATTGGTGATAGTTAAGTATCTGTCCTGCAAGTCTGTATAGCCTCAAACAGGAGGTTTGGAAGTGTTTCTGAGTGTTTTGTACATGTCTATCCCATTGTTTCCTAGACTAAGGGGATTTACATTTATACTAGTTGAGAATTGTGTCTATTGTACATTCTCACAGGGCTCTCTGCACGGGTAACTTCCAGATGCAACTATTAACCTTGCTTGTTCTCGGTTTCACATTGCTGTGCCACTTCTGATACTTATGCCCCAACAGGGTTTTAGTGGATTAGAATCCCTTCTGGTGGTTACTGGAACATCCATAGGACCTCTACAGTCCTAAGGTCAGCTTTACTAAGGGAGTTCATATATGCAGTATTATGGACTCCACACATATAAATATGCCCCTTACAGGTGGATGAAAACACAGGTTTCATGGGTGACTCTTTGCATTTCTCCAGGGCGTACAACCTGCCTCCATGAGTCCTGAGATTTCTCTTTAGCGACACTAGGGTTATTCTGGATCGGTTACCTTGGGGGTATCTAGTTATACCTCTCATCAGACGAGGTTGGGTCAACCAACAAGGGCTCTATTCCTTAGGTTCTGTAGTGGTTGTGTTTTCACTGATTAATTGAGTCAACCTCAACACAGGACCTTACGCGTTTAGGAATCCTAACCTATTTATTCATGTTTCAGGTCCCTGTTCTTTTAGGATTTGTTTTCTGTTAGAACATTTCTGGCTGCTACGCATTCTTATATGTACGTAGAGCAGTGGGTGGTCCCCCGCAGGTGTGCTACAAAAGAGGGGTGAACCTTAGAGATCTACTGGTTAAGACTGACCCAGTGGAGTGTTTCCAAAAAAAGGCCACAGGGTGGCTTGCGGGAGTGAAATGTGGATCCTTTCGCTGCCCTAACTGCACTTCTTGCAGA
>CM044442.1:68079373-68120099 GCA_024363595.1 Xenopus borealis
CTCAAGGATTTGTTTTAAAAACGCAACTTGATTTTTATTTGGAGAGTATATATTAAGAATGGTGAGAGGAGTACCCGCCAGGGAGCCTTTAACAATTAGAAAGTGACCCTTGGGATCTTTGAAGGAGTCTAGGACCTGGAAAGGGCATTGTTTATGTATCAACACTGCTACCCCGGCCTTCTTGTCTGGACCTGATGCATATAAAGCCGTGGTATAGTTCCTAGACGTGATATGATATGGTTTGAAATTGGGGAAGTGGGTCTCCTGGATTAAGGCTATGTCCGTAGATTGTGCCCTTAGTTCTTTCAGTAATAAACATCTTTTGGCAATGGTATTAAGTCCTTTGACATTAAGCGAGAGAAACCTCACCATTTGTATAATACCTCAAACCATGCATTGGATGCAAACCAGACATTATCATTGAAAATAAAATATGCAATTCTTCTGTAACCAAGCTTGACACTAATGTGTAAACATTGCAGGAACTACTGTACATATGATGAGAATTATTGTAAAGGTAGGTATGAACATATTTAAACCGTATAAACAGCAAACTAGTTGCAAAAAGTCTTTGTGCATAAGTAAAAAAGGCTTAAAAGGAGAAAAAACCCAAAAAGAAAAAGGAAAAACCAAAACAAGAATAAAAAAAAATAAAAAAATTCTGATTGACCTGCTTGAGTCACTGTGTCAACACTACACTTGTGTTGGGGTATCTTGCCCACAGTCTACTCAGTAAGGGTGTGGATGCCTCCAGGCTTCCTTGAGGGGGGTGGTGTACAAGTCCAAGCAACAGTCAACAATAGTTAACTAAAAAAAGAGAGTCGGTCCAAAAAGGCCCAGCTGGGTCATTATCAGGCAAAACCGTAGAAATTTACTTGTAGTATGGTACCTGATCTTCAAGTCGGTGCTCTAGAAGGACATTCCTCCGGTGATGAGCGGACACGTGGGCCTTGGGCTGAAGATGACGGTGTGTGAGATGGGGATCGGACCTTTGACCAGATCGTGTTGAGATTTGACCTGGCTGACACGTGGTCTGTCTCTGTGGTTTCAGACGATCGATGTAGGCCGAGAGATTGAAGAAAATTCTTATTATCGTTGGGATCCCGAATAGTAGATTGTTTACCCGCTCTGTTGACAATTAGGCGAAATGGGAATCCCCATCTGTATGGAACTCGATTGTCCCGCAGAACTTGGGTAACCGGTCGTAGTTCCCTTCGCCTTTGTAGAGTTGCAGGGGAGAGATCTGTGAATATGGTAAGCTTTGCATTTTGATAGAGTATCTCTGGGAGCTGGCGGCTTTTTGCAAAGACCGCTTCTTTCGTTTCGTAGTAATGGAAGCATACCACTACATCACGTGGGGGTTTAGAATCTGGTGGTTTGGCTGTTAAGGAGCGGTGTGCTCTATCAAGTTGGCACTTGTCTTCTGTCAGATTTGGGCATAACTGCAGAAATAGGCCCTTTAGAAAGCATTGCAGAGTTTGCGGTTCTATCTCCTCTGGGATACCCCGGAACCTCAAATTCTGCCTGCGTGAACGATTTTCCATGTCTTCACATTGTGCTTTCAATATGGTTAACTCTTCATGCAAGGCCGCGTTGCTATCTTTAATGAAGGCATATCGTTGCGTAAGCTCATCTGTGATCGTTTCTACACGGTCAGTTCGCTGTCCCAAGTCATCTATGTCTGTCCTCAGGGCCTGGATGGCTGTTGCGACTGCCTTATTTATGGAGTTAGTCAGAGTCTGTTGTAGGCCCAAAAGTTGTTCGGATAGTATTTGCGCCGTAACTGGCGTGTTAGGATAAGTCGGTAAATCTGCTGAGGGTGTAGCTGCAGATTGTGACTGACCTGGAGAAGTTTCAGGCTCGTGTCCGCTTTGCGAGGAGGGAGATGAAGGTGAGGTATATTCCTGTTCCATCTCGGCGCCATCTTGGACTGCCCGAGTCTGTGGTTCAGATGCAGACTTGTGCAGAAATGGAGTCAGCGTACCGGTCTGTTCCTTCTGTTTACGTTTGCCCATGAGTAATGAGTGATTCCGGAACCCGAATCTATAGTAGCTGGGGTAAGAGAGCTAGTTTTTCGGTCACTTACTGGCCTGTTGAACCGGAGCTCAGTTCTTGTGCGTCTTGCTCAGATCATGGTTGGCCACGCCCCCGGACTTTGTCTTTTTCAACCCAATTTATCTATGTAACTAACTATCTAACATAGAACACAAATTAATTATATTGACACAGATTTATTATCCAGAAGGCTATGCATTACTTGTAGGCCATCTACCATAGCTCAATTTTAAAAATGATTTCCTTTTTTCTGTATTAATAAAACATTACCTAGTACTTGATCCCAACTAAGATGCAATTATTCCTAATTGGAGGCAAAACAATCCGAGTGGGTTTATTTAATTATTTTTAAATAATTTTTTAGTAGACATAACGTATGGTGATCCAAATTATGGAATGACCCCTTATCTGGAAAACACCAGATTCTCTTACCTGTATAATTATTTTTTTTGTGAAAAAAAAAGAAAACATGGGAACTTGTAGGGGCATTGGGACAACATTATGGTTGAGTTTAGTGTCTCTAAACTCTAAAATGCAAAGAATATTTGAAGATTATTGGTTCTTTATATTTTATTTTGAAGAAATGTTACATAATAGTTGAACTTTGCAGGAATTTCTTGTTTTTCTTCAATATTCAGTATACATTTTAGACACAGAATTTGGGAGTTTAGAACCTTAGTACAGTCAATGACCTTGACTTGTGCAGTGCAAATTTGATTGGTGAAGTCCAAAAGGATGTCTCCCATAGGGGCAAATTCACTAAGATCCGAAAATTCACTAGCGTTAGCTTCGCTAGCGTCCACGGCAATTCGCCAGGTGAATTATCGCCAGTGCTACGCAAATTCACTAAAGTACAGGAAAATGTTTATCTCAGTGAATTTTGCGAATTTACGATCCTTTGTCAGTGCGCAACTTCGCCTGGTGTAAGAGTGCGAAGTTGCGCAAGTCTATCTACTTCGCTAGCGTAAATTCGCCAGAGAAGTTATGAATTGACGTCACACTGGCGAATTAGCTCTAGTGTTAGATTCTTCGCGCAATAATGAATTTGCCCCATAGACTCCATTCTATCAAAATAAACCACATTTATAAAAATGATTTAATTTTTCTTTCTAATAATAAAACAGTACCTTGTACTTGTTCCAAACAATTATATCATGAATCCTTATTGGAAGCAAAACCAGCCTATTGGGTTTATTTAATGTTTAAATGATTTTTCTGGTAAAACTTAAGGTATGGAGATCCAAATTACAGAAATATTCTTATCCAGAAAACCCAGGCCCCAAGCATTCTAAATAAACGGTACCTCTACATTAAAATAGTGTAAGATATGTTCAAAATACTGGTACACACACACACTTCCAAATGTACATTTCCTGTAAAAAACATGTATTGCTAAATTGTTTCATTCATTCATTCTTTTATTGTTCTAAGAAGAAGAGGAATTGTGTATTGCAAGTAGCATATTTTTGTGAAACCGAAAGGTGTTAAATAACTTGTGCCATATCCAAATATCAGAATAAAGGTCAACATTTTAATTTGCTTATATTTTATTCTGGCAGTCTTTCTCTCTGCAGACATGATTTCACATATAAAGCCTAAATTCAGTAACCAAAGATAGCATTTAACTACAATATCTTCTATTAATTCATTACTTCCCAAAGATCAACAGCCAGGTAAAGATGCATGCTTTGTTGTTAAAACATAACAGTAATTTCACATATTTAAAACATTAAAGGGGCAATATACACCAAAAACCTTTCTGCAACACGAACACAATAAATAGGGTTTGTGTTGAAAATGTATCCTACTTATTTGTTTAATCAAAAGGTCATTTTTTGGTATTAATATGCACTAATAGCTTTGTTTTTTTCAGGGGGGCCTATCAGCTCCCAGCGGGAGTTGTCAGACTCAAGGAGGAAGCTTCAGAGGTTAAAGTCCAAAATTGCAGTACAAAATGGTTCAGGCCAAATCATAATCAGTCCAGGCAAGAGTTCATAGGCAGTCAGAATAATATCAAGTCAAGGTCCAGGCAGGGTGAGAAGTCCAGGAAACAATAATTATAGAACACCCAGGCAAACCCTATTGGACCCCTCAAACCCATGACCTGGAAGTCCTTAAGTATTCAAACTAGTATTCAAACTTTGCGCCGGGCGTGTGAAGTCATTGCACCGGCGTTGTGACCACGTCAGACTGCCACAGGATTAACTATCTCCGAAATGGGGAAAGAACCAACAAACTTTGGGTCCAAGTTCCTAGTGGACAACCACACCTTGTCTCTGACCTTGTATGGAGGGGAGGATCGCTGTCTGTGATCAGCAAAAGTCTTATGCACCAGAGCACTCTTCTCCAAATGCACTTTAGTTGCAGCCCAAATCTCAAACATATGGGCTGCATGATGGTCTGTCACAGGGACGTCTGACAAGACAAAGTCCTGTGGGAAGGCTTGAAGATGCTGTCCATATACAGTCATAAACAGAGACCTTCCAGTGGAAGTGTGGCATGCATTATAATGAGCGAATTCTGCCCATGGGAGGAGATCAGACGAATTATCCATACAGAGGGAAATAGGATTCCTCAGGATGTCCTCTAATGCTTGATTCACCCTCTCTAGTGATGGCTGAATCTGTGGCGTTTCGATTCGCCGAAAAAATTCTTGAAACGGAGAAGAAATTCACGAAACGAGTCACGCTGATGTTTTGTTGTGCGCCCAACTTGACGCGCGTCAGAATAGTTTTGACGCACAGTGCAATGTGATAAAACTGCTATGTGAAATACTTACCCCCAACGGTGCCTTTTTTTGGAGGGACATTCCCTCTTTTGACAGCGCACCCTGCAGTCCCTCATTTCATTTGTATTGAAAAGTCCATCTTTTCTCTGCACGGAATAGAAACAAAGTTTCTAACTTAATTGGCTTTTGGCAGAGAGCCTAGAAGAACAGCTAGCAGGTGCAAAAATGAGGCTTTTTAACAATTTTGATATAATAAAACAAGTAATTGATTGTATTTTTAACAGTTTAGATAACCTTCCAAATTTGGTAAAACGAACATGTTAATTAGTGGGTGTGATCACAAAAATGTGTGTGGTCGAAATGTTGCAGCGCTACGTATGGAAAAAAAATTATGTCCCTCTTTTTACTTCCAAAATTTTGGGAGGTATGGAAATGTGAAAAAAAAATTGTAAAAAATGGCATCTTTTGCTTTGTGTCTGAATGTGCTGAATAGCATTGGAGTCAATGAGAAGAGCAATTTACACGCGTGTTTCACACATGCCCTGCATTGTTAGTGGACTCTTATCTTTTCAAAAGAAAAAAAGGCATCCCATTTTGCCAGCTTCTTAAAAATATCTGTTATTATTATTTAAAATAGTGAAAAATTAAAAAAGGCTTATTTTATTATATATTAATTTATTTATTTTTTAAATTTTTACTGCACAGATTGCGCTGTTTTGAAAAATTTTTGTGAGCGTTTCGCCGAAACTTTCGCCAATGCAAATGTCAAAAATTCACCACGAATTCGCCTAGGGCGAATTTATTTGCCCATCACTAACCCTCTCCACTGACCCATTGGTTTGGGGATGGTAGGCAGTTGAGAACTGAAGAGTAATACCCAATCTTTACATAAGGAATGCCAGAACTTAGCTGTGAATTGAGATCCTCTATCTATCTATCTATCTATCTATCTAAGCCGGGAAGCCATGCATAGTTACATAGTTAAATTTGGTTGAAAAAAGACAAAGTCCATCAAGTTCAACCCCTCCAAATTAAAACCCAGCATACACACACACACCCCTCCACTCTTTCACATAAACCATACATGCCCATAGCTATACTAACTGTAGAGTTTAGTATCAAAATAGCCTTTGATATTATGTCTATCCAAAAAAAATCATCCAAGCCCCTTTTGAAAGCATCAACAGAATCAGCCATCACAACATCACCCGGCAGTGCATTCAACAAGCTCACTGTCCTCACTGTGAAGAACCACCTACGCTGCTTCAAATGAAAGTTCTTTTTTTCTAGTCTGAAGGGGTGGCCTCTTTATGGGTAAAAAGGTCCCCTGATTTGTCTATAATGTCCTCTAATGTATTTGTAAAGTGTAATCATGTCCCCTGGCAAGCCCCTTTTTTCCAGAGAAAACAACCCCAACCTGATCAGTCTACCCTCATAATTTAAATCTTCCATCTCGCTAACCAGTTTAGTTGCACGTCTCTGCACTCCATCCAGATCATTTACAGCTCTCCTACGGACTGGAGTCCAAAACTGCTCTGCATATTCCAGTCTTACTAGGGATGTATAAAGAGCTATAATTATGTTTTCATCCCTTGAGTTTATGCCCTTTTTTATGCAAGACAGAACCCTATTTGCTTTAGTAGCTACAGAATGACACTGCACAAAATTAGACCACTTGTTATCTATAAAAACCCCAAGATCCTTATCACTTAAGGAAACTCCCAAAACACTGCCATTTAGTGTATAACTTGCATTTATATTATTCTTGCCAAAGTGCATAACCTTGCATTTATCAACATTGAACCTTATTTTCAAGTTTGCTGCCTAGTTTCCCAACTTAGACAAATCACTCTGCAAAGTGGCAGTATCCTGCATGGAACCTATTGTTCTGCAAAATTTAGTATCGTCTGCAAAAATAGAAACCATACTTTCAATGCCCACATCCAGGTAATTAATAAACAAGTTGAAAAGCAAGGGACCCAGTACAGAGCCATGCAGTACCCCACTAACAACACTGGTCCAATTAGAAAATGTTCCATTTACCACCACTCTTTGTAGTCTATCTTTTAGCCAGTTCTCTATCCAGTTACAACTACTATGCTCCAGGCCAACATTCCTTAATTTAACCAGTAACCTTCTGTGTGGCACTGTATCAAATGCTTTAGTGAAGTCTAAGTAAATCACATCCACAGCCATCCCAGAATCGAGGTCCCTGCTTACCTTCTCATAAAAAGAAATTAAGTTAGTCTGGCAAGATCTATTACGCATAAAACCATACTGGCACAAACTCATAGTATTGTTATTTGCTATGAAGTATCCTATCCTTTATAAATCCTTCAAAAAATGTTCCTACCACCAATGTCAGACTGAGACTGGCCTATAGTTTTGAGGCAGAGAATGGGATCCCTTTTTGAATAGCGGCACCACATTAGCAATTCGTCTCTCGGCACCATGTCAGACCTCAATGAATCCTGAAAAATTAAGTAGAGAGTTTTGGCAATCACAGAGCTAAACTCGTTAATTACCCTGGAATGAATCCCATCAACAACCAAAAATTAATTGAATTAAGAGTTGGGAAGTTTTTGCAGAGGAATACAGTATACCATCTTGCTGAAACTGTCAATAACCACAAGGACAGGAATGGTTAGCCTTGGAAGTGGCACAAATAATACAAACAGCAACAAAGTATTTGACATCTTTGTGGATTGTCGGCCACCAGTCTAAGTGTTGCCAAAGCTCTGGAGTCTTTTCTGGACCAGGATGTCCAGCCTGCTTAGAACAATGGGTCTATTTCAAGATGGGCAGTTGAAGTTCAAAAGGAATGAATGTCATCCCAATGGGTGCATCAGAAGGAGCGGATGACTGACCAGACAGAATTTGCAAACTGAGGAAAAAGGGATCAATAATCCCAGCGGGAGGAATAATCTTGCTTTTCGTGGAGATGCTCCACTGGAGTGAATCTGCAGGAAACTGCATCTGCTTTTCGATTTTTGGAGACAGGATGGTTGGTCAAGACAAAGTTGAAGTGGGAGAAGAAGAGGGCCAATCTTGCCTGTCGGGGATTCAGTCTTTTAAGAGTTTGAATAAATTCTAGGTCAGTAGAGATAGTGAGTCAGTAGAGATAGTGACCGGGACCAAAGAGCCTTTTAGGAGGTGATGATACTCTTCAAAAGCTAGCTTTACTGCCAAGAGTTCATGGTTCATAATTCTGCTCCGCCAAAGAGAATTTCTTGGAAAAGTATGCACATGGATGTAATTTCCCATCAGCAGAATGTCTTTCGGAATGGATAGCACCGGCTCCTGCCGTCTACCTCAATAAAGAAGGGTAACCTAGTCTCAAGATGTGGAAGGACTGAAGCAGAGGTGAAGGCATCCTTCAGGGATTGGAATGCTTCTACAGCTGGAGAAGGCAAGGATGGGGGCAATGCGGGAGGAGAACCTCTTGATTGTTGGTAATAGTACGCAAAACCGATGAACATTTGTATGGCCTTGGTGCAGAGACTTTTTGACACCAGCAATGGATGCCCATGCCCAAAACAAAATTGCAGCAATTTTTGCCAAAGTGAAACGACGCTGATTCACCCATCACTATACACGACCATGGATTTTGCCAAGAGGTCCCAGAAGATGTCATTCACAAATTCCTGGAAGACAGTGGGGGCATTGCAGAGACCAAAGAGCATTATGAGGTATTCATAGTGCCCGTCCTGGGTATTGAATGCCATCTTCCATTCATCTCCTTCACAAATGAGGAAGAGGTTGTATGCCCCACGTAGATCCAGCTTCGTGAAAATCTTAGCCCCTTTCAATTGGTCAAACAGTTCAGAGATAAGAGGCAAGGGGTATTGTTTTTGAATAGTAGTCCCCAGTAGCTGATGCAGGGACACAAACCACTCTAGAGGGATGAATAAAACCCTGCTGGAGCTTCTCCTGGATATAGTCCTTCATGGCGGAGGTTTCTGCAGGAGACAGGGGATAGTGCAACCTCTGGGGGGCATGGTCCCAGGAAGAAGATCGAAGTCATAGCAACGAGGAGGAAGGAATTCCACCAACTTTTTGCTAAAGACATTGGTAAATTCCCTGAAAACTGTTAGGAGGGACTGAAGGTCAGTGGATGAGATGATCACATGATGGAGAGGAGTTGTGGGTAAACAATGTTCTTGACAGTAAGGACTCCAACGAAAGATCTGGTTGGTAGACCAATCAATGGATGGATTGAGCAGATGTAACCATGGTAACCCCACCACCACAGGTGAGGAGGGACAAAATAATTGGGAATGTCAATTTCTCAGAATGCAAGGCCCCAATCTGTAAAGGTAGTTCCCCCATTGTTAAGGAGATAATGTCTGATGATAAGGGTCTGCTGTCAATGGCAAAGACCCACAAGGGAGAGGACATGGGATATAGGGGAATACCCACTTGTTTGGCAAAAGCCAAGTCCATGAAATTTCCTGCTGCTCTGTAGTCAAGAAATGTAGAGACTTGGATAGTCTTGGAGGCCAGACAAATCTGTAAAGGAAAGAAAAACTGGTGAGAGCTCTCTTGGAGCTTTGATGTGATGCTGCCTACAAATGACGAGGATAACTCCTCGGCTTCACAGGACAGGAATTGGCAAAGTGGGACAGTACAGACACAGACCTGCCAAAAGCCTTTGAAGTTTCTCTTGCTGTGAGAGACAAGCTTTTCCTCCTTGCTTGGGAATAATTGACGGCTGCTGGGTTGGTGAAGACAACAGGGGTCTTTGGAAGTGAGGTGCCAGCAGTGGTTGAAGTTTGCCCTCCAAACAAGACATCACATAATCCCCTTTCACCTGCTCAGAAGTGAATTGTGAGGGTTGAAATTCAAATTGAATAAGATACTGAGTAATAAACCCTCTGCAGGCTTGCCGGTCCCATTGTTGCGAGGAGGAGGAGTGATGCGTGGAACCCTCTTGACCCAGAAAGACCATTAGCGGAGGAGCGAATCAGCAGGGGATTCCCCATGACTGGAGGAGTGGAAGGCATATGAGAAAGAAGCATATCAAGTACTTGTCCAATGTGAACTTGCTGAATCTCATATGCTTCCATGTAGGACACCAGCCCCCCAAGGGCTCTTCTGAAATCTGGTGTAGCTTCCTCTGAGAGATCTATGGCCTGATTATAATGTTAGAGGGGGGGGGGCTATAGACTCAGCTGGAGTTGTCAGAACCAAGGAGTAAGCTTCAGGGGTTAAAGTCCAAAATTGCAGTACAAAAGGGTTCAGGCAAAATCCAAAGTCCAGGCAAGACTTCAAAGGCAGGCAGAATAATATCAGAGTCAAGGTCCAGGCAGTGTCAGAAGTCCAGCAAACAGTTAAACAAGAATTATAGAACACCCAGGAATGTACAAGACAAACGCTATAATCTGGCATTGAACCCATGACCTGGGTATTCAGATTTCGGGACGGGTGCGTGACGGTGGCATCAATCCATGTGGGTTATGGGTGCTGCCATGTTTGATGTAGTGCCGAAGAGATGCAGACCACCATTGGCCGCTCCTGACAGTTTTTCCCTGAGCTACTTTCTGTTTTCTCCACTGTTAACAGTGCACATTTGTTTAAAATGAGATAATGAGCTTTCTTGCCCAGTAGGATACTTGCAAAAAAGTGCCACTCTTTAGTGATATGCAGCTTGAACTTAAAGGGAGCTCCTAGGGGAATAACGGCAACTGGGATTATGAGAAGGCATGTGACATTTAATTGTTTGATACATCTATGCTATATCATCTGCATGTGGATAATGAGCACGTTGGGACACACTTTCATGCGTGAGCCCCAATATGGTTGCCCATACCATGAGCATTAAACTGATGCAGGCGGCATAGGGTTTGCAAGGGAGATTTTCTTGCAAAAATAGTATTGCTACCCCCAATCAGAATATGGGCTTTATTTAATTTAACCTCTAGCATGGGGAAATATTTTTTCTGTTTTAGGAGAAACACATCAGGCTAACTTATTGTCAACAGTTCATATGTTGAAGATGAAAGGACATTTTTATATGGTAGCGTTATGGTACATTTGTGACAATATATAACCAATCATTGCTGCACCAACATTTTTTCATAAGTCATGTTATCCAGGTATGAGATACACTATATAAGATCAAAGAGGGACTCAATTATTTTGATTGACATGTCTCTCCTGAAGCAAGGATATTCTCAATGGCTCGACCTTGAGGATTGTGATATATTTGTCTGTCTGTCTATTATCTATCTATCTATCTTTATCTACATCTCTCTACACCCTACCAGATTACCATTAGCACTTTCATCATGTCAAGCATCACAGTATACCTGTATTTTGATTAATATAAAGTTTTTAGATAATAGAGAAAATATATATGACCTTCTACAATCAGCATTACTTCTATTGACATAAATTTCACGTTAATCAAGATCTGTGTGAGGGTTGTTTCATATGAAATATAAATCATACCTAATGAGCAGCTAATACTTGCACAGTGTAGTTATTAAATACACGGTAACTAAGTGGAACCAAAAAAATCTCTTGAACATTGAAAGAACAAATACATCTGTAAATTCATTACAAAAGCCAAATAAATCATTTCAGAGTGAGAGGAAACAGGTCAGGCCCAGGAGGATGATGTCAAAAATGAGCCAGTGTTTGTATCATATGTGATCTTTCAAAACTAGAAACAGTATGTCCTTTCTCTAAATGTCACCTAAAAGTGAAGCATATGAAATGTATAATCTAATAGCATTGTAAGTCTTTTCATCCTTTATTATAATTTATTTATATAGCACTGATATAGTCTGCAGCACAGATATTATACATTATTCACATCAGTCCCTACACAGTGGAGCTTAAATGCTGTAAGATTTGTATTAGTTGAAAATGCATCTTTTTAGATTTCCAGAAAGCTAAAGAAAAAAAAATCCATAATGTGAATATAGTGAATATGTATATATGTATACTGTAAAATGAAAAAAAATTGCAAATGAAAAAAAATTGCAAAAATATTGATAGTTCTAATGGAATTTATTGAAATGCATCTATGCCTCCATAGTGTTCTATTTTTACAGATTTTCTCCCAATTAAAAGAAGGCCATCAACCATATACTGCATTTGAATCAATTAAAAAAAAAGTATTTTGTTTTGTTCTGTAATAATAAAACAGTCCTTTGTACTTGCACCTTACTTTGATTTTGTACCCAGAATGTATATACTGTAAATCCAGGTCAAGGCCAAACAGTTATTTTTTGAATACATTACAACTATTGTTCCAGCCATTAAGATATGATTCATCATTAGTATATGTTTATTAAGAGTGGTTTGCTTGGAGTCCAAAAGAAATATTCACTTGCTCTTCAACTAAATGTAGGCTTATTTCACTATCTTTGGAGTTGTCCTAAAGTACGAACGGTTTGAATAGCTTTAGAGAAGTTTTGAACCCCCAGTTGAAGCTTCATATTAAGTTAAGCCCACATTTTTCACTACTCCATCTATACTCTCCAGGATTTGTTCTGAAGGTGCAGCCTAAAGACCTAAATAATCAATTTTTCAGCCTAATTTTTCTGTTTACAGCTGCTACTAAGAATTCATTGTTTTTAAATTGGCTGTCTGAAACCACTCCCTCATTAACACATTTACAGTCTCCTTTAAATAACCTCTGCTGGAAAGAAGCAATAAAGATTAAATCAACCGATCCCTTCACAAACAAATTTACAGAAACATGGTCAATATTCTGGGATCAAATTGATTTTAGCCTTAAATCACATAGCATTGTCCTGCTACAGATATAACCTATAGTGGTTGAACCTATATGTTCATTAATTATAGTTTTCTAATTACTTTGCATTCCTTACTATATGACTGCATCATTTATGAAATCTGTTAAATATTCATTGAGCGTTGTTAGGTTGCTAGATTTAGTATTTATTTGTTTTTCTTTTAATCTGGTAAAATGTTTATGTGCTCACCAATTTTCATTGCTATTGTATTTTTTCTTCAATGTCTGGAGTCACAACAAACTGAATATGCTGCATAGTACAACTTTGTATATTTGTTAAAATCTTGCTTGTTTTGTTTCAGAAAATCTAATAACAACATTTAAAACAAAAAATATAAGATTCACATCCTTCAAAAAGATCAGTGCTATGCAGGGGTGATCCGGGCCAACATGCTACCTGAGGCGGTCTTCTTTTTGCCCCTCCTCATGGCACTCACCTTTTCAAGGAGTCGGGGGTGGTCTATGATGCTAGTGCAGAGAGCGTAGCTCCCCTCCTTCTTTTTTGTTGATTTACTGGACATGCTCAGTGCTGCTGTCACTTACTTAGCTTGAGCTTAAGGACCATCTCACAATTGACTGTATATACATGTAGGGACTCGTAGAGTTAATTCTACTGTCTCATGGAATTTTTCTGCGTCATGGCTGAGAATGGGGTTTCAACCCAGAGTTTCCAGGGGCTGTATCTTTTCATTAGATGTTGGCTGATCCCAAGAGCAGCCACAAGGTGTCACTGTGCTCTAATATAAAAGGGGATGGCCATGTGCTCACATCAGGAGAGCAGAGACAGAGAGACTGTGTTACACTGCTGACTGTATTTTCACTGAGGAGAAAGTGAAACCAACCGGCACCATGTAGGCTGAAGTGGATAGTGAGAAGCCTGCCCACGCTGGGCAGGATTCCTCCAGTGCCTGTACGCTCAACCAGGACGAGGATTTGGAGCTGGGTTGCCTGGTTTGTGTGCTCGCACTATGCAGAGTGCTGGGAGCTGTAGTTCAGCAGTGAAAGTCTTAAGTGCTCACGCTATAGACAGCTTTGGGAGCTGGATGTAAAGAGGAAAAGAGTCATCATGCTCACACTATGGAGAGTGTTGGGAGCTGTACCTTGGAGGATAATACAAGCTGCATGTGTGCATGGAATGGATTAATCGCTGTGGATGCCTGCTCCAGCTCTGGATGAGCCTACCCATCTGTGTGAATCCCCAGGGTAAGGTGTGCCCTTGGTGAGGGAAAAAAAAGAGAGGATTGTTTCCGTTGGTGACAGGGGCTTTGTTTTATGCCTGCCACATGGGAGCAGATAACAAGTCCAGGAGGGAAAGGTATTTGGGTTTAAACCTGGGTTTAAGAGTGCTCATTGGGGATAAGGGACTGAGACTCTGTATTTCCAATGGAATAGTGTGGGACTTTGCCGGGTCAGGAGGGCCTGGATTGGACTGCACAGGACTCCCAGGGTAGTGGGTTAACTATGAATGTGATTTCATATGTTGTACTTTGTGTGTTTACTTACCCTTTGAACTTTTACTTTATTTATATAAAGTTGTGGTTTTTATATAATAAAGTGTGTGGGTCATGTTATTCCTACTGGGACTATCCTTAGGTGTATTCCGGAATCGCATTGGGTGGAGACACTGCCAGAGATGAATAATTCCCAGTACCCTTTCACCTAGCAAAGGGGACTCAGGACCTGTAAGTTGGTGAAATACTGTGATGTACCACTTAGGCACCAGGGGGGTGGCCAAAAATGGGTCACATACAGAATCGAAATATCACAATATAAGGCTGATTAGTTCTTAATACAGAAAACTACTACATGCCAGCTCAGAAACCAGTGCAATTAGCATCAGGATTTAATAATGAACTCTGTAGCATCAACTTATATTACAGACTAGTGATAGGCACATTTTTTCACCTGCCGTGGATTTATGATACAATTCAGCTTTTCGACAAAAAATTTGCAGAGAGAAAAATGCCCATTAACTTTAATGCATTTGGACAAAAAAATGTCCATAAGAAAAAATGCCCATTGACTTTAATGTATTTGGACAAAAGAAGTAATAAGCAAAAATGCCCTTTGACGTTAATGCAAAACAGGACAGATTTGCTCATTGCTGTTACAGACAAACCAAATTTTCTGCTTGTAAATTTGTGTGAGCCTTTTTTTATCTAAAAATACAGTTGAGTCCCTTCCACCCCACGGGTCCGGTGTCCCCCTCTGAAGGGGGAATAATGTAAGAAGAATGCCTGGTGGTCTAGTGGGGGTGCAATGGGGACACCTGTTGCACCCAAGGTGGGAAGCCCACCATGTTGTCTTCTCCCTATGCACACCAATATGTGTTCCTTTTCCCTTGATGGTAAAGGTGCATGTCCACCACCGCTTCTGGGTTTGAACATTGTGGCAAGTGATTAGTGTTCAATGCCCAATGAAGGTCTATATTGATAGTTCCTGGGGTGCTATTTCTAGTTGTTTATCCTGTGTCTGACCCTGCCTGCCTGTCCTTACTGCTGCCTGTATTTGACCATTCTCCTGGATTGTGATTTTAACCCACTACATTGGTATCCCGACTATTCCTGTGACTTGTCTCTGTACTGTGCCACCTGATTGGTATTCTGACTTGGCCTGTGACCTCTACTACACTCTCTCCTCCCGATTTTTGTACTGCGCTCCCTGCTCTGGTATTGACTCAGCCTGTCCTTTGACCATGCTCCTATACTCTGTCACGGTTGGCACCCAACACCAGAACAAACACCAAGCATCCTAGTCTCAGCTCGTGCTTCACCAGTAGTGTTACCACTTTTGGGCCTCGGGAGGAGCCCTCAGCTTACTTGGATGCCATCTGGACTTAAACGAGAGGTGCAAGATAAGGGTTCTGGAAAGACAGAGGGGCATGACTGTAGTGAAAGTCTTTAAGGCCAAAGGTCATGGTACAAGTAGGATTAAACAGATTTGTAGTCAAATAGGCTGGGTCGAGGAAAGCGGATAGCATGGAACCTCAGGCAGGCAAAGGGTCAAACAGGATAATCAATCAGATGGAGTAAGGCAGAATCGGAGTCAAATAACAGGCAGGAGTCAAACCAGGAGATCAATCAGGAGGGTTAAGCAGAATCAAGTCGGTATCAGGCAAGGGTCAGATTTCAGAGCTCAGAGTGGTCAAATAGCCAGGTAGGGTCAAATACAGAAGATCAGGACAACAAGAAGCTTAATAGCGCAAGGTACAAGGCACCAGGCAAAAACCTATCACAGGCAATGACAAAAAACCAAGTGTCCCTTTAAATGTGTTTGAATTTCGCGCCATTGCACTGACATCAGTCGGTGCATATGCGCCTATATAAACAGGAAGTGCGTGCCGTACGCACACTAATAAGCCGGCAGATTGGAGAAGCAGCACAGCAGGCGTCCAAGCCGACGGCGTGGCGGGCGTCCCCACTGCCCCACTAGACCACAGGGTGAGTCTTTCTTACATACTCCATTCCTGTTTGCACGTACGGTTCCCTTGCTCACCCAGAATCTTCTCCTTGTTTCTCTTACATTAAGACCTGCTGGCATCCGAGTGGTTGTAGGGCTCCTCCTGAAGCAAATGGTGGTTGTTAAAGGCAGAACAATGAGCCAGGACCTTGGGGTTTGTTCTGGGTTAGGGATAACTAACGTCATGTTCTTTATATATGAGGCACAGAAGAATATTAAGTATTATGCCAGAACGCCCATCTCGTAGACAAAACAACGCAAAGGGGCAGATTATTATTTGTACCTTGGATTCAATAATTTTGCAAAAAAAATGTATAGATTGCTTGTGTTTTTGTGCAGCAACAGTTTTTTCTAATAATATTTAAATATTTTTAAAATTCACAATAAATATTTTTTTGAAAAAAAAAAAAAGTTTGTGGGAAAAAAACAAAATCAATTTAAGAAAATTCAAGGGGCAAATACATTTGGATGGCCTTATAGCAAAGAGGAAATAGAGAGTTAATGAAATAGCTCTTAGCACAAAGCTGATTTGGGGACTGGTCTGATTTCGGCAAATTGGAGAATCTTGGATAGGGTTTTTTTTTTGCCTTCATCTGAATCAACTAGAAGTTATTCAGTTATCACTCAGCCATAAAAAGGTTTAACTTGATGGATGCGTCTTTTTTCAACATAACTTACTGTGTTACTATGAGATTAATCACATTGTCTTACAATATTCCTGAACCTGAGGATCAAATAAATATGTCCCCGAGTGTTTGAAAATACAAAATAAAGTAAACCTTCTTATTCTAATTGAGATTTTCCAAGGACAAAATTGTAAATGTGTTTTTCCATATATATTTCCATTTAATAGAAATTCCCTTCTCAAAAAAAATGATATCTTTGCTGTTTTAAAATAAAACGTCCATCATCTCAGCCACATTAAAGTGAGATTACTGAAGTAAGATTACTGAAGTAAGATTACTAAAGTAAGCGTTACTGAAAATCAAAGTAGAAAGCACTTTCTGCATTACATTTGGGTGACTGATTTAAATTTTGGCACAAACTGAATCACAGATATATTTGCAAGCTGTTTAATTTCATATTCACAATGCCAAACAAAATGTATTTGAAATGACTGTTTTCTATAAATAAATCATTAGGGAAAATGTGTTCTCTAAAATCATTAAGGAAAATGTCTGCTCTAAAATTATGTTTATTGTAACTGTATTTTGCTGCAGTTAAATGTAAGCTACATTTTTACTACATTACACAATCTTGTCTTGCATTTTTATATAAGCTCTGTTAATGTGACCCCCTCCCTTACCTGTTCAGAAACCTGCATGCTACATTTTCTTCAACTATTAGAAAAAAATAAAGGCAAAGAACAAACTGAAACCATTAAGAAAGATACTTGCTATTACCCTATTGTCAATGCAACTTCCAAACTCTTTGAACTGTAATATTGTATGCTCATTGCTCATATATATATATATATATATATATATATATATATATGCTTTATTCAACAAGACCTGGTGTTTACTATTTTCAAGATAAACCATTTTATACATGTGAGAGGTGTTGCTGCTTGCTTTTTCTATATATATCTGCTCCTCATTTCTCAAAGTATTGTTCTATGCTTCATTATGTATGTATGTATGTATATTTTTATTTGTATAGCGCTCCTTGAGGGCAAAGCACTTTGCAGCAGAATCTATTATATTCAGCTTTTCTTTTAAAATAATAAAAAAACACAATGTACTAGAATCCTGGTAATTCCTCATGTTTCCAGTTACATGCAATAAATAACCTATACACAAATAAATTATGAATTGCTAGCTTGCCATGGCAATGCCTCAGTAGCAGCTGAAGCTAATAAGAAACTCACAGAAGAGGGACTTACAGTACTCCATTTGGGGTAAGTAACAGGCAACTGGCTGGTAAGCTAGATCTGATGTGGCAGACTTGGCAAGATGGTACAGGTGGAGAATGCACGACTGTGACAACTAAGGTAGAAGTGAAACAGGACGATGCTGGTAAACATGCATATGGTTCACATGGTGCTGCAGGGCAGAATCAGGAGAGTCTGGAGACAGAGGCCTTGAAAGATCAAAAATGCGGCAGGTGCAATGCAGGTGAAGAGGCAATTACTCATTGAGTTAAGGCATCACTGCTATGATTTTGCATACATGCTATACAAATTCTGCATACGCATTTCTGAAATAGGCAACATAGTCATTTAAATCTAATCTCCTAGCTAACATTTTGTATTTGTTTTATATGTTACCTATTTCCTTCCTAACAATATTTCTCTTTCAGTGCAAATACATTTGTGTGGAAGAATTCTAACCTTATTCCTAATTTTAATCCTACTTTTTGGATTAGGGCTGGAATTGATCAGATTTTGGATGTTTTCTCTGGAGTTGAAGTTATTTTTTTTCATTTAAAAAATAATTGTTTAATTCCGAATGCCTCCTTTTTTACTTATATATGCAAATATCTGTTTTTTAAAGCTTTAATTAGATTTATTACTATTTCATCTTGTTCAAGAACCTATTCTGAAACAGTCTCTTTTGGATCTTTTAATAACAATAATACAGCATTCATGAATAGAAAGTGAGTGTGATTTTCTGTGGTAAGTTCTAATATTACACTTTGATAAATCTGCCCCTATGTTGCAAAAACAACATTAAAAATAAGGGAGCAACTAAAACTAAAATTTTAGACTTGCAAACTTTGACAGTATAAGGGTATCTCTGCAACAGTGGGAAATGCTTTTCACATGGTTAAACACAGAACAAAAATGGCACATTTTTAAAATGCTGCTTAATAAATATATATGTCAATATATTACCCTTGTAAGCAAGGACTTTTGTTGCAAAACAAAACTATGATGGTTCAATAAAAGTGTTGGAGTTGAGTTGGGTTAGAAAATATGTGCTTTAAAAGCTTTTACGTTAGCTGGGACAAGCAAAAATCAGTATAGAAAAGGGTATTTCAGCAAGCCAAAAGTATGTTTTAAATACAGATGAAGCCACTTTGGATTGTGTTTGACACAGAATAACTTAACTCACACTTCATATTTGTCTCATTTAACACAGAAATTTGCATCACAGCATTCCATCTAATTAAAGTGTTCATCATTGTGAACAATGGTGCTTTGGTATGCTAATGAAAAGGTTAAATGCATTAAATGAGTTAAGATAACTTTAGATAACACTGTTTCTTCAATTAGCCCTGAGTCATGATGCATTTAACATAGCATAATAGTAAAAAAAAAATAAGTAGGAAGATGTGGGACCCTTAATGTCAGGGGGTCGGCTGGTTGATGAGAACAGAAAAAAGTCAAAGGTTTTTTTTTTGTCTGTCTACACAAATGAGGAATCAGTTAATTTCCTTCTTAATAATCCCAATCCTAGTAATACAACTAATGTTGCATTATTCACACGTGAGGAAATTCAAAATAGACTAGAATATGTTAAGATAAATAAAGGTCAGGGACCAGATGGTATTCATCCCAGAGCTTAGCTCTGTGATTGCCAAACTGCTTTGCTTAATTTTTCAGATTGAAGTCTAGCAAAGAGACTGGAATATTGTTAATGCGGTGAAGCTATTCAAAAAAGGGATCCTATTCTCAGCTTCAAAACTAAAGACCTCAGTGGTAGGAAAGCTTTTTGAAGAGGTATTAAGGGATAAGATGCTGGACTTCATTGAACAACAAAATGCTATAGGTTTGTGCCAACATGGTTTTATGTGTTACAGATCGTGCCAGACTAATGTAATTGCTTTTATGAGAAGGTGAGCAGGGACCTTGATTCTAGGAAGGCACTGAATGTGATCTACTTAGACTTTGGTAAAGTATTTGATATGGTGCCGCATAGACGGTTACTAATTAAATTAAAGAATGATGGTTCAAACCACAATATTTGTACCTGTCTTGCATAAAAAAGGGCACAAACAAGGACATAAATTCAAGGGATGAAAATTTAATTTTGCCTCTTTACATGTCCCTGGTAAGGCCTCGCCAGGAGTACAGGAATACGCAGTGCAGTTTTGGGCTCCAGTCCTTAAGAGGGATATACAGTAGATGAGCTAGAAAGAATGCAGAGAAAAAATAGCTTAGATGTATTTCTCATCATCTGAGGCTATTCTTCTCACCCTTAAGAATTGGCCTTTAGGGATGCCTTTAATGGTATTTGGGGCATGGAACCTGTCAGGTCTCAATAGGTTATTCCTTTCTAGGGGTTTGCTATATAACTCAGTGGTAATTTCACCTGCATCATTGTTTACTTTAACATCCAGATAGTGTATACTGGTAGTGCTATATTCAGCAGTAAATTTTATCATGGGATGTTGCGCATTTATGTAGTTCAGGAATTCCTGTAGGTTTTCTTACAGTGAAAATACGCTGGAAGATTTCGAATACTCATGAACTGTATAAAAAGATATACCATGGTGAGGAAATCCCTTACTACATTTGATACATTATTTGTAACAACTACTAAAAAGTATCTTTGGTGTTTAATGAATAGATGGCAACATAGTATTCATATGTTTGTAATTCTGTTGGTTGTTTAGTCCACTGGCCACTAGATGGAGCTTTGGACACACTTAGGATTATGGGTAAACGAAGGGTTTAAAAAGCTATTTTTTCTCACAATGTTTGTATTTTGCACCAGAGGAAGGACCCGAGAGGTCCGAAACATGTAGTGCGCAAATAAAACAACTTTCACCTTTGAAGACTCTCCGGTTTTTGTAATATTGCATGATACGACTGTGGAGACGAAAAAGTCATTTGGTGGATCAAGTGGGAACAATACATAGTTTACAAAGAATGCAGAGACATGCAACTAAACTGGTTGGAAGGATGGGCGACTTAAATTATTATGTTAGATTGTCAAAGTTTGGTTAGTGATTCTACTTTACAATTATATTAGAGGACATTATATACAAAAAGCATTGGACCGTTTTACCCATAAAGAGGATCATGACTAGTGATGGGCGAATCTATCCAGATTGGCGTCGCCAAAAAATGTGCAAAATTTGCGAAAAATTTGCGAAACGACGGGCGTATCGTTTTTGAAGTGCATCGTTTTATCGCTCATCTCGTTTTTGGCGAATTTTCGGCAGGTGAATTTTTGCGGGCGTTTCACTAATTTATTCACCCATCCCTAATCATGACATCAGAGGCCACCCCTTAGACTAGAGGAGAATAATTTTCTTTTGAATCAACACATGTGGTTCTTCACAGTTAGGGTAGTGAGGGTTTCAAATGCATTGCCGGATGATGCTGTGATGGCTGGTTCCAGTATTGTTTTTAAGAGTTTCTGGGATGATTTCTTGGACAAGCATAATATCCAAGGCTATCATAATACTAAAATCTATAGTTAGCATGGCTATGGGTATGCATAGTTTATGAGAGGGTATAGAGGGGTCAATGTCAGTGTGTGTATGAATGGATGCTGGGTTTCATTTTGAAGGGTAAACTTGACGGACTTTGATCTTACCATGTAACTATGTAACTATTTAAACTATCACACCACTTTTAAGCACATCTTTAAAGTGTATAATAAGTGTGAAATAAAGGACTAACAAAGAATATTACAATGTGAATTTAGCTTATTTTTGCATTTAAATCCTCACCTTTTATCTTTTAATGGTGCTATCAAACACACATTATTTGTTTTGTCTAAAATACTCTTGCCAATATATTATTCTTAGGGGCACATTTATGATTCAAACGATTTTTATTTGATTGAAAATTGACCTATTCGGTCGTAATAGGTCCATTTTCGATCGAAAAAGCCCTTTAAAAAAATTTGATGGTCGAATTTTTAAGTTTTTTCACTTTGAAATTCGACCATTAGTAAATCTGCCCCTTAATGTATTATTATTCAAGTAAATTCTAATGCAATCAAAGAATTATTTTTTTCTGTTGTTTTCTACTTACCTCTACATTTTTGGTCATAGCACAAGTGTTTGTAAGGAACCAAAATTTGCAATAGTAATATTTCAATTCCCTTTTTCTTTATATCATGCTGTTTTATTCAGGCAGAGCAAAGTTCTGTAGAGTTCACAATCAATGTTTGTCCCTGAGGTATTGGGAGATAAAATGGCATGCCGAAGGTCACAGCTAGCTTTTATAGGAACCAATTTATGATCCCTCTAGTTTCTGGTGCTGTCCTGTTGCTATGCAAGGAATCTATAACGTCTCCTTCTTGCTTGAAAACTATGTTAGTTCATGTTAAAATATCTTTGTTTAAAATGTGGGAAGTGTAATTTTCCATATCATGCTATATCACCTTACTGTGTTTCACTGTATTTCTACTCTCGTCTGTTACAGCTAGAATAATATGAAACAATAAAAGGAAAGCAAGCCTCTCCCTTTGCTTGAACTAAACTGAACAATTTCTGTTTTCCCTTTGCTCAGATGATTTATTTTTCTTCTTAGCAACATCCAAATGAGAACATGTGATGTTCCAATTTGTTTGTATGGAATACTGTCCTTTCCCATTACCAAATCATTATTTCTGAAGTGCCTCAAAGTAAAATACATCAATAAAACCAGGTAGAAGTATGGAGGTTGCTTTTGCAATTCATTACACATGTATGTGACAGTGTTTCAATTATTCTCAGCATGTTTATTTTAGAATATATGACTTGTATTTACACTCTGTTCTTAATAAAGTCCATGATTAATGTTTAATTCATCCATATTGTGATGTGGCCTGACCATTACCCCCTCTCATGAATCCATGGCAGAAATAAATAGCTGCATTAAAGCATATACACTGAATCGTTGAGGTTATGCAATATTGGTTACTAAAGCAAAAAATCATTAGCAATTTGTTCGCAATGCGAATACATGTGAACAGTGTTGCCTCTGCAAACACTTTGCCCCTCATGCGACAGTAGGATAGAGACCACAAATGTCATAGTTTGCTATAGTGCACAGTGTATGTAATAAAACTTCTTAATGAAAAATGTATTAAATTTTCTCCAAAAGTTTACACCACCTTGAAGCAGGTGCTAAAGATTTGCAATGCGCAATTAAGATTAATAATGCAATAAAAGCCTAATGAAGAATATTATATTGAGACGCGCAAATTAGCAAATTAGCAAATTTGTTCTCAGCAAATTGTATTACTTTTTTTTACTATAAAGAAGTTTTATTAAAACAATATATATTAACATTAATATCTGTAGAACCTTAAAATATCACACCACAAACCCCAGTGATCACTGGGGAATATGCCACTGTCCAGCTTTTCTGTGCCAACAAGGTTAAGAAACTGGGGGATGACTTGAGCTGCGTTACATTTCCACTCCCTATGCATTTTAATTGAATACATAATAGTAGCACCAATGAATAATACAAGTTTGTGTTATATAATGCAAAGCATTTTCACATTGTAAAACCTCTGCCCAGTGACCACGCTTAAACCCATCTATGACTCTTCCGTGTGTTCCAGTGCATTGTGTTCTCAAATCTTGTCAGTGATTATTTTTCTCTTACTACAGGTTCCCTCTTTATGTCATGGTTGTTGCATTATTTATTGACAATGACTATATATTTTATTTGAATGTACTGTATGTGTACAAACAGTTGCCGACACTGTTAAATTCCTGCTTCTCTAATGAAGTGATGATGACCTGCTTTTCAAAGTGGGACATCTAGTGACCCTGTTGAAGTGTCTGAACCAGCCAGGATTGTTAAGAAAACAAAGCTGCAATATTTATGAGCTGTAAAGTTTGTTAGTGTTATAATTCTTGGGAAGCAGTGCATATCTGTAACTGAAGAAGGGAAAAGGCAGGTTTCATTCAAACAACTGTTTTTTACAGCAATATTTTTTAAGAATACAAGGCCTGGCTTCACCTAGGCTAGTGAATGTTCCAAAGGACTGGTCTGGCAAATGACTGGAAAATAGTTGTATTGTTTATTTACTTTAAAAGCACAAATTGCCCAAGTCGATCATTTCTGACAAAACAGATTATTTATGGAACAATGAGTTTGACATTAATGTCTATAAACCAATATCTTATAGATTGAATCTGTTTTCCATACTTAACTACTCATACTGACGGTGTCAAAATAGTGCAATGTTTGTCTCTATTTTGATCCATTTTGCATGCACTGAAGCAGAAGTATTATAAGCCTTTTGGTATGAAATATCTTTGTTTTTCCCTGCCTATTGCTATGTAACACAAAAAGCAAAAGCAAATTAGCAATAACATAAATGTTGTGTTGTATGAGCTGCTTGATTTACAAACAAAACAGGCTTTATAGATCAGATAAACAATACAGGACTTCAAATCCAGCATGTGGGGCATAGTAGTCTGGTAACATCAGAATTGTATTATTACAGCAATATTGATCACAAAAACTTTCCCCCAGTTCTTCAGGGCCCGTGGTTCCATAATATGCAAAAAGAAATCCTGCAATGATGATTCCATCAGATTTGTGTTTTACTTTGTGTTCTTTGGTGCTTCAAGTATAATTATATCTCAGTGCAGCTAAATCATAATATGTACTCTGTTACAATGATGGGTTAATGTTGTTCAGTGTTATGGATGTGATACATATCAATAGGATATGATCTAAAACCAACCAGTAAATTCTCCTCTGTTGACTGAGTGTGCATATATATAGCAGAATGTTTAAAAGCCCCTTTGCTTTTCCTCTGCCTAATACTGCTCAAACTAAGTAAGTAAAGGTCCATTTAATTTTCGAGGTTGAGAAAAAAAAAACCATGACCACACAAAAAACCTTTGACTTTCCCATGTCCTTGAATGCTGCCTTATTTGTGGAAAAAAAAGCGAATTCACATTTTTTTCCTAGAAAAAAAGTCACATGCCAGTGAAAATCACATTGTTCTATTGATTTTCCATGAGGCTAAAAAAAAAAAAAACTCAAATGATGTGCTGAACTGGGAGAGAAAGTAAATAAAGTAGTTAGAGAACATTCCCTTTGACATCTTTGCAACCTGGCAAGCTTTTACTTGCTGAGTGTTTTCCTGTAACTTTTCATGGATTTTGTCTTAATAACCCTTGTCTGTTATAGATTTCAGAAAATACTTGTGTGACTACTCCCTTTTGTGTTTTTCTTGAAAGCTCAATTTTGGAAATACTTTCCCTATAGCACAAGATTTACAAACAAAACATTCCTTGAGAAAGATCTAAGCATGACTGCTCAACCACACTTCAGTTGACTGACTGATCCAAGACTCCAAATCCCAGCGCTTTGGCAGTCATCTTGCTCGCATCTGATATGCATAGAATATTATGTCATAAAATTAAATGTAGTCAGATTGTGGGATAAAAGAGAGTGCTGGGGAAACTGGTTATTGCCTCCAACTTTAATTACAGGAATAAAAAATATGAAGCCAGATGTTCACAGGTGAAATGATCATTGGAGCACACATTGGAGCACAGGTTGAGCAGTTCAGAATAGTAGTGCTAAAATTTCCTTAATAATCAGTTCAAATGTAGCAACCGGAATGCTAATTAGTCTCAACATTTTACTTTGTCTGTAGTTAACCATATTTAACCCCTCCAGAATTAATGTACTTTAATTATTAGCAAATGCGGGTTCTGCAGGTGCTTCTGTAGCTAATTGAATCCATTTTATGATGACAATGATGGATGGACCCAATGTTTGAAATAGGGAATTCTAGGTAAATTAGCAAACGGGTATCTTAAATAAAATACAGTGTATAGTCACTGAAGATACCAACACTCTCCACATTTCAAAAGCATGCTGGGTGCTTCCCAGTTGATTCACATGTATTTAGTTCAAGATCCTAATGAAGGTCCAAAGAAACCTGAAACATGTCAATGTGGGGAACTATGTGACCAGTTAATTTACTTTTACTATACAGAATATGTGATTGCTTCCAGCATGTGCATTTTTTGTACTCTTAGAAATTCTGTTAGACAAACCTGCTTCCTTAACAGTGAGTTTTCTCACATTTCAGTTCTCATACACCATTTCCAAGTATTTCATAGTACTCCAGCCCAGCTCACTTATTGCACATTATCACCATGTCTTCATCATTTTTGCATCTATTTCTACTCACCTAATGTATTTGTTCACTGCCCTCCCCTTTCCTTCAGATAAAAAATGGGGTGAAATAAGGGGAGACAAACTACTCATATTGACATTGGAAAAATGGAAATGTTAGATGCTGTACTAGAAAATATCACATACCAGATAGTTAAAACTTGTCAGAAGGAGATATAAATGCAAAGATCAAATAAATATTGTGTATTAAATAATATCATTTATCATTTTATATTAGTGGTATTGTGTAGAAGCTCTTAACCAGATCTTAACAATTTGTATGAACTCAACTTTTTATGATTTATGCATATTATAATCCCTGAGTCCCAATGAAAGTAGCACCAAAATAGCTCTAAACAAGAGCACTTCTAGCAACCAATAGAAGTAATGAAGGCTAAATGTGTTATGAACTATTAAAAACCAAAATCATGATGATCTTAAGCACAAAGCACAAAGTACAAAGCACTAACACAATATCAGCTTCAAGAGCCCAAAATATCTGACTGGATTGTACTGAAATAGTCATCATGAAATCCCAAGTGACATTGATCAATCAAAGAAAAAGTATACTTTCTATTGTTTTGTTTTTCAATCTCTCTCCGCTGTATCCCACAATGTATATCACCCCCTTCTCATCAGAATTCTACAGTCACTTGGGCTTAGAGATGCTGTTGCATCTTTGTTCTCTTCTTATCCATCAAGCCACACTTTCTCAGTATCATATCAGAATACAACATCTTCACCTCATCCACTATCTTTTGCTGTCCCTTGAGGCTCTGTCCCTGCTTCGATGCTTTGCTTTACAGTATAAAAACAGGATATTAACTAAACTGAGAAATTCCTTAAACATACAATGACACACAGTATGCACAGATAACTGACATTTTTATTGCAACATTCCTCATATCAGCATACAATTAAATAATTAATCACTTCTTCTAGTTGCATAAAGCAATATATTCATTTATTCTGCTCTAATTGTCAGATTTTAGCTGTATGTATAGACATGACCAGCTATTACCTACAATTTTAATATTGGCTTTAAAGCTTGGAAGATAAAAGAACATACATTGATACTATATTCCTAAGGGAAAGGTTTAAAATCACATACTGTAACTAGGAACATGTACAGTTGATATGTAAACATACTGTATAATTTCAAAATTAAAGAACATATTATTTTTGTGCTTCTTTATTGATGGTTGAACATTGATTTTGTTTTAATGATAGTACCATAACACATTTGGTAGCAAATTTCCTAGATTTTATGTTTTATGAAGAAGATATCATTTTAGATTTTAGGGGATTATGTAAAACTGAAATAAACCCTCAAAACCCTTGTTTTTTTCTGCTTATAAGCAGTAGCCTTTCTGATACTATACTAAACATATATTTTCATTTAAAATTGTAGAGCAATATTTATTTACCATATTTATTACATTTTGTAACTGGTAGTGATAGCTGACCATAAGGGCTAACTTGGCCTTCACATTGAATGACTCAGTAGCAGTTGATTGCTGCATTATCCATATTTACCGCCCTTTTTGTTATTCTTCATTTTAGCTTTAATTTCTTACTCCATTTCTACATCTCTCTATTTGCATTGGTTTCATTCTTCTTTTCTGTCAGTCTGTAAAATCTATCATCCTGTTTTACAAATGTATACAGTATTGTTGTGACTTGACATATCTGGTCTACACAAAAGACCTTCTCAGATTGTGGTACATAAAGTACATCTGGAATTCTAAACCTGCTGCATTCACAAATTCCTTATTTATAAATATTCTGCCATATGATTTATTTACAAATCAATCTAATCATGGTCTTGGTGGTCCTACTAAAAAGTTTGGTATAGCAACAGTCTTTAGATTCACAATAATATGGCTGTAAGGTGGATACCTGTAACTCAACATTTGCTGTCTCTGAAGGGGTATAGTCCCTCTCTGAGCTTTAACAGCATAAGAAGAACCAAGAGTAGACCTACGAAAATGGTCTGCCACCACCCACTCCTTTTCTCAAGGATCATATTTTGAAGTGCATAAAATGTGGATTATAATAATTTGTATAAATAAAATCTGTAAAGTATTGAATGAAAAAACATGAAAAACACTAATCCAAACCTTGGCCATTTTAAGACTGTTGAGGTCATTGCATTTGTATTTGATGTTTTTTAAATATGTAATTGCATGCAATATTTGAGGATTTCAAGGGTTTCATTTATTATTTGTGTTACTTTAGCATTTTTGTGTTTTTTTAGGTTGTTTTAAAAAATTACTTGGCATTTTGTGGTTTTAGAAAAATTAGAAAATCAGAATGTTGAAAAGGGGTTCAATATGGGAGGGTATTTACTAAAACTTGACTTTTTCTCACTATAATAAAAACAGTTTGACCAAACTCCCAAACCCAAATCTCCTTGATTTACCAATAAATCTGATCCAAAAAGGTGCTGTGTGTAAAAGTTGCAATAAAATCAAACTTCATAAAACTTACTTAAAATCGTACTTCCTTCCATTTGATGCTTAATTTGACATCTTACATACATTTTTTCTTATTTGTCTCCCATATAACTTGACTTTTTCATGAAAACCAACCCAAAACCCTCAAAGATGACAAAGGCAAGAAACATCTTCAATCTTTTAAATGGGACAACTGAAATTGACTTTTACATGACTTCAACTGGTTTTAGTATGATTATTTTTATCTAATTTGGAGCAAAATAAATCAAAATTAGTTTTTTTGTGCTTAATATTTTAGTTTTCCCCTTTAAACTCTACCAGAAAAATTTAAGTTTAATAAACAGGCCTCCATGTGTTGAAAGCACTTAGCTAGATAACAATTCTCAATACCAGATTAGATAAACCATGAGGAATTCTGTGACTCATACATGCAGCAGTTATTAATCCTAAAAGCATGTGGCAAAAAGCTGATTGATAAAAGGTAAATGTAGTCACACATTTCTTGAATATATGTGTTCTTATTATTTTGTTTATCTAACTGTACATCAGTTCATATTACTGCAATACAATTTACATGTACCCAGTACATATTTCTTATTTCACTGTGTGCATTACAACATAAGTCAAGCAGAATGTCCAATAAATTTTACTTTCTGCCTTCACTATAATTAGTTCTATTTTATCAGACTAGTTCCAAATACTCCTTTGCAATTGCTGTTCCCAACTAAGTGCATTTAATAAATAAAATTGCATTTCTCTCATATCCGATTGTGATGCTGATTTTGTTTTTAATCATAATGTAAAACTTAAGCAACTTTTGTAATATACTAAAATAAATCACCTAAAATAGTCTTATGCCATTTTCTCTGGCACAAGGTGCACAGTGCAGTCATGTGATCCATAGATCAGATCTTGCATCCTTAATGTACTTCTGCCTCAAGGAATTGTATATGACCCCACATACTGTATGTGAAATTCTGACAGAGGCTGTAGTTAGGGGAAGGAGTATACAATGGGAGATTGCCCAAGGGATCTACCAGGTATCTATCTAATTGGAATGGTATTTTCCTATGCATTAATATGGCTACACCTTTAGTTTTTGTGTGTGCTGATGCGAAAAAAACGTATTGGATATGTTTTATTGCTTAATTGGGGTTGAGCAGTTTTCTTGAAATGGGTTTATTGTAGTCATACAATGTCACTAGCATGTCTAACTGCTTCTCTGAGCGCTAAGGCTTGCTTAAATGGGGAATTTAGTACATGGACATTCAGGGACAGACAGTTAATTGCCATAATTCAAATTAAGATTGTGTGCTTCTGATAAACGATCTCGGGCAGATGTACTCCTAGATAACATAATATGTTTGTCTAAATCAATAGTAAAAGTAATTTCCAAGATTAAAAAGAAAAGTTTACCCAGAGTCAAGAGTAGAAATTTAAAGATAAAACAGTAAAAGAAAACTGTCTTGGTTAAGTCGTCCACCAAACCTTGGTAGTGATTATTATACATGAATAGTATTCGTTAAGTAATATTTATACTGAAGTATAAGGCACCACCATGGATTAGTTCAGAATATATTGGGAGGGGGGTAGGTGTAGGTATTTGTCTGTGCCAAAAGTTACCTATATGCGGCTCCGGGTCTTCTAAGTAATATGACCCTTATATTAGATCAGGTAAGTCACCCGTAAACGTTACTTCCCTCCTTCAGGTTAACTCCGTGTGTTGTGGCATTGCTGCAGACTTTTTTTTTTGGGTTTTCCTGGATCCAGTGGCCTAGATCTGTTATCTGCTTGGTGGCTTTAGGATCCGGTGTGGTGGAGAGGTTTGGTGGCTTCAGGTTCCAAGATGTTAGGAGAAATACACCATCCTCTAATGTGTTGATAATATGTGTGGTTCCATTTCTGAAGCATAGTAGTTTAACTGGAAATCCCCATTTGTATGAAATTGAATGTTGCCTCATTGTTTGGGTTATTGGGGTTAGCGTTCTCCTCTTTGCTAGAGTTGCTGGGGAGAGATCGGTAAAAAACTGCAGAGATTGGTATTTCTCCGGTATTAGCTCTTTTTTCCGAGTAGCGAACATAAGTTTTTCTTTAGCATAGAAAAAATGTAATCTTACCAAGACCTCCCTTGGTGCTGAGACAGGAGCCGTTTTGGCTTTCATTGTTCTGTGTATACAATCTATCATCAGGTGTTCCTTGGGAGTGTCTGGTAGTATGGTAAGTAACAGTTCTGTAAAGTGCGTCACAAGTTGGTTTGCTGTTACTGATTCAGAGATTCCCCGAATGCGAACATTGTTCCTTCTAGATCTATCTTCCAGATCCATTATTTTATTATTTAACTGTTGAACCTCATTGTTGGTTGTATTAGTTTCATCTACTAAATTATTGTGGGCTGTAACAAGTTCTTCCATCTTATTTTCTAGAAGTGTAGTGCGCTCCCCTAGATCTTTAATGTCTGTCCGGATTTCTTTAGCCAGAAGTTTAAAATCAGCTTGTCAGTCAGATTTTAAGGAGTAAAGAAGCTTTTTCAGCGTACCTTGAGTTAAAGGTGATTCAGTTGCTTCTCTGCTATCCTCCTCTGACTCCAGCGGGTTATGGTTACATGAGGGGAGTGCACTGGGGTGTCTCTGCCGCCATCTTGGGCATGCTGCGTGTCGTAGTTGTGCTTACTGTAGAAGGTAGTAAGCTTCAGCGGGGATTGTTTCGGGTCTCTGTGATGCTTTCTGTGTGTTCAAGCCCCGGAGCTCTGCATCAGCACGTCCTACGCCTTGTCCTGTTGGCCACGCCCCCAATTTATATCCCTCTTAAGGACTGGAGTGCAAAACTGCACTGCATACTGCAGGTGAGGCCTTACCAGGGACCCAGAAAAAGCTTTCCTACAATGAATATCAGACTAACTGACTTATAGTTTTAAGGCTGAAAACAGGATCCTTTTTTTGAATAGCAGCACCACATTAGCAATTTTCCAGTCTCTCTGCACCATGCCAGACCCCAATGAAGTAAAGACGTTTGGCAATCACAGAGCAAATCTCGCTAAGTACCCTTGGATGAATACCATCTGGCCCCAGACCTTTGTTTATCTTAACATGTTCTAGTCTCTTTTGAATGTCATCATGTGTGAACCATGCATCATTAGTTGTATTACTAGAATTGGGACTATTAAGAAGGAAACCTTCATTAACTGGTTCCTCATTTGTGTACACTGACGAAAAATAGGAGTTCAGAATCTCAGATTTTTTTTGCTGTCATCAACTAGCTGACCAATATTATTTTTTTAATAAGTTATTATTAAAAAACTTAATCAGGAAGGGGTGAGACCCTTAATATCAGGGGGGGGCTCTGATATTAGGGGTCCCATATATTCCTGCTTCATTTTTTTTTTTAACTATTGACATATTTAAAAAATAATTTTGGATTATTTTTACTGCTTGCTGCAATATACTTTTTCATACTGATATTAGCTTCCCTTCTAGTTTTTGGAATGATTTGTTTGCGTCCTTGTACCTTATAAATGATTTGGCTTTCCCAGCCAACTTGAAAGCCTTAAAAGCACGTCTTTTCTTACCCACCTCAACACCAACACTTCTAAAGAACCAAAAAGATTCTGCTTTGAATATATGAATACATACTGATGATAATCTTCTTTGTAACCTTTTACCCAGTCAAAATCTCTACTCTACTCCACACCCTCAACAGTGCCAGCAATTGTTATTTAATTCAAGCTTTACATACAAACACACTCATCCATCCTTTTAAGTCCCTCTGTCCCTCCTAAAAAGGGTGTGACCATTTAAATTCACAGTTCAGTCACGTTTCATCCAACTAGGTGTCAGTGATGTCAATTATAATCATACTTTTTAGAGCATGCAATTAATTCTAGGTCTCCCATTTTATCTGACAATCTCCATGCATTTGCCAGCATATAGCGGAAGTGACTACTTTTACTTTTGAAATTTGCATTACTTGGTGGAGAATTACTATGTTAAATTAGTATTAGTGTGTTTTTTTGTAACAGAGGGACCTCCCTAGCTGGTAAACTGTATGCCCCCTTGTTCCTCCCCCATGACCCCTTACTAATCCCATTGCCTGTCTACCCTAGCTTCCCCATAATTATTTATCTCATCCACACCCCTTGCCTAGTATAAACACTCCTACAACCTCTTAGCCATTAACCAAGACTTGAGCCACACATTTAGCTTCCAAAGCTCCTGCTGTCTTCCTAAACTTGCATATGGAACAGGCAAAATTTCTGAAAAAATTGCATTGGAAGAGCTTCCTTTAATCTTAGAGCCTAGATCCCTGAACTCACTCTTTAAAGTCTTTCATCTAACAGTTATTTTGTCATTAGTACCAATATGTACTAAGACCCTCCTCAAGAATTTGTTTACCCGCCACTTTCCTAATGATTTAATCCCCTACAACCACAATCTCCTTAGGCCTGACTCTGCCCTCCTCCCCATCACTACTAGAGAAACTGGCCAACTGGAGACTCTCTCTTGCAGAAAGAGAGGTCAGCCCCATCTAGAATTGCCAATCCAGAGTTCACACTCCCATCTTCTTCACACAATCTGGGGAATCTGCTGGGATGTATAAACCCCAGATAAGCCTCCATTTTCCTTTTGCCCATCTTAGATTTTCAAACTGCCACCCAGCTAGCTGCCTCAACATCCTGCTGCTGTTCTGTTCCCCCCAAACGATATGACCACACTAGGTCCTAGGTCAATTGACCACAGTGTTGCTATTTGTTTCTCTAGTGCTCTGACTCGAGCCTCCAAAGTGGCAATTTGCTCACATCCACCACAGAAGCAAGCATTTTGGATCTCTTGTTCCAAATCTGCATACATATGGCAGACTGTGTACTGAGTCAGATCTTCAATCTTGCTAGTGCTTATTATCCCCGTTACAGATCAAAACAGGAATGAAAACAAAAAGATTAGTGTTTAGAACAAACTTTTGACCTAGTTTAAACCTCTTTAATTTGAAACTGCACTTAAAAGCCCCCACTTAACTCCTATGTTTGAAACTGGAGTCCCAGGGTTCTATTTAAACAGTCTAGGTGCAACTTATCAAACCCCACCCCCTCAAGCTGAGGGAAATCTAACTGCACAGTAAAGCAGGTTGTGACAAACTTGCTGTAAGCACAATAGCACACCAAACTTTGCTATTTAGCACCAAAGACTGAAAAAAACTATACAAATGAAACTACAGTTTTTAAATATACATACCTTTATTTATAAATATACAACCTTACTATAACAAAACAGTTAATAGCAAATACTTATCCTTTTCAGTTGATTTTTTTGCTTTTAGTTGCTTTTTCCAGTCAGCAGCCTGTTATTAAGCAGTTAATTAGAGTAATTAACTAAAATTCCATTGAATTTATGAAAGTATAACATTTCACAATTTATTCTTCAATATAAACTGTAAACATACAGTACATGCAAATATTTGTGAGAAGTAAGAAGGATCTTTAGAAGGAGTTTTAGGATCCTATATTATATCTAAATATCTAAATCTAATATAGTGAAGCATGAAAACTGATCGAAGAGGAGAGTGGATAAACAAAGGTAAAAGTTTAAAATGAATTTGATTTATGTATATGCCATGCAGAATATTGGAAAAATCATAGATGATTCTAACTTAAATAACGCTCAGAAGTTCAAAACAACGGCAGGCTCAGTTCATTTTTAAACAAATTACTAATACTTTCAACTCTGAATGAACCACAGTGTTTTAAGTTAGACATCAAGTGGGGTTTCATAAAGTTACATTATATCAGTGATCTTTGCAGGTACAAAAGAATTTGCAAGATGAATAACAAAAATAACTATAGCAAAGATTACTACACTACATGCTTTTCCTTTGTTCTCTTGCTCTCTTTGTCTGTTTCTTGAGCTGATTTAGTGTGCGGCTTTTCATGTGTTATTTTAGAAATCAGAATATTCACAATGGGTTTGAGAAACACTCTTTTCTATTATTCAACTTCAACATCCTATGGATAAAGCTCTTTTGTTCAACTTTTAAGAAAATCACAAGATATAAATGCTGTTGTCCTCACAGTATACTGTGCATAGTCAGTTTGTAAATTTGACATTCAAGACAAGAGGAAAGTGTGAAAGGTTTTTTGTTTTTGTAAAAATCTAGATGGAAGTGCACAGAAAATGTCACTTTTGTGCAATAAAATTATTGAGAATTATGGGGAACAAAAAACATTCTACCACTGTTAAATGTCCCTTCTATGAGCAAATGAATTCAAAAGGCAAAAGAACAGGTTGTATTCTGTGGTTGTATTTGTTAAAAGAAATCTGGTTTGCTAACATACTTCTTATATTACACCTTGCAAAAGCATTTAGACCATTGACCAATTATTTAACTTCACTAGAAAAGTCTACATTGGCATTTTGTTCTTTGTGATTTTTTTTCAGGACACCTAAAGGCAAAAAAATAGAATTCCATTTTTACTTTCTTTCATGAAAAAGAAACTCCAATATACTTTCATTAAAATGTGTACCATTTTTATAAGAAACCTCACTGTAAACAGTGAAATTCTCCCTTCATTTACTGCTGTGGATAGGAATTGTCAGATGGTCCCTAACTGCTGGCAGGGAAACAATCATACAGTAGGGGGGGGGGCACCTTACTTTTCAACCATGCAGAACTAAAGCAGTTTTGTTTTGTTTCCCTGTTTTGATAATGTACGATGATCCCTAAGAAACCCAGACCACACTGGTCTTGAAAAGATGTTTAACAAAGTTATAAAATGACAGCCCCCTGTGACCAACTTTGAAAGCATAAATTGTTGGTTTGATTAGGCTTGTGGCACAGTAAGTTCATGTTTATGTTTAGTATACAAAATACAGTATTTCAATCCTTGTTCTATTATAGACTTTCCTTGTGTGTGTGTTTTTCTGCTAAAATGGGGTGAAAAAAAAGGATAAAACATATTTCCATTTGTATTGTTTTGTATATTCTTGAACTATAGGATTAGAACATAACTCATAGATGATTATTTATTTTCATGTACATGTTTTAAATGATCTAAACAGCAAATACACAAACATACACATAGTTTTTTTTATCTTATTCTTTTTAGATTTTCATTTTATAAGTTTCCCTCTTGTTATTCCCCTAAAAACTGTTGATTTCACATAATGACTATTGGATCAAGCATTTTTACTATTAACCATGCTGTTGGATCAGTTATTTTGTTATTTCATTGATTGTAATTGTATTTGATTTTTGTGATTTTATGCTTGCATTATTATTCTTCATGTTTTTTTTTTTTTTTAGTTGTTTGCACTTTGATCATTTGGAGTAGAAAAACATTTTTAGCAATGTGGTATTCATTAGAATGTGAGCATTTTTTAAAATATGTTTGTGGGGGGTCTTTTACGTTGTTATGGGGGTTCTGGGGCACATATCATGCAGTCAGGGAGCTTTGTTCACAGAAGGCTAATCGGCAGCAGAGAAAATTAATTTGCACTATTTTTATTTGGGGTCCACACATGTTAGCTGCTTTGGTATTGGGCACCAAACTGTTCAGTAGACCCTTGGCATCAATATTTAGTATGTTTTCCAATTGTATGTAAGAAACTGGGTGAGATAAATGTGACCACTTGCAATATGTTTAGGCTACTTTAAGAAATGTCATAAAAAAACACTGCATTTTGCGTAGCTTTGCAGTATGGTAGTTTGGAGTAGAAATCCATAATTACCTATATTGGATTTATTAGAATGGTCCTTCCAAAAATATTAGGGTTTTATGGGGTTTTTTAAACTGTTAGTGAATCTTGTGGCACATAATACACAGTCAGAGGCTTTATTCACAGAATGCAAAAAGGCAGCACTAATTTCATTTGGGGTCCACACATATCCACCTGCTTTGTTATTTATGTATATTGGACATCAAACTGTTCAGTAGACCCTCACTATTTAGAGTGTTTAGAAATTGGGTGAGATAAATGTGACCAATTGCAATATTTTTAGGCAATTTTCAGAAATGTGATAAAAAAGCTGCCTTTAACATAGCTTTGCTGTATGGTAGTTTGCAATAGAAATACATAATCACCTATTCTGGAATGTGTACTTTCCAAAATAATATGGTTTTGGAGGCTCTTTGTACTGTTAGAGGGTCTTCCTGCACATAATATACAGTCAGGGGATTTTGTTCACAGAAGGTGAAGAGACTGCAGAGAAAATTTGTATGCATTATTTTCATTTGGGGTCTGTAGATGGCTACCTGCTTTGGTACCGTATATATATGCATATTGGGAACTGTTCAGTAGACCCTTGGTGTCAATATTTAGGTATTTTTGTAAGAAACTGGGTGAGAGATAGTGATGGGCAAATCTCCCGAGATTCGCTTCGCTGAAAAATTCACGAATTTCCAGAGAAATTAGCGAATTGGCGAAAAATTCACGAAATGAGTCGCGTGACGCTTTTGACGCGCGTCGCATCAACTTTGGCGCGTCGCGTAGTTTCCGACGAGCGTTGCGTCTTTTTCGGCGCATCGCGTAGTTTTCGGTTTTCGCAAGTCCCCGAAGTGCAACAGCATTTTTTTAAATTGTCTATATAGAATTTCTGTTAGCACCGGGGCTTTTTTCCTATTGTTGTGTGTGTATATATATATATATATAACCTTCAATAGAAACAAGGTCTTGATAAAGGTCTTAGAAATAGACCAAAATATTGACTGGTTTTTAATGTAAACCAATAAATATGGAGTTTTAACCTGTTTTGCTAAATCCTGGTGTGCATTGTTTCTATTAAGGGTTGGATAATTTAGCCATTGAGGATAGCACCCAGGTCTATTTATTTCTTTTTGATACATTGACGGTGTGTTAGGACTTTGGACTGTATGTATATATATGTATATATATATATATGTTCTAATAATATATAGTTTTCTAGGGTAAACCCTTTAAATCAGAAGTATGCCATTTTGTGATGTGATGCTGTGGAAATTTGGTAGTGTACTGCTTATATTCCAAAGAAAACAGCAGCACTCCGGTGGTAATGAAAAATTGAAAATACTTTACTGTAATACTTAGGCGGCAACGTTTCGGGCAATACAAGCCCTTTCTCAAGCCATTAATTCAACAGTGTCCACATGTGTTTAAATACTTAAAAATAGGAGGAGTCACCGCATCACACATACATGTGACCCATGATCCATAATTAACCTTATAAGTGACAAAAATTCTCAGTACTACTATTCAGTAGCTTAATAGTTATACAATGTTAGTGAAATAGTGATTGCTTAAATCTTTGCTATGACACAATTTAAGAGAGTAAAAAGGATCGTTTCTAAGGAACAGCAGTGTGAAGTTCGTTTACAAGAGATGTCAAATAGGTTTGTAGAGAGGGGTTATCCTCAACATAAATTAAATGAGGACTTAGCAAAAATTAAGAATATTACCTCTACACAATTAAGGGCCCCTAAATGAAATGTTAAATAAAATGAATGTAGTTTGGCCTTTGTGAGTATTCCGCAGCCAGTAATCAAGTGAGAAATATTTTGAGGAAACACTGGCAGGTTTTACAGGCAGGTAGTTCACATGTTAAAGAATTTTCTACTCCCCCTCCTCCTATTTTTAAGTATTTAAACACATGTGGACACTGTTGAATTAATGGCTTGAGAAAGGGCTTGTATTGCCCGAAACGTTGCCGCCTAAGTATTACAGTAAAGTATTTTCAATTTTTCATTACCACTGGAGTGCTGCTGTTTTCTTTGGAATATATGCAGTATTTGGCCTTGGCAGGAGGCACAGCTTGCACCCGGGGCTGCAATGAGCTTTGTTCACTTTTGAAGCACACCTGAATTCACTACATTGGACTTCCACTGCCGGTGGTGCTCAAGTGATTTGCAAACATGTCTCAACCTTTACAATTGGAAAACCAGGCACTAACCTTCACATACAATGAAGAACAGGCTGCCCGGATTATTGGATCCAATACAGGTAGTAACAAATTTCTACTTTCTGTGTCTCATTCGGAGGGTTATAAGGAATATGAAAAAGCAAGCCGAAAATTAATTGGCCTTGATTTGCATGCCATAACACTAACTGAATATTATCGAGCAGGACGCATTCCCAGAGGCTTAAGGGTTAACCTGCATCCAACCATATTCTGTGATAATGAGGAATTTGTGCAGAAATACGAGCAAATTGTGAACAAATGTTCGTTCGATATTATCCTTTTAAATATCGAATTTCTGCAGAAAGAAATTATTGAGACTAAGCAGCGTTTACAAGTGATTGAAACTGAATTGAAAAAGTTATCCTCAAATAAGGGGCAACGAGATCTTTTTAAAGATATACAAGAAAGCCTGTCTAAACATCGATTGGATATTGAGGAGCGGAAAAGACAGAAGTTTCAAAGGGATGAGGCCGATTACATGTCGGGTAGAATTTACAGATGGCAAAAAGGTTCCGGCAGGTCGAAACCGGCTAAGGGTCCTAAGCGGAAGACAGAGATTAGCGAACACAGTCTGACGTATGTACCGGAGAGAAGAGAACGGCGTGCACCTTCACCCGAGTGGAGAAGTTACCGGCAGGAGCGCTCACCTACTAAGACAGAGCAGCGGTCAGTGTATTCACGCGGCAGAAGAGAGGAACGGGTGTTTTGGCGAAACAATCGTGGAGGAGAAGGGGATCGCAATTACTCAACAGATGACAGTCATGGCGGGTCTGCTTCAGATATATCCTCCGCGTCCTCTTCTTTTTTAGGATACGGCAAGGCACAATCCACACGAAAAAAAGAAGGAGGGGCGGCAGGAGATACCGGAGGATATCGGGAACGGAGGGAGCAACCATACCGCCAAGCACGGACTCACAGGAAATGTTAGTATTTAATATATCAAAACATGACTTTTCTTCTGAACAATTGAGTTTATTAAGTAAAGGTCTTTCATTTTGTCCAACGAATATTTGTGATACCTTCCAACTAGACATAGATTTGGAAAGGTTTTTCCGTAATTTAAAACTTAAGTCATATTTCTCTCACGTGAACACTAGGGAGTTTGAAACAAGTGTCAATGACTATATGAGTGAATCCAAACTAAATTTAAGGAAGGTGGGATTGCGGAATAAAAGCAACTTTACCCCCTCCGTTGTTGATCCAGTAATTGAGACATACATTAAATTAGTTAAACGTGATATACATAAATTAAAATTGAAGTTAAAATCAAACCCATTGTTCACCATGAGAAATAATTTGACTACTAGTGAGAGAAAGAATCTAACTGAGCTCTTGAACTGTAAAGATGTGGTTTTTAAACCTGCTGACAAAGGGGGATCACTAGTTATACTTGATAAGTGGTATTACATTAATGAGGTAAACACTCAATTAGCAGATGAAACAGTTTATTGTTTACTGTCTAGGGATCCCCTGAACAGTATACAAGATAACATAAAAGAAGTAGTGGAACAAGCATTTGGCGATAATGTGATAGATGAGAGTCTTAGGAAATATTTATATAAAAATAATCCAATTACACCTGTATTTTACACAATTCCAAAAATCCATAAAGACCGCCAGCATCCACCTGGGCGTCCCATAGTTGCCAATACTGACTCAGTCTTTTCTCCCTTGTCAATTTTTTTGGACAAAGTGTTACAACCTATTGTCCAAAATACTAAATCCTTTTTAAAGGATACTAATCAATTACTTAATATTTTGGACAACTGTACAGTTACTGCTCAAACGGTATTGGTTACTTTCGATGCCAGTAGCTTATACACTTCTATAACTCATACAGCTGGTTTACAGGCAGTTGAAAACTGGTTGAATAAGGCTACTGATTATACAGATAAAGAAAAAGGTTTTTTCCTCGGCCTGCTACAGATAGTGCTTCAGGACAGTTATTTTTTGTTTGGTTACAATTTTTACAAACAATTACAGGGGACGGCAATGGGGAGCAATGTTGCCAACCTATATATGGCAGATTTTGAGGAGATCTTTGTATACAATAATATACTGTATAAACAATACTGTACTACATATTACCGGTATATCGACAATATCATTTTGTTTTGGGAAGGACCAGTGGACACACTTATGGAATTCTATCAGACCTTGAATTCTGTAGTGCCCACTTTAAAATTTACATTAAGTTATGATATGGAAAAAATTTATTTTTTAGATGTCACCATACAAAAAAATGGAACATGTTTAGCCACAGATCTCTATAAAAAAGATACAGACAGGAACAACCTACTTCA
>CM044442.1:68137849-68157491 GCA_024363595.1 Xenopus borealis
ATCTCTTTTAACTGCTTAACTGGCAAGTAACAACAGATGTAATAGATTTAAATAATCAGCATCATTACCAATATGTTATGCACCGATAAATATTTAAATCCCATTGCTATATCAACAAACCCCTTTAAAAGACAATGTCTATTGTTGATTAATACAAATTAAGAACAAAACACTTGTAACATTGTTATATAGATAAGTAAGTAGCAATTTTTCATAGTATGTATCATAATATGTTACTACTTTTATCAATATTTAATTCTATCCAAACTGGATATGTTAACACACTCATTTACTATGTTACAATTGTGTTGTATCATGAGACTAGCACAATATTCTATCCTCCTCAGCAATATGTTATGTTTTATCCCTCGTGTGCCTTACTAACTGACCCAACCTAAAACTAAAGGTTAATTGATGGCTCAAAGTAGTAAATTTCTCTATATACTCAAATAGCCACCCTGTGGATCCCCAATGCTAATTTACTTCACTTGTACGGCAACTGGTGCAACATCCCTATAGAAAAGTGGGACTTTTGATGCTGATTACAATTCAACAGCATCAAAAATGGTCGCCAGCACCAAAATGGTCATTGGCAAACATTTTTTTTTCGTCATCTTCAAAGTCCTGTTTAACAAATTTGCATTTTACACAGGGACTAAGTTTTACCTACAACTTGCTTGCTTTCAAGGTCAAAACTCCCAAATAATTACCCTATTATTGGCCACAACTGAGATCACCTCACTGTAGCTGGAAAGGGTGGGAGCTACAACATGGCGCCGGCTACTGCTCCTGTATAAACTGTTGTAAACATAGTAAATATTTAATGTGCCCTCTCCAGCAGGTGACACCATTCTTCCAAAGCTAGGTTAATGACAAGAAGTTCCCAATTGCTAATACTGTAGTTTGAATCTAAAGAGGTAAACTTCTTTGAGGAGTAAGCACAGAGATGTAATTTCCCATCTGTTTCTTATCTATGAGAAATAATAGCCCATGCACCACTATCTGAAGTACCAACTTTAATAGTAGGGCAGAAAAGGATCAGCATTTCTAATAACAGGAGTAGTGATGGGCGAAACTCCCGCGTTTCGCTCCGCCGAAAAATTCGCGACTCGTTTTTGTTGGCAAATTTTTCGCCGAATAAATTCGCCCATCACTAAACAGGATCAGTGCTACAAAATATGTCGGTGCTATAGAAATACATGTTAATAATAATGCAACAAATCTTGGGGATAGTGATGAGCAAATCTGACCCATCTAATGTACTTGTAATATAAAGAGCAATAATGTCCCCTTACAAGTGTATTTTTTCCTAATCTGTCCCATACATTGTCTTACATAAGTGCTATTAACTGATGTGCCCACAGACAAATGATTTATTAGCGGTAAGAGAAATGTTTCACCAGGTTTTGCTAAAACAAAAGACACCCATAGACTGCAATGAGTGAAAAATGTATTGTGCATCAAAAACATTAAATACATTTAATTCAATGCAATTGCCAATTTTTTTTCCATATCTCAATTTTTTTCAGTGAAGTGAAATGGGTCTAAGTATCCCATCACTACTTATTCTTACAATTATAGAAAAAGTTCAGTTCGACCACATAACTGGACAACAGGACTAATGCTTGCTTTGTTTAGCATTTAACCATGTGTATTGATCTACTTTCACTTAAAACAAAAGATTTGTGTTAAATGTGTCATGTATAGGAGATCTTACATATAGAAAATATTATGCAGATATTTTTGGTCCCCTTGCAAAACCCAGTAGCTGCCTTTTTATTGCAGTTTCAAAGTAATACCATATAATAGTAAATGAGGTTGAAATAAATTTGCATTTAACCATCAACACAAAATTTAAGTCTAAGTGAAAGTAGCCAAATTGATCTGCTAGCTGACTCAGAGAAAGGGAGGAATACAGAGAAAGGCATTATGATGCAGTTTAAGCTATGATACAAATTATCATTATCAGCACTCCAGTAAGAAGGAAGGAATATTTATTTGGTTGGAAGTTAAGGATACAAGGCATTTGACCACTTAAGGAAACAGTCACCAATATCCAATCACAATGGTTCAATTGAACTATTCAGGTAACTGTTAGATGAAACTCGGAGAGGTCAGAAAGTGTCATAAAGTCATAATGACTGCATCACACATTCACATTTTTGTTCAGTTTCAGCTAACACCTACCTGAATAGTTCAATGGTAATACCATTGACCATTGATGGTACTAATTTTTGTCTTAATAATGCCCTGCAATAGCTGCTTTAAACCATATATCCAGGATGATATGTTACTGTAATGTAAGTAAACAGTACCCCACATGGCAGCTACATGGTCTCTTAGCTCTGCTATACAGCACATTATCATCCTGGGTAAAGCCCAGTCACACCTACTCCCTAACTGTGCTTGGCTATCAGATCGGCTCTTAAGCATTCTCATCTGAAATGTCATAAGATTTTCAGTGCAAAATCCAGGTATGGATTTTTTTTCTAAAGACACTAGTCAGCATCACCCCTCTGTCCTCCCTCCTAAACAAGCTCGAAACACATTGTTCAGTGAGAGGATTTTTTCCTTTACTTTAGTTTTTCTTTTTAGTTTTTTTCTTTAAACACAGGAGTTGCATGACAAAAGATCTGAATGACCAGTAGCTGAATTACACTGGTTTATGTTTAGAGATTGGTAGAATAAGATAGCTGTGACTGGATAATAAGTAATGAGTTTAAGGAGAATGAGAGGGGTATGTCAGAAGAAGAAACCGTTCACTTCCCTATCTTCCCTGTAGGTAGACCCTTTTTTGCTTACAGTATTTTGCAACAACGTCAAGAATTTTATTCTTTATCTTTTGTAGCATGGTTTGAAAAATCATAGATGGGAAGTAGAATCCTCTATGAAGCAGCACAGAGGGCTGTGAAAATGAGGGTCTCATCAGAAGTGAGGGATGATTAGTCTCACCTGGGGGCAAATTTACTAAAGGGCAAAATTGCCAACGATGGCTTTGCAGCCATTGCAACGCTTTCCCAGGCGAAAACACAAGATGGCAAGAATTGCGTAAAGTCAGTTAACACAGCACTGCCCCCACATGTAGCCTGATAAAAGGAAAAACCGCCAGTGTTTTTTGGCAAGTCTGGCAAAAGAGTGAATTAGTGGATTTACATCCATTCACCAGAGCGATAATTCGCCTGGTGTTAGAGTGTGAATCACAGCTAGCGCCTATCTCCTTCACTAACAAAATTACACCTGCGCTCTTTAGTAAATGTAGTTTTTTATTTATATTAGTTAAAAGGTATGGCTCAAGTAAGGCTGATCTCTGACCTGTTCTGAGAGAGAAAAAGACAGTAAGGGGCAAATTTACTATTATTCCCCAAAATTAGCTTGATCAAATTCAATAAGGATTCAACCATAGAATGCTTATTGAATTGTTTTAGGCTATCATTTTGCTCGATATTCGATTTCTCGATGAATTCATACAATGGGATACCGATTGTTCGATTTCACGAAAAAATTGTGAAATTTCATTCGAGCATCCAAAAAATTAGAAAGATCAAACCCTTCAATCGTATGAATGGTATTCGAGCAGAACTTAGTCTCAGAAGCCTATGGGGGGATTCCCATAGGCTTCTATTGCAATTCGGTAGGTTCAATCTGGCGAAGTAGGCAGTCAAATTTCAAAATTTAACCTTGCACACCGGTTAAACTAGCATAAAAGCACCCCAAAGACCAATTAATACCCATAAAAGTCATACAAACAACTTGCTGTCACCAATCTCAGGACTTACCATAAACTTTCATTCATTATATAACAAATACATTTGATTCCACAGCCACTAACTAGCATACACACAGACTAGCATTTTTGGACTCATTTGAAAGCTAATAGTTTATTAAACCCACAACCAGTTTTTATATATAATTGGTATAAAAGATATGGTTTTCACAATGATAAACATGTTTGAGTTTCTGTAATTGTGTGAACTTTAAAGGTGAAGACACATTGAGCTACTAGTAGCAGCTACTTGCTGTGGCCACAAAATGCCCAAAAATACCCTTCTATAGACAATTCTGGGAATTGCCTCTGCTAGAACATAGGTATGGGTAGATTAACTAAGGGTAGAAGTAAAAATTTGAATGAAATAAATCGAATTTTGAAGTAATTTTTGGGTTCTTTGACTATTGAATGGGCCTAAATTCGACTTGAATTGTAAAAATTTGAATCAAATTTTAAAATTCGCCCATTCGAAAATCAAAGTAATGTCTCTTTAAAAATTTTAAATTTGACCCTTAAACCTGCTGAATTGCTATTGCAGCCTATGGAGGACCTTCTGGGACCTTTAAGGAGTGTTTTTCGAAATTTTTGAAACTCTGATTTTTTAGGGGCAAAATCATTTGAATCTAACGATGCATTAGAAAGATTTTTATTCAATTGAAAACTGACCTATTAGATCGAAAACAGTCTGATGGCTCAGTCATGGCTTAGAGTAGGGCACCACGGGTTGCGATCCCTTTCCATATGCTGATTCCAAACCTTACTGAGCAAAGGCCTAATAACTATCTGCTTATGTTTAGTGGCATATATGTTATTGAATAGCTTGTCCTGCTCTATTCACCCTTATAGGCTTATATCATGACAGAAGAGTAAATATCGTGTGACAGAAGCCTAAAGTATACATGAGCGATAAGAAGGCCATCTACAGCCAAAGATAAGGGGGGTCATTTATCAACACTGGACAAAATTGCCCATGGGCAGCAACCAATCAGATTGCTGCATCCATTGTTGTACTTGCAGCTGGCTTTAAAAAGTTAATCACTGATTGTTTGCTATAGGTAACTGCCCATGGGCAAATTTGCCCAGTGTTGATAAATGAGCCCCACTGTAACAAAACATTATCTTCCTCAATGACTCTCATATGCCCTCTTTCTTTAAGCTTAAAGCACTTGTTAGTAACCTTAGATATATTGAACTGAAAATTGTGTTGTTTAGCTTTATTGGTGAAACTCTTTAAAAACAAATTCCCTGTAACTTGCTTGTATTTTTATTTCAGCCTTGTTATTTATATTGATATGAACACCTTTTCTGACCATTCATCCCTCATATTCTAGACAAAATACCTACTTTGGTGCAGTACTTTGCTCTTTTAATGCCCTACTTTGATTATTTTATTACTCATTCTGTGAGCTAATTAGGAAGAGCTGTATTCATTTTGACCTCTCATTAGCAGTTGTAACCAATAACCCCTCTCTACGGCATTTCTACTACCCAGAACTCATTATGTTTTTGTTCATTGTTATGAACAAACCTTGGAATAAATTTAATTTGCTGGAGGAAGGCAAGTTCTGCATTTCTCTCTTCATTATAAACTAATCTGCAAAACATTCTCATAAAAGAAGTAAAACAATCACAATTTAGTTAGTGTGCTCAACCGACTCAGCCATAATTGCATAAATGGGCTCATGTATTTTAGGCAGTCATTCTTGGTTCTGTTACATTGTATTGTGATATTGTCCCTGGGGCTTGGATTTAATTTTTGATGTGCAACTTAGAAAAGGTGTGACTCTTAAACTAATAATAGTAAAGTTTAGCTGCTTCTTTATGAAACATTGGAGATTAGAGACTGTTTATTATATATAATTAGCCTTTTTTTCAGTTTCTGCCATCAATACTCAACAGCTTGTTTATCTGAACTATAGAACTGTTCCTGAAGCAAACAGATCAGCTTTAACAGTGCAGGACAACACTACGGGGCTGATTTACTAAGGATCAAAATGAAAATTTGAATTTAAAAAATTTGAATTTCAAAGTAATTTTGGGCTACTTCTATTATTGAAAATCCAAGTTTTTGAAGTACTGGCCCTTTAAAAACCCTTCAAATTAAACTATTTCCCTGCTTAAAGCTGCAAAATTGCCATTTTAGCCTATGGGGGATCACACAGAACTTGTCCTGAAAATTTTTCTAAGTTCTGAGAAATCAAAGGATTTTGGTGAAAATCATTGAATCGAATATGGCCGTTTTTCGATAGAAAATGACCCCCCCCAAAAAAAATGAGTTGGTTGAATTTTGAAGTATTTTCAACTTCCACATTCGACCCTAAGGGGCTGGTTTACTTAGGGGTCAAATTTGAAAATACTTTGAAATTCGACTAACACATTTTTTGGGAGTCATTTTCGATCGAACATGACTTTGTGTTTTAATTGTTTGAATCATTTGATAGAACGATTCAAATGATTTTCACCAAAAAGTTATGTGAGATCCCCATGAGCTAAAATGGCAATAAATATTTACACTTTTTTTTTACATTTGAAGCCCATGCCACGTTTGTTTTAGGGTGGCCTCTTTGGCTTTCTCTTTTCTCTTGATTTTGCCTCCTTGGACAATTATATGAAAAAGTGTCTTTCAGCAATTTTACCAACATCACTAATAAATACAAATATACAACCCTTATACACCCACTTGAATTTCAATTGACGTAACCGTAAGTAAGTTAACAAACCTTCGCTAGGAAGAAAGTAACGCTAGAGAAAAATCACTGAGAAATTTTCACACTTCTACACTGATGAAAGTACATCAGTGTTCTTTTCCTAAGATGTCATTAGGTATGTTGATGAATACGGATAGATGTTACATAGCACCTTGCATAGTATAGTTGCGCAAAGTACAGTGAAGATTTTAGAAACAAAAATTTGCATACATGTAAATGTGTCCCTTTGTCTTTGGTAGCATTGTGAATCTCTATAGATCACATATGCATTTCAATTTTTTACTTCATCATAAATGTGTGTTTCCAAAATATAAGTTCCTCTAGATTCTAGACTAAAGGCAGAGCTAAAATAAGTATTGGGACAAGAATTTGTGATTTTCCCAGAATACACAATGTGCCAGGGGCTTATGAAGTCTTATGTTTTTATGTTTATTTTTCATTTAAGGTTGATGGTATAAAAGGTTTATTAATTGCTCTGATCCTTTAAGACAACTCACTTAGGAGCAAAGTCACTAAAGAGTGCAACTTCGCCAGAGTCCACTTCACTCACATTGCAACACTTCAGCAGACATAGATTTGCCAGTACAAAGCTAATTCACTAAAATGCAAAGTTGCGTTCATGGCACCCGAAGGCTGGCGAAGTTGTGCTAGCGTTACTTCGGCAAGCTAGCGGTGCCTAATTTGCATACGGTGGGTTAAAGTTCAATGGAAGTATATGTAGTAGCAAATACATTGCATTACACAAGCCCGGGAAACCTTAATACATTACCTCAATAAAAGAAAATAGAGTTGTTGTATTGCCCTACACATGTGCCCACTGTATAGTTTATGTTCCATAGGTCAAGAAATGTAGATGGGAAGCCCCAAAAACAAATTACGACCTTTTGCATCACCTTGTAATTTCAAATATTTTTTGATGAACTCCAATCTATTCTATTGCACTTGCCTGGTCTGAGGTGGCGAAGGCAAGTCTGGCGCAAGAAGTAATGTTCAGTAAAATCTGCATTTAAGTGAATTTGCGTAGTAACGCTCTTTTGCCAGAGCGAAATTTGCCTGGCTTTAGAGTGCAAAGCAACCCTAGCATACATCTCCTTCACTAGTGAAGAGGCGCCTGTGCTCGTTAGTAAATCGGTGAAGTAATTAAATGATCTCATACTGACAAATTTTTGCATTAGTCACCTCCCCCTTTAGTGAATCTGCCCCTTAAGGGTAAACCCATAAAGGCTCATTTGAGTGGGAAAAGGCAAAGTGCAAAAAATATTACTGTATATTGTTCATCAGCACTGTATTCATTAAGCAGTTTTGTGTTCTGGTACTTGTAACAGGAGATTTTATAAAATACCCTAATTGTCCATGGCACTGAGGAATAGAGTTTTGCAACATTGACTTGTGCATTTAGATTCTTTGAAAAATTCACAAAACAGCAGAAGAGTTTGTGAAATGCAAAATCTTGCCAAAATGCATTGTATTACATGGGAAAATTAAATGAGTGCAATTTAGATGTTTTTAGCTCTGCAATAGCACATACCCTGTCCTACTTTGCTCAAGAAGCTCCTTTCCACTATGCTACAACTGATCTTCATTACCAAACAGAAGGCTCCTATGTTGCCAATATCCTCAAAAAATGGAATTTGGACATCTCAATTAAAAATACAGGATTAGGGTTGGGTCAAAACAAAATGCATGATGGAAGTCTAGTGTAATCACTGATTACACTTTGGTGAGAAACTGTAAAAAGTTTACTCACCCATAATGGTATTTTAGAAACAAGGTTAGAAGAAAAATGCACAATGTTAACATTATTATGCTAACTTATTTCTGAATTGTGTATATTTAAGACATTTTGGAAAAAAAATGTGCAAATTTATCAAACTGACTGCAAGTTTTATCTTTGAACCAGTGCACAGTATTTGTAACAAAACATCTTACTGAAATTAATGTTATAGTGCACATAAATAGGTCTTTAAAAAAACTGTGTGCCCTTTGCAGTAAATGTTTTACAGTTCTAGATTTCCTCTGTGTGTGATGCAGCAACACACTATGCCAATCTTTACCAAAAAACACAACAAAGAAGCTCTGAAAATAGAATATTTACGTGATGCATTTAAACTGTAAACTGAGACAATAACAACACATTTATATACATCACCTTGATTCCTTAATTGCAAACAATACCTGATTATGACTGTGCTGTCACTGACTAGGGCATGTGACATTACATCTATTGTAATTTAATTAAAAAATAAAAGTGCATAATTTCTATCTTTGTTTTGTTTAACCAGCCTCCCACTGTGACACAGAGGTGCAAACAATTCCAATTAGACATTAGCCAAGATGGATGAGACCAATTTAAATAGCTAATGAAAAAATAATTTGGATGGCCTGACTATCATTAAAAATACATATTATTTTGAAATGCATGCTAATGAAACCCTAGGGATTTTAAATAATACAAGTATTTTTGGTTGTTGCCAGCTGCTATGTATCACCCCTTATATTAACTGAGGAGATAGGTATTTTTGTATCTATTTATTTTACATGTTTAGATTTGCCTTGTCAGTGTTGGATTAACATAAAATATATGTTTTCCATATAATTGTCTACTATTTGGCACCTTTTTTATGTTTAATGGTTAGTCATGAATGAAGGCCCTCAGCTCATTTTAATTAGATAACGTATTCTAGAAATGAAATGCTAATTATGTTTCTTTCTCAAAAATCTAACTAGAAAAGCAATTAATTAAGAAAAACATTTATGTAAAGTTTTATTAAACAAGCATTAGGTACTTGAAATGTATTTCAACCCCAATAGAATTAAAAGTCAAACGCTAACAAGGGATTTTGAAATGGCAGTGGTAGATTGCACACTTCCGCATGCTGCTTTCTTTTTTTTTTATCTATTTCACTTTATTTGATATCAGTTCATAGTTGTATAGTAATGTATCCGTAATGTGAAGCTTAGTAGCATTTTAATATTGGAATCCAGTGCTTAAATTGTGTTTTGTAATAGTCCAAATCTGTCAAAATGATATACAGTACTGTTCATGATGGCAAAATTGTGGATTAATAAGAATATGAATACTGAATTTTTATTAAGCATGGCTGTCCCATTTTAGTCCATAAAAAGTTACAGTGGAGGGCATGACTGTTCAAAGCTAGATGAAGAAAACAATTAGAAAAAGTAAAATGTGGCTGGTTGAATCTGCATTATGCTGTTCAGTGATAATGATGTACATTAGAGGATTTTCAGGATACAACTGAGAAATACAGGGGCTAATCTAGCATGAGGTGATTTTATAATTTAGGAACAAACTCCTCTTGGGAATTCTAATAGTGTGGGAGAAGTCTAAATGGTTCTTTACATTATCAAAATCTCACCTTGCCCTAGAATGACTTAGGCCTACTAATCTTGAAGAGGAAGTTTACACTAATTAGGGTTGTGAATCGGCAGCATATGATGTACATTATGCCTGAAAGCATTGCCTAGCTTTGAACAGAAGTAGGCAGAAAGTAATATAGATTACTACAATAATTAAATATTGCTGACAGCATGTAAATGAGAAGTGTGTCTCCATCTACTCATTTTATATTTGTCCCTTTTCAGAACACCAGAGCAGCGACTCAACTTCACAATATTGATATGGTTTCAAAAAAGTTCCAAATTAACATTCATTGGTTAGATGGTAACATGGTACTGTATATTCTGATTGGTATACTTGACAATAGCTTAGACTACTAAAAATACAGTACCTTAGGAATGTGGCTAGGTTAAAGATTAAATGTAAACATAAGTGAAGGTAAAGGTAGGACTCCTTATAAGGACATCAAAAATTTTAACCTTTACAGTGTCAAGACATCTACCAATGCAGCTTTTTTTTACTGGTCCTGAAGCTTCTCCAGTTATCCAAAAGCCGGGGGAATCTTCAACAACCTGCTTGTGACAGCATGCTTTGTCCACAGGATGACATAGATTATGTGTGCCCCTTTAATGTGTATGTCTATTGTCAGCCAATAGTAGCAATAACATGCAATAGAACCTAAACAGAATGAACATGTGAAATCGTGCTATAGGTATTTTTGTCACTCATTCTTGGGCTGGCTCAGAAAATCCAGCAGGACCCATACATCAGAAAAGAAATTAAACAGGCAAAAACAGCAAAAATGGTACATGTATTGAAAACGTTTAACTTTTAAAAATCAAGATCAATTTCAAAAAGTTTTAAGATAATTGGTTGTTCAAATTTGGCACAGGCAAACATTGTCTTAAGGTGGCCATACACAGGCCAATAAAAGCTGCTGACAGACCGAGTCTTATTGCTGGCCCGATGTCGATTGGACGGGGCTAAAAATCCTGTCGGATCAAAGACAGCATCTGTTCATTGATGTGATCCCACAATCTGACCGTCCATATTCCTTATTATGATCCAATTGTTGGGTCCTAGGGCCCATGATCGGATCAGCCCAATTTCTCCCACCTCAAGGTGTGCATATCAGGGAGAGATCCGCCACTTTTAAAGTCACATTTTAGTGACCTATTTTGGAACCCCCTGTAATGACCAGTATTTGCATCTGACTGACTAGATCTCTACATACTGTACACTATCTCACAACAGTATTTGAGAGAAGACATAATTATAGTACACAGTTCCTTGTTCAAATCTAGGTAAATTGGTTTGCACAAATAGCTGGGCTCCCTTCAACCCATATACACTTTCACGAAAAACTTATATAACCTATTTTACATGATCCAGGTTTACTAAAGCTGGGAACACAAATAATCAGAGAGGCCTGTCTCCCATCTTCCCTCATTTGCAGTCCTTGGATACCATGCTTTGATGAACCATTAATTTCACACAAATATATATTTGATGATAATATGCAGTTCAAATGTATATATATATGATAGATTAGAACAAAAATCTGTTAATTTAACCACAAAACTTAAAATTCAGATTCAGTTCAGTGTTCAACATTGTTCTGGCAAAAGTTTCATATAAAAATAGACAGAGTTCATGCCTGCTAGTAATAACTATTCAATATATGTTCTGTAATACATTTTATTGTGCAGACAGCAGATAAAAAAAGCACAATCACTTCCCTTATCTCTAATAAAGAATGGGTTTTAGATGCTGAAACTTCTATGGGAATCTCCCTTTACAGACTTTCTAAAGCTCAGAACCTCACAAACTAAATTGGACTAAACTGAAAGAAAGAGACATTTGCACTATGCTTTGTCTGTGTCTGAACATGTATACAAAGCACACACATATTACTGCTGATATTACAGTTTAGAAATCAGTATTGCTTTGTATTGGGTAGCTGTATTACTATACAAATTAGAAACTAAGCAGGCCTGCTAGGAAAAACTGAAGGAAGGGATTTTAGGATGTATTCAGTTAAAGAGAACTACTTGTACAGAAACTCTAAAGATCAGAACCTTACCAACTACATCGGACTCAAAAGCAAAGAAAACGCATAATGCAGATTTCTATGTCCAAAAGTCTCAACAGAGCAAACAAATATAAGTGCTGACTCCAGACACTTTATGCCAACAAAAGGTTTGTAATGTGTCAGATGTCTCCTAGCCATAAGTCTTTATTCTATCTTCAATCACACATTCATTGCATGTATATTAAAAGGAAGGAAAATATTATTTAACTTGCAAAATAAAATGCTGACACATGAAAACATTTTAAGGAATCAATTTGCATGTTAGCATGTTCCTCCTTTAGAATGAAGAATACACATCAATGATTTAGAAATAATAGCAATATTAAAAATGTTTAATACATAACTTCATTATTACTACAGATTTTTTATTTTTTAAATGTACAGTATGTTGATTGCTGTTTATAAAGTTATAGGTTTGATTTTTACTAGTAAAAATATCTGCTTTTTTGTTGTTTGTGTTATGCATGAATTCTGTGCAAGACTGAATATGATGGACAGCAGTTGTGTTCAACCTAAGTTAATATGCAACTAAATTACTAAACAGATAGATTTAAGGAAAATAATCCTTTTACAGTATGAGGTACGGTACATCTATAAGTTGCCTGGGGTCAGATTGATTTGTATACACCAGGGCTACTTTTACTGCTTAAGTGCCTAGGTGACTCATGCTATCCAGTCGCCTATTATACAAATTGTTCTACAACTTTAATGGCAGATAGAAAACGGCAATGAATACAAATTTTAAAGAAAGTGCTAAGGATACTGTACCTTTTATATTGTCTCCTGCTTTGTGTTATATGGAATACTTGTACTGAATAAAAATATTTTTTTTTCAAAGTTATAATGCATTTGACGTTGTGAAAATGTGCATCAAATCAAATCATAGGAATATTTGTTACTATTTCTGCACATATATGAATTGAGAGCAGTTTGTGAAGTAAGCTTTTGATAAAGAACAAATAAACCCAACAATCCCTGTTTTATTTGTTGAAAAATCACTATAAAATCCCAACAGATGTATAATATCCAATATTGTATCTGCTCTTGAAATATACGAAAAGCATCAACATTAAAAAACAATAATAAAAAAAAAAAATTGAAAGAAATGCATATCCATTAGGAAGAACTATGCTGAGCTTGGGTAGAGAAGACATGTCAGCAAGATATGCTTAAGTGCTTAAATATTCCATAGTTTTGATTAATTAAAGTACACAATAATTGCCACTGCCCTTGGCATAAAAACTGTATTTGAAATACTTTAGCTGATTTTTGATGTTGTATATTCATGTGCTGTAAGGGGCTGATTTACTAAGGCTCGAAATTCAAAGTGGAAAATGCTTTGACATTCGACCATGGAAGTGAAATACTTCAACTTCGAATACCGAAGTCGAAGTATTTTTTTAAAAATTTGGCTATTCTGCGGTCGAAGTAAAATAGTTATTTGCATATGATCAAACAATTTTACTTCGACAAAAAAAACGTTAGAAAAATGCTCTAGAGGTTCCCCATAGGCTAACAAAGGACTTTGGCAGGTTTAATTTGGCAAAGTATTGAAGTCGAAGTCTTTTTAAAGAGACAGTATTATTTTCGAATGGTCGAAATTTGAACGATTTTTACTTTGAATCAAAGTTGAAGTCGTAGTAACCTATTAGATGGTTGAAGTATCCAAAAAATTACTTCAGATTTAGAATTTTTTTTACTTCAACCATAGTAAATCAGCTCCTAAGTGTCATTTGTTTCTTGTACTGTGGCTATTAGTAATAAATATATGCTTTGTAGCAATTTGCAACTAAAAGAACATAATTATATGTCCCCCATAGTAATTTAGAAGAAATGTTGAATAACCAGAAGTACAGCACTAGCCTGAATATATATACAGTATTTCTAATTGATGCTGAAGTGAAGAAAATAATAATGGGCCAACTGGAGATATACAAGTAATATTTACACGTCATTAATACCCCATTATACAAATAAGAACTTGACTGTTGCCAGGTCAGTTCACTTAATTTACAGAATTGCAATTATGCAGTTCATAACCTATAGGTCCTATTGTGCATTATTTTACTTATATGGCATGCTGATTAATCAGTCATTGCCATTGTCTTACAGCTGACTTGAGGTTTCTTGATTAAATGGAGGAGATGTACATATTAGGCTGTTGTACTAGGAATGTTATATTTAGAGACAACTGTAATTTAAACTGTGTTATAATCAGTGCTTAAAATGTTGGACTCTCAACATAACAAAAAAAGTGGAACCAGTTTGTTACATTATAAATGTTCCCTGTACACACATTTTATAAAATTGTATATGTAGCATTTTTACTATTATTAAGATTATTATGATGATCTTCATTCCCTATTGAGGCTAAATGACATACAAGATGGTTAATAATAATGCAATATATATATATATTTTTTCAAATACATAGTTTTAATTACTAAGCCATTACATTGATTGTTAGGAAGCTGTATGTATCCTGTGCACTGACAACCATCTATGACTGAACTATATAATTAAACTATTTTCGGATTCCAGTGATTGATTCATAACAAAAAATATATAATTATAATGACAACAGTAAAATCAAAGAAAAGGGGACATACTGTAGCAAATGGAGGAGAAGTGTCTCAGAAGCAAAAGGCTAAATAGTATATGGGGGTAAAATTGGGATTTAAAGGGCACCAATCATAACTCAAATCATTTACTAATCATTTACTACATTTACACTATATGAAAGTTCAAGAAATCAGATTTTTAAAACAGTTACAATTGTTTGTGTAATGTAAATCATCAGTTCACTATACCTTCTCCACTGCAGTTCTAGCTGAGGCGGGCATCTTGGATTTCACTGGCTCCTCCTACCTATATCTTCACAGCCAACTGTAGCTCTGAAACCTCGCACATGCTCAGTTGAAATTTCTTGCTTGCCTAATAAACTTTCTAAGCTATTTTGAAATCTGCCAAACTTTTGTGTTAGTGCTGCCACCTTCTGGAAGTTGGTGTGTGCTCTTCTCGTACTACTTCTAGAGTTTACCAAAGCTAGGCATTCTGGGTAGAATACTCAGGGCAGTTCTACAATCTGAGCATGCTCATGAACTCGTTTGCATGACAGTATGGACTCCCTCAGTGAGAGAACCCCTTTAACAGTGTGAGATTTTTTAAAAACTTCTTCTTCATAAAACTGTATATGTAGTGTTTAGGTTGTACTGGTCAGATGTGTTTGATTTTGGCTGTAATTGGTGCCCTTTAAACGCTGAAGAAATGTATAATATTACTGTATTATTGTATCCATCATACTTATTATTAAAGGGATTCTGCCATAATTTTTATGGTGTTGTTTTTATCTCTAAATTACACTATTTACACTGCAAATAATTCACTCTATGTAAAATTTAATTCCTGAACTAGCAAATTTATTTTTTTAAAGTTTAATATCGTTGTGTAGGCAGCCATCTCAGGTCATTTTGCTTAGTCATGTGATTTCAGAAAGAGCCAGCACATTAGAATGGAACTGCTTTCTGGCAGGCTATTGTTTCTCCAACGCAATGTAACTGAATGTATCTCAGTGGAACTTAGCTTTTTACTATTGAGTGCTGTTCTTAGATCTACCAGGCAGCTATTATCTTGTGTTAGGGTGCTGTTATCTGGTTGCTTTGTCATTGTTCTGTTGTTAGGCTTCTGGCTAGGGGGTAATATCACCCCAACTTGCAGTGCAGAAGTAAATAAGTCACATGACTGGGACAGCTGGGAAACTGACCATGTCTAGCCCCATGTCAGAATTCAAAATTAAATTAAAAAAAATATGCTCTTTTGAGAAAAGGAAAACTGATGTGTTTTGGAAAAAAATATGTTCTCCCTTGACTCTATCCCTTTAAGTTACTTTAGAGTATAAAGATAGTATGCCACTATCCATCGTCCCCAGAAGCCATTAATCCTTAGTATGAATCGCCTGGAAAAAAAATTCTTGTTCAAATACAAAGAGCCAGTAACTAGTAGGACTATTAAAGAAAAAATATTAATCTGGAAGAAACTGTGAGACAGGATGATAAAGGCAGGCGAAGGAAAGAGATGCTACATGAAACTAGCTAAGTGACACAGCTTTATTACAAATTAGAATAAATTCAATTTATCAGTGAAAGCAAGCAAAAATATACATTTATCACCAGAAATATAAGGTGGTAGAGAGGGCCCTCCACATGGAAAAGAAATGTAATGTCAAGTATAACTTGCATTGAAAATTATGATTATTATTATTGTTGTGCATGTAGCATTTCATTCTTAGCATACATAACCTATATTGTGCAGATTGTATTTACATGTATATAACACATTTTTTTTGTCATTAAGTTTGTAATAAACATGTTTAACAAGTTCAAGGATAATTTGCTTTGCAAATTTGTATCTGTGCAAATAAGTGTTATGGGCAAATTTGACCCATTTTGCCAAAAATTTGCCACAGTGAAAATTCACTGATGCCCATTAAAGTCTATGGGCATCAAAAACAATTTGATTCCCTGCAAAAACAGTGGTGGCCCAAAACGTTGCCACTTTGTTTATGAGCCAAATAAACACTAACCAGTGATACAACTGCATCAGCTGTGCCACAGGTTTTTGTACTTGAGGTAGTTTTAAATATGCCTGTGGGTTGCTGTATAAATTGCGGAGTGCCTGTAAAAAAAGGGCCTTACAAATGTAGGTGTTGCAATAGAGAAAACAAGTAGGGCCATTGTAAGCAATCAAATGCCTTCTCCACATCAAGGCTTAAAATTAGTGAAGGTGTTTTTGGTGGTTAATGATTTCAATTAGGTCTAATGTACCTCTTGTATTATCCCCTGCCTTACAGCCCATTACAAAGCCGACCTGATCAGGATGAATTTGTTTTGGTAAAATAGGGGCCAATCTATTTGCTAATATTTTTGCGAACCATTTTAGGTCAGTGTTGAGGAGTGCTAAAATTTGCATGGGCTTGGGAATTAGGGGAGGGGGATGATCTATCAGTGGCTTGGGAATAAAGCATATTGAAATCCCCACCCATAATAATATAGCTGCATGGAAATTGTTGAATCTTTGCAGTGTCTTTTTAAGAAACGTATTTGGTGCTTATTGAGTATTAAAATGTTTCAAGTACATAATCATAGTAATTCCAACCATTTTAAATATTACCTCTGATTTGTTGAGGTCATAGCCTGGAGGTCTGAGATTTCTCAGTAAACTTGCTCCATTGTGGAGGTGTTAGTGGAGGAGAGCGTTGTTTTGAAGTTTGGGATGGAGAAGAAGTGAGACTTCAGTTAAGTCCCAGAGTCCTGAGAAATTTATGGCCATCTTGGGGATGTAGTAAAATGTGGGTCTGGCCCAGTTGAGTGACCATTGACTTGAATGGATATCCCCATCGGTGAGGGATTTTGAGTTCCCGGAGTTTCTGCGTGACTGGTTTTAACTCGTTCTTTTAGCCAGAGTGATTGGGATATGTCTGCATAGATTTGAACTCTGTGGTTCAATGAAAGTAGTATTTCCTGTTTTCATCAAAATAGCTTTTTTGTGCTCAAAATACTCAAAACATATAATTATATCTTGGGGGGTTTAGTTCCAACAGGTTTAGGGGCTATTGAACGCTGAGTTATATCAAATTGTCATGAGTCTGGTGGAAGTTCTGGGCAAATGGCTGAAAATAACCCCTTCAAATATGGTAAAAGCTCAGTTGCTGGTATATCCTCAGGAACTCCCCTGATTCTAAGATTCTGCCTCCTAGACCTGTTCTCCTGATCTTCGCATAGGTTTCGCAATTGTATTCTCTCCTCCTTGAACATTTGGCATTTTCCTCTTCAGCATTAGACAAATGCTGTATAATGTCGTCAGTAAATGTCTATAGTTTATTAGTTCCCTCCCCTATGCCAGTAACATCTTTTTGTATCTCTTTAATCACCAGTGCAACAGCTGATAAAACTGCCTGCGTTATAGTAGTTTGCAGGGATGCTTGAAGGCGGCCAAGTTGTTCACTTCGGATTTGAGCCGTGACTGGGAGATTATCATCTATATGCTGTTGATCGGTTTGAGAAGGGGAGGGAGCCAGTGATTCAGATAGTGGAGATTGTGTGCTACAGGCCCGGACTGGCAATCTGTGGGTTCTGGCAAATGCCAGAGGGGCTGCTATAAGGTGCCATAGAAAGTCAGTATTTAGTGGGCTGGTGGGGGCTGTTTGGGCCTCTTATGTGAGCTGATTGGGCTTCTGTGTACCTGAAATGCCAGGGCCTATTTTAATTCTCAGTCCAAACCTGGTGTGCTACTTACAGAGTTGGGGGGAGAATTGTCTATGTCCCCTATTTCCTGCAGTGCTGGCTCCAGTTCGGCACCATCTTGAGCCACACCTAGTGTTTCCAGGCCTGGTGTATTGCGGAGAAATGGCGACATTGTGGAGTGCTGATCTTCAAGCCTTTTCTTCCCCATCCTTAGGTAGGCAACACCTCCGATAGTTGTTCGACCTGTTTGGATATAAATTCTCCTGGTGAATAGTGGGATTTTCAGGTTAAATTAAGGTTGCTGGTCCAGGAGCTTTTAGCAAGTGTGTGTGCTCCTCACCATGGTTGGCCATGCCCCCCTGGGTAAGGTATTGTTTAAGACTTAACAACTTCAAAGTTTAATTTTTTTTTTTTTGTATACTAATGATTTTTTTTTATTATTTGATGTTACTAGTCCTTTAAGAAGAGTTGTCACACTTCTAAGTCATTTTCTTTTCTCAGCATCTGAGAAAAGATCCACATGGGAGCACCAAGTTTCTCCATAACGTTATGCCAAGAATATGTGAACATTCTAAACACATCAATATCTTTTGGAAGATTGTCTTCATAGCTTTATAATGTGACCAATATCCCAGAATACAAATATATTAACATGGGAGGTTGAGCATTCTGGTGTTATTGGCAGCTAAATACAAATTGGAGTTTATTTAAGGCTCTTTCCAAATCATCTTGCTGTCTGCTGTTTCAAACACTGGATGGTTGCTAGGGTCCAAAAGAAATAAAGTAATGTAGTACTAGTCAAGTGTTATACATACACACACGTATTTAAAAGACTTTAATTACAATGAAATAAAGAAAAATTATGCAAATAGGTCATCTATTTTGAATATATTTTTTTAAAATCAATACAACAATAGAGGCTTCAGGTGGTTTTTTTTGCCTTCCTCTGGATCAACTAGCAGTTAGGCAGGTTTAAAAAGAAAAAAAAAAGTTTGAAGGTTGTACTTTTGTTCATGAATATACATTGGAGCAGCTTAACTGCCTTTAAAACTCTTTAAAACTATGAGAAGGCATGTGTGTCAGAATAGATGACGGAAAAAGAATGAAAAACTTTTAGCCATAGGACAAAGAGAATTTCAGCCAGTTCAAGGTGGAGTAAGGGAAAAAGGAAAATGATGCAAAAGATTCACTTGGTGGATGGTTTTGGGTTGAATTGTGAAAATTGAGCGTTCCTATTAGTGATGGGGCGTTTCAATTCACTGACATTTTTCGAATTTCTAGTAGAAATTTTTTTGGAGACGCCTGAGAATTTTTGGCATGCAATATATTTGTCATTTTGCGAATTTATTTGCCTGCTGCGAATCATGTTAAGCGTGTACCTTATGGACTGGCTTCAGCACCAAGTTTATTTCAAAAGCTGATGTCTTCTATACTCCATGACATACCTGGTGTACAATGCTACTTGGATGATATAAT
>CM044442.1:68168266-68178883 GCA_024363595.1 Xenopus borealis
GATGTGTAACTGATATGCTTATAGCCTTGGGTTCCGCTATCTGTACGCTGCCTAGCAAAACATATAAACACCATGGTACTTAAATGTGTTAATGCGCGGGGTCTAAACATCCCCCGAAAGAGGTTGCTGCTGCTTGCTGAATGTAAGAGACAGGGCGCAGATCTAATTTGGACCCAAGAAACACACTTTAGGACAAAAGATCAATGTAAGCTTGAGAATAAACATTACACTATGCTGGCGGCAGCAACGTCCACATCAAAAAATAGAGGAGTTGCCATTATTGTACGAAAATCATTGCTCATAACTAGCGTAAAACATATGGCGGATCCCAAGGGCAGATGTCTTATAGTAATCTGTAATGTTAATCAACAATTGTACACCCTGGTTAACTTATACGTACCTAACACTCAAAAGAATCTCTTTCTGAAACAGGCTCTGGAACAAGTACAAACCCACCAACAAGGCCTAGTTTTAATTGGAGGCAACTTTAATAATATCCTTGACCCACAGCTAGACAGATCCCCCCGATTTGGAACGCAAACTACTGCATACGGCAAACGAGTAGTCAAGAACTCCATGCAATTTGCCAAATTATTAGAACAACATAATTTATATGGCATTTGGCGGGTGCTAAACCCGACATTGAAAGATTTTACGTATTATTCGGCCCAATATCAAACCCATACTAGGATAGATCTCTTCCTGACTTATCCGCAAACATTATCCCTAGCCTCCAAATGTACGATCAAACCCACAACTTGGACTGATCACTCCCTAGTGGAATTCTCACTCCAAGAAAAATACCAATTCAGTACTAGGCCGCCATGGAGACTTAACAATAGCCTGCTAGCAGACACGGAAATTCGCAAACAACTTGAAACTAACATTGCAGACTTTTTCTCTAGGAATGACAGTGCAGAAGTTAAAGACTTAACTTTATGGTGTGCCCATAAGGCCACACTAAGAGGCACGTTGATTAGTATGGCAGCATACAAACTTAAACTAGCCAAACAGAAACAAGGAAAACTACTACTCAAAATAAATAGCTTAGAGAGACAACGACTTATAGCCCCCTCGCTTGATATAATACAGACACTAAATAAGCTTAAAGAAGAAGTAAACCTCCTTATTTTAGGTAGATGTCAAGCCCGCCTCTTGAAGCTCAAAAGCGAAACTTACATCATGGGGAATAGAGCCTCTACTCTACTTAAGAAACAGTTAATCCAGCAGACCTTGCAGAGCAGAGTGGGGAAAATTTGTACTTCTTCTGGTGTCATAAAAATTAACCCTAAAGATATAGCGGACACGTTTGCCAAATTCTATGGTACCCTTTATAATTTGAAAGATGACCCCTCTATGGTTATACCCTCGAAGCATAATATTACTGCATTTTTGGACCGATTAAACCTTCCATCTCTGTCACATACGGAACGGACCGGTTTGACTGGACCTATAACCATGGAGGAAGTCCTAGAGGTTATACAAGCCTTTCCTAACAACAAGGCCCCGGGACCGGATGGCTACACTAACCTATACTATAAAGCATTCCATACTAAGTTAGCCCCCTACCTCACTAGAGCTTTAAATGAGGCAGCATTGCAAGGGACTTTTCCCCAGGAGATGCTAAAGGCTTACATATCGACTATCCCCAAACCTGGCAAGGATGCCACAATATGCTCAAATTATCACCCTATCTCCTTGCTAAATGGAGATCTTAAGATTTATGCATCTGTACTGGCGAAGAGATTGCAGAAAGTGTTACCAGTACTTATAAATAATGACCAAACAGGGTTTATACAGGGACGTCATATTCATGATAATACTAGAAGGCTTATTACCTTAATTCAGCAAATGCACTGCAGTAACACCCCGTCATTAGTTTTAGCATTAGATGCCGAAAAGGCTTTTGATCGAGTGAACTGGACATACCTTAGGTTGGTTTTGAAGACGTTTGGAATACCGCCTTCGATGATCACGGCAATAATGGCTCTGTACTCAGACCCGTCAGCTCAAGTGAATGTGAATGGCTTCCTATCTGACCCTTTTTTGTTAACTAATGGAACGAGGCAGGGGTGCCCCCTTTCGCCCCTTATATATGTTCTGAGTATAGAGCCATTGGCCCAAGCTGTAAGATATTCGAGTGATATAAAGGGAGTTTCTATAGGTCCGTATGAGCATAAGATTCTACTGTTTGCTGATGACATTGCTTTAACTCTGACTAATCCCACCTCCGCTTTGCAGGAATTGTTTGATTTGATAGAACAGTTTGGTTGTATGTCCTACTACAAACTTAATGTCTCGAAGACACAAGCTCTCCCAATATTACTGCCTCCATCAGTGGTACACAGACTACAACAGACTTACAAATTGGATTGGCAAACCACAGCTGTAAACTATTTGGGATCAAAAATAACAGCCAATCCTTTCCACTTATATCAGTACAACTATGACGAAATTTTGAAGGACACAGCCAGTACTCTCCAAAAATGGAAAACTACCTATGTGTCTTGGCTGGGAAGCATTAATGCCATAAAATGCTGATTGTTCCAAAGATATTATATAAATTTAGAACTATACCCATTCCATTAATCACATCCTTTTTTCAGAAACTGCAGAGGATACTGATGCAATTCATATGGAACAAAAAGAAACCTAGACTGGCACAAGACATTATGTATGCCACAAAAAGAAATGCTGGATTGGCTTGTCCAAATATACACAAATATTATAAAGCGACTCTGCTAGATCAACTGGCTGACTGGCATCTCCCGCCAGGAGAAAAAAAATGGGTCGATTTGGAACACTGGATTTACAAATCTTTATTCGGTTACTCGATTAACGCTCATGTATGGACTTTAGGCAAACACTGCCGCACTGAAATGGATAAATTACCGCAAGCCACACAAGCGACTTTACAAGCTTGGTACACCTCCAGAAACAATGTCTACTTATCAAACCCACCAACGGCGCTTATGCCAATATCCATTTTGGAAGAAGTAATACCTAAGTAAGTAAGACCTATTTGAGCAGGACAGCCTGTCCACCTTTCAGTCCCTACAAACCAAATACGAGCTACCAAACTCGCAGCTCTACACATACTTAAGAATGCGACACTACCTCCAAGCGCATAAATGGAACGGACTGCATCAACCAACCTCATTTGAAATTAGATGTTGGTCCCTATCGGGGAAGCGGAAAGGAACACAGAAACTATACCAAGTGCTACAACAGAAAGAACCTGTCACCAAACCTTTAGCAATGATACGCTGGCAAACGGAACTGCAGATACCACTATCCACGGAGGTCTGGCGTGGGATTTTTCATCATACAATCAAATACTCAAGAGCGCTTAATCATCACGAACTCACTGTCAAATTGATGTATAGGTGGTATCTAACACCTGACAAAATACACAAAGCCTTTCCTAATTCCCAAAATATTTGTTGGAGATGTCGAAGAGAAGCAGGAACTTTTATTCATATTTGGTGGGCCTGTCCTATAGCTCTGGAATACTGGCAGAGAGTAAATAGCCTTTTAAGAGACATTACTGGCGACCTAACTATCATAAACCCAGCATTGGCCTTATTAGTCTACGACACAGTAGTAAGAAACGGGAAAACACAGAAAGAGGTCACAAGGCTTCTCCTAGTCAGTAGAAGCTTACTGGCAAGACATTGGAAAAAACCGAATCTCCCACAGAGTGCACACATCCAGGCAGAGCTCAACAGAGTAGATCTGTACGAACTGACTTTTGTCTCCTAGACTCACCTAGGGGGAAATACGGCTACTAAATAGATATGACAAATCTGGGCAGTCTTCGGTACATACCCCCCGCCCCTCTTATCTCTCTTTCCTTCCTTCCTTCAATAATAATAATTGTAAACTGAAAAAATTGTTAATAAAAAAAAAAAAAAAAAGCTGATGCGGCTGTGTGTGGGTTGCTCAGCTTCAGGAAAAGAGAAACATTTATTTTTTGTGTTAACTAGGAGGCTTGATATTTCTGTTCCCACTGTTGTTTTCCACCCCCTGCAAGGGGAAACTGCAGCCGCTGAAAAATAAACGTGGGCAGGAAGCCCTTACACCCATCTTGGTGTGTGAAGTTGCCTCATTTGCAGCCTACCAGCGAGTGAACCCCCCCACAATTGGTGTTTCGGATGCGGGCAGCGATTGCCACACGCAGGAGTCGCCTGACCACAGTAAGTCTCGTGTGGGGATTGTGTGGACTGTATATCGTATGTGTTATTTAAAGAGATACTGCACACAAAAGTTATAATATGGAGGATGTCCTCAAGGCTTTGCTGCAATCCACAGCTACCTTACAAAGGGCCCACCAGGAGAGCCTGGTGCTACAGCAGCAGTCTAACGCCAACCAGCTGGAAGCCCAGATCACGGCACTGGCGCAGGCTGCAGATAAAGATCGGCAGTTGCAAATTGAACTGGTAAAACAACTGACAGCCAGGGTCTCTGGGGATGCTGCTGTGGCCCTGGAGTGCACTGCTCCATCCCAGGCAGCAACCTCCTGCATAGAATGACTGGGCAGGATGATGTGGAGGCTTTCCACTGTACCTTTGAGAGGACGGCAGAGCAGCAAGCCTGGTCGAGGGAGCAATGGGCGATGATTGTTGCACCACTACTAGTGGGGGATGCCCAGAAAGCTTTTTATGACCTATCCTCCGAGGACGCCAAGGACTATGATAAGCTGAAGTCTGAAATCCTGCGGAGACTGGGGGTAACCACCTCTGTGAGGGCCCAGCAGGTCCACAGTTGGGACTTTAGGTTAAGGGGTCACCACGCTCCCAGATGTATGATCTGATTAACCTAGTGAAATGCTGGCTGCAGCCAGACTTAGTGGAAAGACTTGGTGGAAAGGGTCACGATGGACCGATACCTGAGAGCCCTTCCCACTGAATTACGGCAGTGGGTGAGCCAAGCTGATCCAAATACAGCAGACCAGTTGGTGGAATTGGTGGAACGATATCTCGCCGCTGAGGACTTCACTACCACCCCGAAGAGGCCTTCTGCAGTTGTCGGCTACGGCAGAGAAGCCCTGCCCAGAGGACCCCGGAAACCCAGGTCCAGAGTCGACAAGAGGAAGATCCCACAGAGACAGCTCACACCAGACCCTCAGAGCTCCCCAGTGCTGGAGGTGCCGAGAGTGAGGACATATTGCCACCAACTGCCCAGATGATCCAGAAAGTCGACAAGAGGAAGATCCCACAGAGACAGCTCACACCAGACCCTCAGAGCTCCCCAGTGCTGGAGGTGCCGAGAGTGAGGACATATAGGCACCAACTGCCCAGATGATCTAGAAACCATGGAGTGTGGAATGGAGAGGAAGTTGTCTCTGCTCGACCAGGTCTCGTTGCGGATCCTGAGGTACCAACTTGTGTCGTCCAGATTGGTAAGTGCACTGTGAATGCACTATTAGACACAGGTAGCTTAGTCACACTGGTAAACACACAGCTCCTGAAGACTGTCCTTTAACCCAGCGTCAAGTTGGATTGGTGTATGTACATGGGGACTGTAAGAAATGCCCCATTACCCTAGTGACTTTTGTGACCCCCTCATGGACTGTGTGTCTCCCATACTCCTGCACAGTGTAATTTTGGGCAGAGACTTCCCCTTATTCCGAGAACTGTGCCAAGAACAGGCTCCAGAGACTGAGCATGGGGAGGTGAGACCCCACCCTATTGAACTGGATACTTCTACAGGGATTGTTAATGACAGTAGAGTGTCTGGGGGAGAGAAAATGGAACCACCCATCTCAGATGTTATTGTAAATGGTACTGATGATAGGTTGGAAGATAATGAGTTGTTTCCCTTAGCTGTATTAGTTGGTGAATCTGAACCAACTGCGGAGACTGTTGAGGAACCTAGCATGACTGAGCTAGAGGTCTCCCGCGATAACTTTGGAACCGCCCAGCTAAGGGACACAACACTCACTAAAGCTTGGGAAAATGTCACCATTAATAATGGGAACATAGAAAATCCTGGTATAGATTGTGTATTTCCTCACCTTGCTGTACAAAATGACTTGCTTTACTATGTGGATAAGATTTGAGGGGAGAGTATGGAACAGCTAGTGGTTCCCCGGCCATATAGGAGAACAGTTCTCAATCTGGCCCATTCTCATCCACTAGGTGGCCACCTAGCATATGAGAAAACCAAAGACTGAGTGTTACAGCGGTTCTTTTGTCCGAGGGTACATGCAGATATAAAGAACCATTGTGAATCCTGCCCAGAGTGTCAGAAATCGGCCCTATTTTCGCAGCCCATTAGTCCCATTGCCTGTAATTGAAATTCCATTTGATCATATTGCAATGGACTTGGTAGGACCACTAAAAAAATCTGCTAGGGGGCATCAGTACATTTTGGTAGTCATGGACTATGCCACTCGGTATCCAGAGGCTGTCCCCTTAAGGAACATCTCCTCAAAAACCATAGCCCGAGAGCTGTACCACATGTTCACCCGTACAGGAATTCCAAAAGAGAACCTTACAGATCAGGGGACTTCCTTCATATCTAGAGTAATGAAGGAATTGTGCAAGTTTCTCCAAATCAAACAGTTACGCATATCTGTTTATCATCCTCAAACTGACGGGTTGGTAGAAAGGTTCAACAAGACGCTCAAGGGGATGTTAAAAAAAGCGGTAGATAAAGATGGGAGGAATTGGGATTGTTTACTTCCCTATCTCATGTTTGACATTAGAGAAGTCCCACAGGCCTCTACGGGGTTTTCCCCCTTCGAGTTGTTGTATGGGTGCCACCCACGAGGGCTGTTGGACGTGGCAAAGGAGACATGGGAATCTGAATCCACTCCATACAAAAGTGTGGTAGAGCATGTTGCAGACATGCAAGACCATCTTGCAATGGTGATGCCCCTTGTGAGAGAGCATATGCTTCAGGCCTAGGAAGCTCAAAGCCGCATATATAATAGATCGGCTCGTGTCCGAGCTTTCCAGCCTGGGGACAGGGTGTTAGTCCTGGTTCCTACAGTAGAAAGTAAGTTCCTGGCCAAATGGCAGGGCCTTTAGGAGATTATAGAGCGCGTAGGGGATGTTAATTATAAGGTGTCCCATATAAAGCTTAAGTCTTAAGTCTTGGAAAGATAGGGAAGCCCTGTCAGCCTATTCTGCAGCTGTAGAGGTAGAAATCCCACAGGTGCCTGAGGTAAAAGTGACTGAGACCCTCAATAACAGTCAGAAGCAGGAACTGAAAGAGTTCCTAATCAGGAATAGACAAATATTCTCAGACCAGCCTGGGCTTACTGAGATTATAAAACATGACATTATAACTGGACCTGGGGTTAAAGTCAATGTCAAACCTTATAGGATACCCGAGGCCCGACGCCAGGCAGTCACAGAGGAGATTAAAAGGATGTTGGAGCTGGACGTAATTGAGGAGTCCCATAGTGAATGGTCCAGCCCCATTGTCCTTGTCCCAAAACTGGATGGTAGCATCCGATTTTGCAATGACTTCAGAAAGTTAAATGAGGTCAGCAAGTTTGATGCATATCCTATGCCGCAGGTAGACAAATTGATTGAAAGGCTAGGACAGGCCCGATACATCACCACCCTAGATCTTACCAAGGGGTATTGGCAGGTACCCCTCACTGAAGGGGCCAAAGAGAAGACTGCCTTTTCCACTTCTGAGGGGCAGCAGCAATATAAACGCTTACTGTTTGGCTTACATGGGGACCCAGCCACGTTTCAGAGAATGATGGACCGCATTCTCAAACCACACCGAGGGTATGCTTCAGCTTACCTGGATGATGTGGTTATCTTTAGCCCAGACTGGGAAAGTCATTTGCCTCGGTTACAAGCAGTCCTTGACTCTATCTGGAAGGCTGGTCTGACAGCAAACCCCAAAAAGTGTCCCATGGGGTTAGAAGAGGCCTGCTATTTGGGGTATGTTATTGGAAGAGGGGTAGTCAAGCCCCAGGTGTCCAAAATTGAGGGAAATCAGCAGTGGTCCCGACCCAATTCAAAGAAGCAAGTGAGGGCTTTTCTTGGGATAGTGAGGTATTACAGGAGATTTGTCCCCAATTTTGCCTCCCTAGCTGCCCCACTAAACTAACCCCCGCTTTGTGTGAAAGTGTGGAGGTGTGTGTATTCTGGGTTTTAATTTGGAGGGGTTGAACTTAGTCTTTTTTCAACCCAATTTAACTATGTAACTATGTAGGTATCCGGTGTGTATTCTGGCTGTTTTTTTTTTTTTTTATTAGTTCAGAATATCTTTGAGGATTCACCTCTTCCTCTATAAGTTTTTCTTCATTATCTCAATTACATTCCAAATCATAATACTAAGAGTTTATGCCACTGTGACTGAATCTGACCAGTCTTATTTAATTTCCATCTATGAGGAGGTGAGTAGAAATCTAGATATTTGGATTGCAGTAATCTACTTGAGTTTTTCTGAAATATTTCATACAGTAACACACAGAAGGTTACTGATTTTATTATGATATATTGGCCTGGAACATAAAATTGGACAGAGAATTTGGGTGAAGCATAGATTACACAAAGAGTGGTAGTAAATGCAACATTTTTAGCAGACCAGTGTTAATGGAGTACTGTAGGGCGCTATCCTTGGACTTTTGACAGGGGCAGAACTAAGGGTAGGCAGAAGAGGCAGGTTGCTGGGCAGGAACCATTTGAAAATTCTGTGGAGTGAGTAAGTAAAAATAAATCTGAGACAAATTCCGGTATCATTCAAATGATCAAGTTCATCCTTAATTAAAATGGAGCAAATGGAACAAATCATCAGCCCAAGGTGGCTTTAAATATTATTAATCATTCATAACATTAAATTGAAAAACAAACAAAAATATTACCATCGATAATTATCTTTGAGTAATTGCTTCAATGCCTCTCATATAATTACCTGATCATAAGTGTATTTGATTCTACTAATAGTAAGTCATTGAATGCAAAAAAACACAGCTAACCACATACTTGAAGCAAGATCTTTATCTTATAAACCTCACATTTGGTTTTGTAGCATAATCTTTCCAGCCTCCTTACTAATCAATGCATGAAACACATAAGTAGATGACATGTGAACAATGCATAAACCGATGATCACAAAAAGTGTTCCATGTTCCAACTGTGTATGTGTCACTGTTCCTGTTGATAAAAGGACGTCTGGTAAATATTTTTCTTAATCAATACAAACTGTGATGTTTTGAAGGATTGTTCAATACATGCGCTTGCTCATACTTGTTTTCATACTTGAATACTGATTTCATAAAAGAAATTTATTCATTGTAAAAAAAAAAAAAAGAAAACACATGACGATCTGTTGCATATTGTATGCTCATGTTACAATGCAAAAACATCTAGAAATGTATCTGCTACTACCATGAATTATGTAGCAATACAGCATGAACAGATCAAGATGTAACCAGACTGCTATTACATTTCACCACAGGAAAAAGCTGTGGACAGCAATGCCCTGTTATTCACTAATGTACAACTATATTCAATGAGTCCACAATAACAATTACAATAAATACAAATACAAAAGAATACAAAAGAAGCACTAAATGAAATAAATATATTGCTCTGAATTAGTGGCTGATTCTAATGTTTGAGTTTTTCTTTTAAAAAGTAGGTTAGCTACCAAAGCAAATATTCAGATTGTAAATATTATACTAATTTAGGAATGCTAATTTAAGGATGAATATTGCTAATCCACATTTTGTGTGTGAAAACAAAATGCAGGGAGATTCAAATTAAATAAATTAGAATTTTGAAGTAATTGTTGGCTACTTCAAATATCGAATAAGCCAAAATTTGATTCAAATTGAAAAAAAAATTGAATCAAATTTTAAAATTCGACCATTATAAAATCGAAGTACTGTCTCTTTAGAAATTTGGAATTCCCAGTGAATTTGTCCCTGGCGAATAAATTTGCCCTTCACTAATAATTGGGTGTATGAGCTTGCAACTGATATACCTCATAGTGCAAGGTTCTTCCACATGACAGTACTCATTTGCCTAGTAGCCTAATCCACTCCACTGTATTTAAAAATGTGTACCTACATTGATAATAGGGGGCAGATTTACTAAGGATGGTGGATGTTCCAGGAGGTCCCCCATAAGCTAAAATAGCAATTCGGCAGGTTTAGGGGGCAAAGTGTCAAATTCTATTTTTTTTAAAGAGACAGTTCTTCGATCTGATAGTCGAAGTAGCCCAAAATTACTTTGAAATTTGAATATTTTTACATTTGAATATAATTTGAATTTTCACTTCGACCCTTTGTAAATCTGCCCCTATATCTTAAATCTATTGATTTAAAGAACAAGGAAAGCCTGATACACTGATTTTGATTTTTTCTATTTGCCGATTATCAGACTTTACACTACTGTGTACATTAAAGTTGAGGTCTATACTAGGGATGCCTACGAAGGATAAGAAACATAATATTGAAGTGTTGTGTTACTTTTTTCCCCATTACAGTGGGAGTTTTTTAGCTAGTCTTATTTTAATCTAAAAGGAGCACAGGTATAGGTAAATTGGTTTGCCTTACCTTTTAGTGGCTTTTTGCCACATTAAAAAAGAAAGATTTTCAACACAACTGACACGATTTACCATACGGGTGCCTCCTGATTAGGG
>CM044442.1:68187309-68204511 GCA_024363595.1 Xenopus borealis
TTTTTTTTTTTTTTTAATACAAATGTTTCACATTTTTCAACTACTGAAAATAATTACAATTTTAGGTATTCAATTAATTTTTCATGTTTGATTCAATCAAATGTTTATGGGTTTTTTAGCACTTAAGAAAACATTCAGATTTTTAAAGTTTATTTGAAATAGAAAAAATGTCAATGTCTTAATATTATTTAAGTTTGTATTACAAACTTGCAAACATTCTCTAAGTAACTTATTTAAATATGACATTTCTTTATGCTGTAATGCCTCTTTTATATAAAAATGATAAATCCTACTATAGTTTATATCAATAAGCTGCTGTGTAGCCATGGGAGCAGCCATTTAAGCTGAAAAAGGAGAAAAGATACCAGTTAATAGATAAACACTGCATTAGAATACAATGAGATTCTACAGAGTGCACCTGTTATCTGCTATTTAACCTATTCCTTGAATGGCTGCCCCAATGATTTTACAGCAGCTTGTTTATATCATCTATAGTACTGACTATGCAGATTTCCATTCATTCAAGTCATGGTATAGTTAATATAAGTAAATAAAAAGAATGAGGGGGGCGTGGCCAACTGGGAAACAGTGCAGACGCACACTCACGCGGCTCCCAGACTAACTGGCTAAATAAGCGATTTTCAGCATCACAACCCACCCAGTGCCTTAGGGGACAATCCGGTTGGTATGAGAAGGGAAACCGCCACAGAGGGAGACCATTTGCGGGACGCTGGAGCTGACACAGCCCGGTCGAGGATCTCGGCCCAGCAACGCACTAAAGCTGTGGTCTAAATTTTCACCACGTGGTCGCGATGCGACCGGACCTTAAGGGCCGCAACTTAGCGCTCCAACGCCTGACACTGCCAAACGCTGCACATAAAAGCTTCAAAGGGGTGAGTACACCGGGCCCCGTGGACATTAGACATTTGACCTATATCAACAGTGGGGAGCTATACTCCATACAGGTCTCCCTTAAGCCTGGTCAACTTAGAAGCGCACTATTACAGCAATTCCTGGATAAGTGTTACTGGGCATCCCCTCATTCAAGCTGCTAGGGGCAATAAAGATCACCCCCATAACAACTAATACGGCAAGACCTAAGTCCTAAATAACACCTGGACACATTTGCAGCTTACTTTTGCAGCAGGAAGTGGCATAAACCCCATCACCTACAGAGGGCCCCGTCAGGCCTCACAGAAGCCTCAAACACTGACCTCACTTATGATTTGGGACAGTCTGCACCCTATGATGGATATTTAATACTGACCAAATGCTAGAGCACATCTTTCTAAGTGGAAAATCACCATATTAACATGGGTAAATACGGCAGAATGAAAGAAGGCATAAGGGACACCCCGAAACAGCATAAAATGTCGCAGAAATTCTTAAAGAAATTTTTAACCCCAGCTGAGCAAGAGGGGGTCACAAACAGAGTCAGATAGGCTGGAACAGGCGGAGAGAGATGCATCTGATGATGACTCTACTATTTCGTATAGTAACACTTATGCGCTCCTAAAGACATTACCCACAAAACACGACCTGAAAGATTTAGCGACTCAGATTAAAACTGCGCTAAAGGAAGAAGTAGCTGAATTTAAGACTGAAATAGCATCCATCCATGCCAGAACTGAAATGAGTGCCGAACGGAGCAAATAGAACTATCCGTCGACTCACTAATTGCAGTATCTCAATTACAAAACAAGGCCATATAATCCCTATCCCGCCGGGTGGAGGACCTAGATAACAGAGGGAGATGATGTAATCTGCGTATAAGAGGCCTACCCGAAGCAGTGGAGGCAAACAACCTTAAACGAACAGTAACCTCACTGTTTAATTCTGTGCTCAATATGCCTGATACCAATGAGAACACATCGAAAGGGTGCACCAAGCACTCCAACCAAAAGGACTTCCATCTGATAAACCACGAGATGTCATATGCTGCTTACTGCATTTTACAGTGAAAGAGGAAATCCTCTCCGAAGCACGACAAAAGAGGCTGATCAAAATGGATGATGCTGAGGTCTCTATCATGCAAGATCTTTCATGGTACACGTTACAACAACAACGTCTCCTTCAACCCCTGACAAATGTTTTGAAAGAAAATAAAATCTTGTTCAGATGGGGATTTACGTTTAACATCCAAGCTACTATTGATGGGAAATCACACACAATGTCAGTACCTGAAGATCTGCAAAACTTCCTACAGGCCTGCAATGCTCCAAAGCTGGATCTTTTAGAGTGGATTAAATTTGTACAGCTACCGACACCAAACCTTTTGCCACATCAAGACCCTTGGAAAGAGGTGGAATCACCTAAAGTGAAAAGAAGTAGATCACGACAGACACCCGGAAAAGCACTGGGAAGCCCGATCCCATCCAAACCGGGGTGAATCCCCTAACCAGTAGAGGGGATTTCAAGTAAATCTGCCGTTTCTTCTTTTTTCCCATACCTAAGCTACTGTTATGTTCCACTTAAAAGTTGTTGTTACATATTTTTGCTCCTTTTGAGCTCTAGCATTATCTTACTGTGGAGTTACTGCACAGGTTGCCCATCCCCAACCCCCCAACAATGGGCCAGACAAATTGTTTGATAAATGGTCTGCAGTGGCAGAAGAAACACCCATTTACACTGTATGTGTTTTACCTTCAGGTTTCTGATATATACCCGCTTTTACTAGAAATTGGTGGGTCCAGACATTGTACTATGTTTGACTGCAAGATATGTTTTGATTATATTTCTACTACCTTTTCCTATAGTTCCTACCCTGTTCCATCTCCCCACCCTGAGCCTGGAGACTATGATCTTTGTAAGAAGTATGTATTATGTGTTACTAATGATATGTACTATATGTATAATGGAGAGTAATCTGAAAATAATATCCTTGAATGTGAATGGCCTAAATATCCCGGAAAAGAGAAAACAACTGATAACTTTAATGAGAAAAAACAAAGGGGATATAATCTTACTTCAGGAAACACATTTTAAAAGTGAAGCCCCACAAATGCATAAACTAGTTCAGTACTCGCAATGGTTCTACAGTAATAACCCTCTACATAAAACGAAGGGAGTGGCTATAGCTATTAAAAAATCAATTGATTTCAGGGTTAATGACACTCTGATAGACCCTAACGGTAGATACGTTCTGGTAAAAGGCCTACTGTTTCATACTCCTTGTACCATCGGTAGCTTCTACTTAACTAACATTAACCAAACACAATACCTAACTAAATTACATACGAAGATTTCCAACTTCTCAGAAGGATTACTGATCCTGGGAGGAGATCTTAATAGCGCCCTAATCCCCAAATTAGATACTTCCAAAGGTCAATCTCTATTGACTCCCAAAAATATTGCTCAAGTAGCTAAGACATTACAGAACATGAAAGTAATTGACTCCTGGCGATTTCTCAACCCCACTGCCAAACAATACACCCACTTTTCATTTCCCCAACAGAGCTACTCCCGACTGGATTATGTTTTCATGTCCCAACATTACCTGCACTGGTTGGTGAAAGCGGACATGGATAACATAAACTGGTCTGACCATGCAGCTGTTCATATTGAAATTCATATACCAAACAAGCCGAAACCGACCTGGAACTGGAGACTTAATAACAACTTATTAGATAATGCTGAATGTAGGGAAGAAATCGAGGGAACTATCAAGGAATATATCCTTAGAGTAGCTAATGATTCCACTACGCAACAAACTAAATGGCAAGCGTTGAAATGTGTGATTAGAGGTATTCTGATTAAACATGGCGCACGTCTTAAAAGACAGCGTCGGAGAACACTGGACAACTTATTTAATCAAATTCAACAATTAGAAGCTCAGCATGTTGCAAACCCAACGCTAGAAAACCTCAAAACTCTAACAGCGAAAAGAACGGAAGTAAGACAGATACTAAATGCCCAAAGCAAACATGCAATGATCAAGCTAAAACAAAAGTATTATGAATGTGGAAACAAGTCAGGGAAACTACTAGCCAAAGCTCTAAAAAACAGACAGAGTCTCTCTTATATACATAAAATTAAAGACAAACAGGGAAACACACAAATCCTACCAGCAAAAATTGCTGAAACGTTTAAACAGTATTATCAAGATTTGTATAATATACCCCAAACTATGACCCAAAGGACACTGGAAACAAAAATTAGAACTTATTTAACAAAATACCCCACTACCAGGCATTGATGGTGATCTCCTTACAGAACTGAGTGCCCCATTTCAAAAACAAGAAGTACTGACCGCTATAAAAAATTTAAAATTACATAAGTCACCAGGACCCGACGGATATACTGGAAAGTTCTACAAAGTTTTTTCTGCTCAATTGGCCCCTCTCTTCCTAGATTTTATTAACGAAATAGATGAGGAGCATCCTTTAAACAAGGAGGCTTTACTTGCCTATATTACAGTAATACCTAAACCAGACAAAGATGCCACACTTTGCGGTAACTATAGACCTATATCATTACTGAACATAGACCTGAAATTATATACCAAAATTATAGCACAGAGACATAATCCACTTCTCCCATTTTGGATACATGATGACCAAGTAGGCTTTGTAAAAGGAAGGGAAGGCAAAGAGAACACCATAAAAATTCTCAATCTGATTAACTGGGCGAAAGCTCGTCGAATGCCTTCTCTGCTCCTTTCTACGGATGCGGAGAAGGCATTCGATAGAGTTAACTGGACATTCCTAAAATTAGTGTTAGAAGGAACTGGAATAGAGAAAACTTTCAGGGATAAAATATGGCTGTCTACTCAAACCCCTCAGCCAAAATACAGCTAAATGGTACTCTCTCTGATACTTTAGATATAAAGAACGGGACCCGACAAGGCTGCCCACTATCCCCGTTACTATACGTCTTATGTATGGAACATCTATTGATAGCACTTAGAAACAACCCAGACATCACAGGGATAGCCATAGACACACAGGTATATGACCTCCTATTAGTCATAACCAATCCACATATTTCAATGCCCAATGCTATTAAAGAACTTGAGATATATGGTGAACTCTCCAACTATAAAATCAACATAACTAAATCTGAAGCCCTCCCAATTTATATGCAACAAAATAAAATTCATCAATTAAAAGCTAATTTCACCTTTAAATGGCAAATGGAGAAAATTAAATACCTGGGTGTCTATATTCCTAATGACCTAAACAAAGTATATACCTACAACTATAAACCTATGGTTAATACAGTGGATGCCCTGCTAAAAGAGTGGGACAAAACCCACTTCACATGGACAGGTAGAATAGCTATTGTGAAAATGTCAATTTTGCCTAAGATACTATATTTGTTTCTTGATTCCCAAGGGATTTTTTCTCTCTTTGAATAAAACAATTAGCAAATTCATATGGGCTAATAAACATCCTAGGATTGGCAAACATATACTGTGCCTACCTAAAGGCAAAGGTGGTCTGAGCATGCCTGACTGTTTTTCGTATTACCAAGCATGTCTATTAGCAAAATTGGTTGAACACTCTAATGCTCACTCGACGAAACAATGGAAACGTATAGAGGACAACGGAGCCAAATTCGCTGTCAATAACATTCTTTGGAATAAGGAGAAACAAATGGCACTCAACCTGAAAGACAACCCTCAAACACTCGCCTTGGAACAATTCTGGTACAAATTCAACCAACCATATCAGCTTATTCCATACCCATCTCCATTAATCAATCTGAGCCAAAACTTGGACTTTATGCCAGGAATTCTGGATGAAGGAATGGCGTCGGCATTTGGTATACATAACCTACAGATGAAACATATCCTTAAAACAGGTACTTCCACATCCTCTATCGAAAATTCCAAAACTAAATGGGATGAGAGGGATCATTGGAGATACTACCAAATCCAACACTTTCTACAACTGAATCCAACGCTCCAACAAGCTAATCGAACACTGACCGAGTTTGAAACCCTTTGTGATAAAAAATACTGTTCCGCATCATCTAATGTCCATACTCTATAAGCTGATAATACAAAAGAAATTCCCTCAGTTGCCACACTACACAAAAACCTGGGAATCTGAATTACAACTAAACCTGTCAGAAGAGGACTGGGAAAAAATCTTCAGACTAATAGCGAAATGTTCTATAAATAACAGATTTCAGGAAAACTCCTACAAAATATTATCATATTGGTATAGAACACCCGCTAAATTATTCCAAATGCATTTGAGACCGGATAACTTATGCTGGAGATGTCATAAGGAAGTAGGGAATATTTCTCATATTTGGTTCTTCTGTGAGAAGTTAAAATTGTTTTGGGACAACATAAAACAGGCATGTCAGGAGGTTCTGGGTTGTCGGGTCGATCTTACACCTCAACTACTCCTTTTAATGCACACAGAGACCCCAGAGCATACATTCAAACATAGTTTATTAAATCAATTATTACTAGCAGCAAAAATATTGATACCTAGACATTGGAGAGAAACCACCACTCCGACACTAGAGGAATGGATTGCCAATGTCAGGGATATATATATATATAATGGAGGAATTGACTTCATACCTCACAGAGAAAAAAGATAACTTCATGAAGACCTGGCAGCCCTGGATCTCCTACCTGCATACACATGATAAAATGTAAAAACACAGTAATAAACTAGAGCATTAGCCTTCAGGCTCTACCCCCCCCCCCATCCCTCTTTCTCTCTCTTTTTTCTTTCCAACTGTTTTATTCCTGTGACATTAATGATACTAGTTAATCCTAGGAAATGTACTAATAATGTTGTGATTGCATACATATCTGAATGTTGACCAGATATGAACCTAACACAAATGTTCATTGTAAACTTACCTATTATTTACAAATAAAAACGTTCTTGAAATACAAACAAAAAAGTAAATAAAAAAAACAACTGGACTTGCTGAATTTTTTTTAATGAAGACCTTTCACTGCTCATCTGAGCAGCTTCTTCAGTTCTAATGATTGGTGTGGGGAGTTCTCGGTATATAGACTCTCCCAACTATCCAATCAAAATGGCACATGGTAACTCGTTAGGGTGAGAAGGACTGAAAGGAGCCAAAAAGCATGTTCCAATATCTTGCACTGATGTGATCTAACAAGATCGAAACAGGCTGTCTGCAAGTTTGGATATATGGCTCTGAACTATTAGGCTGTATCTGTGCTATAAACCAGCGGTGCTATATGTATGGCATGAGACAAGTAAATACCTTCTGATTTCAGAAGTCTTCACTTTGCATGTTATTGCTTGTGAAGGGCTTTTTGGCTCCTTTCAGTCCTTCTCACCCTAACCAGGTTCGGTTTCTCTTTTTGCTGCTCTCCAAGTCCTACCTCTCAGAAGCCATGTTCCAATATCTTGCACTGATGAGATCTAACAAGATCGAAACAGGCTGTCTGCAAGTTTGGATATATGGCTCTGAACTATTAGGCTGTATCTGTGCTATAAACCAGCGGTTCTGGATGCATAGTTGGCCACAGGGACATAAAGGAGTGATTTACATGTCTCCGCCCATGATGCATTATGGGAGAATAAAACTCTCATAGGCAGTGCTATATGTATGGCATGAGACAAGTAAATACCTTCTGATTTCAGAAGGCTTCACTTTGCATGGTAACTCTTCAGAGAGGTGACATCTGAAATTCACAGAGGTGTTGATTCTGTGTAGTTACTGTGATAGTATTACCAAGAGTCATGTAACTCCTAGAAACAGGTGTTACTTGGGAAAGTTGCAGATGCGAGAACAGACTTGTATGTAGCACACAGGTGGTGTCGTAGGCCCCCTGCCTCTTTTCAGGGATGATTTCTCCACCTTGACATGAATCGCCTCTTTCATGCCTCTTCCTTATCCAAGATTTGGTATTGCTATCTTCAAAGGAGTGTCCCTTGTCTTTTAGGTGTAGAAAGTCTGCCGAGTCCTACTCTGTAGTATTCTCCCTCCTTTGCTGAGCCATTCACTTATTTCAGATGTGAATTTCAGATATCACCTCTCTGTGAAGAGTTACCATGTACCGTTGTGATTGGATTGTTGGAAGAGTCTATATGCCGAGAACTCCCCACACCAGTCACTGAAAAAAATTTTCAGCAAGTCCAGTTGTTTTTTAATTAATTATATTAGATAATCTATAGTACCGTTTCTAGAGCAAACACATACTTTTTACAAGTACAGGACAACAGTACATTTTAATCACTTTAAAACCAATTAAATTTTTTTTGTGTTACTCCTCCTTAAGTGCAAGAGTCAGCCTATATTATGGCGCTAGTAAATGAATTCTAGGATTTGAGGGGAAGAAATTTAATGTATTAATTTCTACTAACTGTTAGTTTTAGTGCATGATTTTACATCCCTGTATATACTCTCGTGTTGGTAGTGTACTGTTTGTAGCTAACAAATTCTGAACAGTAATACACTGCAAACACAACCATGCTCTGCTAATGTCCTTAACAATTTGCAGTAGAGTACAAAAATGCATCCATAGAATCTTATTCCAGTAATAATATCATATTTTACTGTGAGCTCAATATTTTCCATCATAACATAAATAGCCTGCATGTAGAATCTCAGATATACTGTGCATTTAAATGCAAGATAAACAGAAGTGGTTAATCATATCAGTTGTCAGTAATGAATGTATTGATTTTAACTTGTAACATGGATGAAATATGCTTTGCTGGAAGCCTACACAAGTAATTATTGTTCAAAAAGAGACCATAGCTTTGTATAAAGTCGGTATATCATTAAGTTAATTGTAACATCCGTTTTCAGTGCATATATTTTATGAACACATGAAGTAATGCTGATAAGGTAAAAATGTATTTGAAAATACATAAAACCAAATAAATACAACATTCTTAGAATGATAAAGGAATATTTTTATTGCAAAGCAAATGTTTAAGACTACTTGGAGCCCTGACGATAAACCAATTTAAATACATTTATGTATCCATTTGATGTTTACTTTTATACTGTAAATATTGTTGCCAACAGATGCTTTTATTATCAATTTAGCAAGATTCTATATTGATATTTACAAGTGCAATTTCTTAATACCTGAAGTTTTAATACATCAACAAACTTTATTTTTGCTATGTATTGTGGGAGGGATTCCATAGTATAAAAGAGTAAATATCTCAACTGTGAGTCTGTAATTTCTCCTTAAAGGGTAACAAATCCCCCTTTTATAATTTCAAGTATGGAAAGATGGCCCATTTCAAAAGTATTGTACTCCTTATACAAGAGTCTCCTTGTACTTCATGGTAGCTGAACTGCATGAATTCATGAGTGGAAATTCAATTCCATTGGGAGTATTTAAGGTTTAAATTATTTTAGCAGACTTAAGGAGAAAATCCAAATTATAGAAAGATCCCTAATTCTGGAAATCTTGAAAAATTTACTAAAATGTTCTGAAAGCTTGCTAACTTTTTGCTGTCTTAGTACCAAAATGGCTGTAAGATCTTTCTGTATTACTGCACCTCCAACAGTTTTCTGTTGTACCCCTTGTGTAAAAAAAAGTGGTGTCCTATACCATCTGAATTGAAACTTTGCTTCTTGAAATCTGGTTGAATTTGAGCCACTATGGGTCATAATAATTAATATTATTCAGGTTTTGTCTTGTTTATATATTAAGTTTATAATAATTTATTGTTCCAATTGAATCAAATACAACTCTTTCTAACCTTCTTTACCTGCAATTCATTTTTTGTGCAATTGGATTTGGTATAAATTGGTAGGTTATCCTTTAATTTGGCCCATCTATCCAACTGGCTTTTGTCACAAGTAGGAGGGAATCCTGGGCTATTCTGGAACTCCAGTTCTGGAGAAGGGAATGGAGATTCCTGTTGTAATTGAATTCAAAGGTGAAGGAGGCTTGCAAATTTTGTTTATGTTGCAGGTGGAATGTTGATACATGTGTGGGATCAGAATGCTCAGGACCTGGGGTTTTCCAAATAACTAATCTTTCTGTAATTTGGATCTTCATACCTTAAGGCTATTAGAAAATAATTAAAACATTAAATTAGCCCAAAAGGCTGATTTTGTTTCCAATAAGGATTAATTAAATCTTAGTTTGAATGAAGTACTGTTTTATTATTACAGAGAAAAAAAATTGGATCATTTGGATAAAATGGAGTCAATAGGAGATTGCTTTTCTGTATTATGGAACTTTCTGGATAACAGGCTTCTGGATAACAGATCTCATACCTGTATTTCAGATTTAGCATAATTTATTTTAAAGTTAAACAACTTACTAAATATTTTTCTTTTTTTTTTTAAATCAAAGCAAAAATTTAAAGTTAAGATGCTCGGTCAACATACAGTATTACAGGATACCGTAATCAATATACATCACAACTGGCCATGATTAAAAATAAATACCTAGATGATTGCATTATCCTATGTGTTCTCAAACCTTGTGACTTTGTTTCAGTATTCCTATATGCGCTATGGATATACAAATGGATTACCAAAGGGGATTCTTTCCTGACTCTAAGATAGTAATCAGACTAGTCCATGGATCAACTTATACTATGAGCTATCTTCCATAACCCTTTATCCCCATACAACTTCTTCTTAAAGATATCTAATGTATCAGCCTGTACGACTGATTCTGGGAGAGAGATATGTTTTATAGGAGAGAGATATGTTTTGCTGAACATGAACATTTATCAAAAATTTTAATCAATGTGACGGTACAAATATGCTTTATTTCAAATATGGTTTCTTATGAGATTAAGGGGCAGATTTACAAAATTTTGACCATCAAATTTTTTTAAAGGGCATTTTCAATCAATAATGGTTTTTCAATCAAATAGTTTTTTTTTAGATAGAATAAAAAACAATGGAATTGTTTGAATGCATCATTCGATTAGAACGATTCAAACGATTTTGAAAAAAATCCTTTGAATTTCAAAAAATTTCAAAAACACTCCTTAAAAGATTCCCGTAGGTCCCCCATAGGCTAAAATAGCAATTCGGCAGCTTCAAGGTGGCAAAGTGTTGAATTACATTTTTATTTTAAAGAGACAGTACTTCAAAATTTGAAAATTCAAATTTTAAATTTTTTTCAATTTGAATCAAATTTTGGGCTATTTGATAGTCAATGTAGCCATTCGAATTTTCACTTTGACCCATAGTAAATGTGCCCTTAAATGTACTGTCCCATGAAAAAATTTAATTTAATCAAAATGAATGAGCCAAGTTGTTCACAATTCAAATGTAACTGATGTACTACACAACACAACTGGAATCAAAGCATAAAGCATGGATTTGTTTGCTGATGTGACATGTATCTCGGCTTTATTAGTGCCACTAGAGAGAAAAAGAGGAAATCCTAGTTTTTTATGATTAGTGGTGAGCAAACTTGGCCATTCAACTTTGCTGAAAAACACACAAAACCGTGAAAGAATTTGTGCAAACATTTCAGCCAATGCCTTGGATTTTTTGCATTTTCCCAATGCAAAAAAGCATTTTAGTTCTTGTTAAGTAAATGGTGAAACTCTACCAGGCAAAAAGTTCACCCTTCTTTCAATCATTTACTGGTCATAATTTGATTGTAACATGCTGAGGTACCTATGAAAATACAATGCAGAACCCCTATAATGCAGCTTAAACTTATTGGCAGATCTCAGCACTTATATATCAAGATCAGAAAGGATTTGAACTTTGGGTTAAGTGTTTCTGGCGTTATGCACTTTCAAGTTGAGCCACTGGAGGCTCTTACAGCTATTCAAATTTGTTGAATAATTCTCTATCTCTCTCTTTACTAAAAGGTCCAAAAATTATACACAACACAACTGGAATCAAAGCTGAAAGCATGGATTTGTTTGCTGATGTGACATGTATCTCAGCTTTATTAGTACCACTAGAGCAAAAAAGAGGAAAGTATAGTTGTTTGATCATCATGTGATTAACTAAATTAAACGAGTTAAAAAGAAAATTATATGTAGAAAGAATTAACACGCTGAACCTCAATGTGTGAAATTTTATTAGTTCCATTAGAGTGAAAAAGAGGAAAGTATAGTTGTTTTGATACATTCAAAACTTAAATAAAATAATAAAAAACAATTGAAAAATACAACTTTTGAAAAACAAAATAAACCAGATCCTAGTCAAGAAAAACTGACTAGCATACTAAATGACAAACAAGAACAATTTCAGAAAATATGGGACCCTTGGGTAACTTTACTCCTCCCCATTTGGAATAACCCGTGCCTTCCTTTCTAGTTAAAAATGGATATGATAGTAATACAAAAATCAGCATTACCCATCTAGAGAACTCAGAGACAGAGGGAGAAAAATAAATAGTCAAATATATTTATTAGGAGGCACTGCAGGAATCGTATTATATTGTTCTGTATGGTTTTATACGGTTGATATTGTTTGTATAATATACTTAACAGGCACAGACAGACTTGTTAATAGTCCTAATGGTAATAGTGATTCTTCCAAACCCTGGAAATACAAATGAAACAAGCCCAGGAACCAGCCAATCATAACAACTTGAACTGGCGATCCCCCCCTTTTATAAAAATTTTCGCGTACACTCTAAAACAAAGACACGGAAACAGTTTGGAGAAGCAATCTTTATTGATGTATCCATATACTAATGAATAGGATGATGATTTGTTAAATACTGTTATCCACAATCTGTCAAACAATAAAAAGTTGAAAAAAAAATAAAAAAACTGTGCATCTCTTGATCATTATGTGATTAATTAAATTAAACCAGTTAAAAAGAAAATTATATGTAGAAAGAATTAACACATTAAACCTGAATGTGTGAAACTTTAAGAATTGTTTTAACTTCGGCCATGTTTTACTCTTTTTCTATAATATGAATGACTAAAGTAGTGTACATAAATAGTTAGAAGAGGCCGTATTGATTTTCCTAGACTATTTCACAACATTGGAAGATCAATGTAAAAATATTGAACAAACTCAGAGGTGGTAATTTATGCTGAAGCAATAAAAAAATAAAAGTTGAACTTGAGTTTATGATGCATCTAATGTTGTTCTCAGTATGCTCTAACTGTTTTTATTGATGCACTTTAAGTCACTTTCCCAAGTGGTTCCTTAGAAAAAGAAGAATGAAATATATATGACAAACTACAAATAAGTCCTGACCATCTGTTCAGGGACAGACGTGTTTCTCAGCACAGTGACTATGCACAATATTCTCCCTTCACTGTTACTTCTTGCAGAACAAGAGACTCACGTTTCCCTTGCATTACTGAGATAATGAAAATTTGCAATAAGTGGTAGCATAATTGGGGAGAATCAGTGTTTTCTTTAATTCTAAATGACATTGTTTCCATAACATTTATCTTAAGCTTGGGCTAAATTTATGTAACCTTTACAACTCTGTAAAAGCTCTTGTTCTAATCACGAATCTTAATGAAATGTTCTAGTCTATTGCTTTATAACATGACTTTGCATTTAATTATACAGCACTCTGATTATCCATGTCTAAAAGACTGGAATGAGCTCTCATATAAACTAGCTGACAATGCTCAAACAAAAAATATAAGTGACAGGAGGATTATAAGAAACTTGAAGCACTAGGCATGTACCCTTGGTGTGAATAGTATGTCAAGACGAAAGATGTAAAAATTATTATTTATATATTTGTGATGAAAAAGAAAAATATACGTAATTGTGAAACTTATGATTAGTGGTGAGCAAACCTGCCCATTTAACATTGCTTAAAAACACACAAAACCGTGAAAGAATTTATGTAAAATTTTCAGCCAATACCAATGAGATTTCACATTTTCCTGTCATGGGAAATTTTTTTTTTTCAAAATGCATTAGTTAATAGTGCTGTTCCAGACGAATTATGCACTGAAATCCATTTCACAAAAGAGCAAACAGATATTTTTATATTTAATTTTGAAATCTGACATGGGGCTAGACATTTTGTCAATTTCCCAACTGCCCCAAGTCATGTGACTTGTGCTCTGATAAACTTCAATCACTCTTTACTGCTGTATTGCAGGTTGGAGTGATATCACCCCCAACCTTTCCCCCACCCAGCAGCCTAACAAAAGAACAATGGGAAGGTAGCCAGATAACAGCTCCCTAACACAAGATAATAGCTGCCTGGTAGATCTAAGAACAGCACTCAATAGTAAAACCCATGTCCCACTGCGTACTATTCAGTTACATTGAGAAGGAATAACAACAGCCTGCCAGAAAGCAGTTCCCTACTAAAGTGCTGACACAAGGGATTTGATCTCTGGGTTATGTGTTTCTGGGACTATGCACTTTAATGTTGAGCCACTGGATGCTCTCACAGCTGAGCAAATTTGTGGAATAATTCTCTCGCTCTGTCCCGCTCTCTTTTGCTCTCTCTCTCTTTAATGAAAGGTCCAAAAATTCCGACCAAGTTTAAATTTAGGATTAGCATAGTTTAAGGTTTTATATCTTAGAGCCTCTTGTAAATATAATTTTTTTAAAAAGTAATACAATACAGGAGTTCTGGGTTTTGCAACAACATATTTATTAAAACACAGTGCATGAAGAAACATGGCTCTGTACAGCTTAATCTATAATTATATTGCTGTAATAACTGACCATGTAAACATTAAAGGAAAACTATACCCTGAAAATGAATACTTGAGCAACAGATAGTTTATATCAAATTAAGTGATATATTAAAGAATCTTACCAAACTGGTATATATATTTAAGTAAATATTTCCCTTTTACATCTCTTGCCTTGAACCCCCATTTGTGATGGTCTGTGTGCTGCTTCAGAGATCACCTGACCAGAAATATTTAAACTCTAACTGTAACAGGAAGAAGTGAGGAGGCAAAAGACACAACTCTGTCTGTTAATTGGCTCATGTGACTTAACTTCATAGTTTGTTTGGTATGTTTGTGTGCACCGTTGAATTCTAGGATCCCTGGAGGCTGTCCTTATTTTTTAAAATGGCTATTTTCTATTTATGATTACCCAATGGCACATGCTACTAAAAAAGTATATTATTATGAAAATGGTTTATTAACATGAAGCAGGGTTTTACATATAAGTTGGTTTATGCAATATCTTTTTATAGAGACCTACATTGTTCGGGGGTATAGTTTTCCTTTAACACAGCCATAACCTGTTTGAACATTATGAGTGTTTGTGCCTGGTTATTGTCAGTTGTATTTTGTTTATTAAGAGTGGCATGATCTGAGTTTTGTGTTACTTGGATAGGTGCAGTATCTCTCAGAAAAATCTGATTTGTCCATCTGTTTGTCTTCACTGTTATCTACTGACAACTGCCTATTTCCAGTGGCATATTTTCCTTGATTGTCCTCTGGCCAGTAAGCATCCACTGGAAGATGCTGCTCCATGTGAATCAAATCCTGGTCCTGTGCTTCCTCTGACTGACTGATTACAGTGTTGGCCATCAGAATGAGCAATGCTTGCCATTTGAAGGATTTTATATAAATGCCTTCTACAGTATTTTGTCTTAACATTTTTCCATCACTTGTTTGTCCCTTCACTCTCTGTCGCACTCGCATATACACACATGCACAGGGCTTGTTAGCCAGGTCGTCTATGGTGCCTGCCCGGCATGGCCCTGTTTATGGCTATAATCCCACCAGTATTGTTCATGTCTGTAATACCCTGTACTGTACCCTGCACCTTTCCTCCAGCTACCTCGTAGCTTCCCCCCATGCACGGACATCCAAAGTATCCAAAAGAAAACAAAAAAACAGCACCAGGGGTCTTAGTTTGAAAAAAAGTGATCATTATTATGTAAAACCGACTTTCGGTCCCCACTGGTGTCAAATAAAAGGTCAACCAGGATTGGGAGTTTTGCTTTGCAAGCAGCTAGTAAGTTGCAGGTAAAACTTAGTCCCTTTGTAAAATGTATAATGAAGCAAAAAAATTCTTAAAGGAAAACTATACCCCCAAAATGAATACTTGAGCAACAGATAGTTTATATCAAATTAAGTGGCATATTAAAGAATCTTACCAAACTGGTATATATATTTAAGTAAATATTGACCTTTTACATCTCTTGCCTTGAACCCCCATTTCATGATGGTCTGTGTCCTGCCTCAGAGATCATCTGACCAGAAATACTACAACTCTTACTGTAACAGGAAGAAGTGTGGAAGCAAAAGACACAACTCTGTCTGTTAATTGGCTCTTGTGACCTAACTTTATAGTTTGTTTTACATGAAGCAGGGTTTTACATATAAGTTGTTTTGGGCAATATCTTTCTATAGAGACCTACATGGTTTGGGGGGTATAGTTTTCCTTTAATGAATCAGATGAAAATTTAGCGTAGGACTGGCCAGATATGGGATGACTTTGACGTAGTTGACCAGCTTAAACATATTGCAATATATTTAACATAATATCCCTGTTTTGTTTAAAGGGTAAGGCATTTTTTGTAGCAATATGCACAAAATGTCTCAATGTCTTTGATATATTGATAATGGGGTGAGTGCAGAGGACCTCTTGTATTATATATATATATAGTTTTTGTAGCATATAAAAATAATATGTAGTTTTTGCATTCCTTAGGTATTGGTGATAAATATGAGGTTAGGTTAGAGGAGGGTATGGGCATGCCATGTAAGTTGGTTAAACAATTATCAAGTATGGTGTTAAAACTAGTTGAAATAGCTGTTAATACTTATATGGAAGCCGATCTGGGCCAGGAGTTTTGCCACTAGGCATATTTTTTAGGGTGCTTGCCAGTTCCTCCAATGTAATATCTTTATTTAGAATTTCTAGGTATTCCTCCTTAAGGCCTTGGAGGTCTAAGTTCGCTAAAAAGTCTGTGATTAGGTCAGTATGTGTCCTTTTGTCGGTTGTGGGTGGGGTCAAATTGTATAGTTTGTAGTAATAGTCCGATAACACAGATTGGGGTCATATGTTAATTGCAGTGATGGGCGAATCTAGGTAGATTTGCGTTGCCGAAAAATTTGCGAATTTCTAGCGAAAATTGCGAATTGGGGGAAAAATTCGCAAAGCGCTGTGCGTCTCATTTTATGACTTTTCATTTTCATCGTTTTCGGCGCGCGTCTCACTTTTTAATTTTTTTTAGGCAAATTTTCTGAGTTTTGGTGATGACTTTCCATAGGAAGCTAATTTTTTTTTGTTAGGTGAATACACATTAAAGGGGTTGTTCACCTTCAATGTCCAAACTTTGAAACCACTAAAAATGTGCTCACCGTGTTAGACAATCCATTTTCCATCAAATGAAGT
>CM044442.1:68208564-68234014 GCA_024363595.1 Xenopus borealis
TTAAACATTTATATGGCAAAGCTTGTTATTTCTACATGAACTGTTACATTTTTGAATGGTCTATGAAGGTGAACAACCCCTTTAACCAACAGTTACTGTTAATTGGCAAACACTCCTTTTAGTATCAAGTAATGACCATTTGGGTCTTCAAGAGTCTGGTCAACCAGAAAAGTGTAATCTTTATGGATAAGAATAGCCACCCCAGCCTTTTTGTGGGGGCCAGAGGAGAATTAAGCTTTTGGATACTTTTTTGCTAGGTTTTGCTTAGTTTGCTAGGATTGTCTTTGTGAAAATGGGTCTCCTGAATAAGGGCTATATCTGCCCGTGAATGTTTGAGTTCCTTTAAGGCTAAATATCTTTTATGTATGCTATTAAGGCCTTTGACAGTCATAGATATAAACTAAGCCATAGTTCTCTAAGGATGAAGTGAGCTTATGAATAAAGATATTTAGTTGAAAAGATTCAACTAATTGTTTTTGAGAGTACACATCACTAAGAAGCACGGTGTGAAGAACCAATTAGTATCTCGCACAGTTCGAATAACTGTTTAATATCACCAATTGATAGATGGGGTGTGATAAATAACTGTTTACACTATACAGGGTGAAATCACTTATATTGTAATCACCCCCCACGGTTGCAAATTAGCAAGTATAAGAATGCTTTACAAAACATATGTTTAAAAATACTACACTATTAGAAAATTATTTTGTTATTTTTTCCCTTTCAAAACTTTCCTTTCTGAGGTATTCAGTAGTGATGGGCGAATCTCCCGAGATTCGCTTCGCCGAAAAATTCGCGAATTTCTAGCGAAATTCGCGTATCGGCAAAAAATTCGCGAAATGAGTCGCGGGACGCTTTTGACGCGCGTCGTTTTCGTTGCGTCAAAAAACGTCGCGCGACTCATTTTTTCGGCGAATTTTCGCCAAGCAAAATTTCGCTGGTGATTCGCGAATTTATTCGCCAGCGGCGAATCGCGGGAATTCGCCGCGAATTCGGCCCTGGCGAATAAATTCGCCCATCACTAGTATTCAGCAATCTGACTGTATTTTGGAAGATTTTGAAAAAACAGGGGGAGGAGAACCTGAATTTTTGCTGAAAAGATTTTGAAGGGAACCATTGACTTCCACGGACTCTATTTCTAGAATCTCAGTGATGGTGAAGAGGCCTTTCTCTCCATGGATCCATCTGTTGTCATTTAGTGACAAATTGGTGACCCATCTTTCCTGGGAGGATTTTTTATTTAGCGGTATTGGATCTCTAATGGTTAGGCCAAGCACTTTTAACGTCTCAAGGATCATAGATCAATGAGAGGAGAGGGAAAAAGGAAACATAAAGCGTAATATAGTGTAGTATTTCTTATTGGTGTATTTCCAAAGTACCCAACAAAAATGTAAACATTTTAAAAGACCAATGTGTCCCGGAGGGGCTTAAAACCTCCTCTGACTGTGTGATAAATTCAATAATATAGTGATGCAATCCCCAACCAATTTGTGCATTAATTAGGTCTCAAACCTTGTGCTAATACATTTAAACCACACAAAAGTGTATCAAAAGTATAATGTGACTCATACTTTTAACTATATGAAGAAAGTGTCCTAATTGGGATATCCCAAGTCCACAGGAAAGACTAATTGGATAAGTATTTCAAAGCAGTGTCCCTCTCGGTGGTATTATATACGCACTAGACAACAGTGAATGGCAGGCACTTCTAATCAAGATGATAGTTGGCTCAGTTCATAAGTTCGTATTAAGGAAAAGTGGCATGTGCAGAATCATTATAAACAAGTTTTATACAGAATTAAAATACATTCACAAAACATCCGAGTTAAAAGCAGCGTATAAAAATCTCAGAAGATTTCCGTATTTCAATTGCCGGTTTCTCGGCGTCTATCACCAAACAATACACCTATTTTCCAGCAAGCTCCTGCAAATGTTAAAACTTCGGCCAGTCCTCGCTAACGTGTTTCGCCTATCGGCTTCTTCCAGAGCGATCATGTATAGATCTGCAGTCCACTTTTTATTGTCCATGATCGTCCGGAAAGGTTTACCTTAAAACTTTATTGATCTTATACATTGTCCATAATTGTTACCAAACACAGGGGAAATGTTTTTCTGTTACCAATAAAGAACTAGTTGTTGCATCCTAAAACACTGTTCCATATTTCCAAAAGTAAAAAAATATATAAAAAATGTTGCAAATTTAGAAAGACTCATTTCAGGCTAAGAAGGCTCTCAAGTTAAAATCTATATTCAAACCTTGTGGGGATAATGTCTTTAGCCAGTTTATGCACCAGCTCTCCCTTTGTAATGTTCTTTTAACCAAATCTCCTACTCTCCAATGTCTATTAACCCTCTCTACACCAAATCATATGAGGCCCATTGGGATTTTGTTTCTCAAGAAAATGTTTTGATACTGAATGTTTCGTATTTCCTTTACATATATTGTTAATATGTTCACTAATTATCCTTCTTAATTCCCTATTAGTTTTTCCAACATACTGGAGGCCACAATGGCACTTCAGATTTGGTGCTTTTTTAAAAATTACTTTGGGTTTCTCTGGGAGAATTGATTCTAATTCCCTGTCAAGACTTAGGACGTTCCAGTGTTTTTTCACTATTTTCTTATTTTCTGATGCTTTCGAATTAAATTGTGTTACAAAGCACATATCAGAATTTTTGTTATCTCTTTCTATAGTTCCTTCTTTCTTTCTTTCTTTCTTTCTTTCTTTCTTTCTTTCTTTCTTTCTTTCTTTCTTTCTATATTCCAGCATTTTAGTTCTATCCAGATTTCTCGCTTGCTCATAAGTTCTATGTATATCAGTTTTTTTTATAACCTCTAAATCTATTTTTTTAAATTTCTGATTGGTTGTCATAATCCCTCAAATTACTACAGCTTTTCTTATTCGTCTGAATTGGCCCTGCAGGATATTTTTGATCCACAGTGGGTCATGATTCCTTGAAGCTAAAATATAGTTATTCGTATCAACTTCAAAAGTGCGTGTATTTATTTTGCCATTTTCTATAAATATTTGTAGATCTAAAACATCAATTTTTGTGGAATTAAAATTGAGTGAAAATTCCAGATTGAAATCATTTAAACCTGGTCCCCATCCTTGTCCCACAAGTTTGAAGGTAGTATTCCCCCTCATACCAAAAGAAATTGTGAGTGAGGATAAAATTTATACTGTCCATTATAAATTATTTTTCTTCTTGGCTCATATTTTCATCCTTCGTAGTGATGGGCGAATTTATTCGCCTAGGTCGAATTTGCGGCGAATTCGCGCAATTCACGAATCACCAGCGAAATTTCGCTTGGCGAAAATTCGCCAAAAAACGACTCGTTTCGCCGCGACTCGTTTCGCGAATTTTTCGCCGATTCGCGAATTTCTCTAGAAATTCGCAAATTTTTCGGCGAAGCGAATCGCGGGAGATTCGCCCATCACTAATCCTTCGTTAAAAAATATTGTACTGCCATTTTCTCCTGTTCGTGCTTTATACTTGTATACAATGCTTTCACGCTTCCTTTTTGAAATATTTATTTTCTTATTTTTTGTTGTTCCTAATTTTTCTAAGTCTTGTAGAATTAATTTCTCATATGTTTTTATAACCTTCCCTTTTTCTTGATAGGGTATAAAAGTGGATTTCTTTTTCACTTTATCTTCCTTTATATTTCTTGATTCATAATTCCTTAATTTCAAAAAAGGTTAAACTCCAAAGAGTCCCATTTGGAATGTTAAAAAGTTTCAATATTTATTCATCATATCAGTAAAAAATTCATATACAGACCCCTTGATCCTTCGCCTTACGCGAAGTACCCCCTGGTACTTAATCATAGGCTTGATATGTCTGGGGGACATTGGATGTCTCCTCGCTCTATTCCTCAATTCCCCATGATTTGGGGTTAAAGGCAGTACAGTACCACTTGGATAAATATAGCAGCTATTCGGAGGACCTAAAGAACTTTTTGCTTGAGGCAATTAGGTTTTTGCTTGAACACAACTATTTTTTATTTGACAAGGTGTTTTACTTGCAAAAGTGTGGGACTGCTATGGGCGCTAAATTTGCCCCCTCTTATGCAAATTTATATATGGGATGGTGGGAGGAGACCCACATCCCTGTAGACCTGAGGGGTCCTTTGAAATTGTATATGCGCTACATTGATGATCTGTTATGTGTGTGGCAGGGTGATAGAAACAGTTTCCTGGCCTTTGTATGGACAAAAAATGATAATGGGTTGAATTTAAGATTCACAAGTTAATTTAGGCGAGACAAAATAGAATTTTTGGATATAGAACTATCAGTAGTGGATAAGGAGATACATACAACTATTTATAGAAAACCATGTAGTGGCAATACCCTGTTGCATGCTTCTTCCTGTCACCCAAAAAAGCAGATTGATGGGATACCGAGAGGTCAGTTTTTGAGATTGCGGAGGAATTGCTCAACCGACACAGCTTTCTGTGAGCAGGTAGTGGATATGGAGAAGAGATTTCTGGATAGGGGCTATGGCCGTAAATGTGTGAGTAGGGCTTACCATAGGGCAAGAACTATGGAGAGGGATCAGTTGCTGGAAGGTAACGCTGAGGTGAAAGGTGACAGGAAGAAAAGGTTTGAGCTGGTGAAAATTCCGTTTGTGACTAGATTTAGCAGACAGTATTACAACATATTGGATATAGTTAAGAGATATTTGCCCATTCTTTATGCTGATGACGATTTTTATAAAATATTGGCACCTGGAATAAGTAATATACCAAAACGTGCATTCAATTTGAAGGATCTGATAGCACCTAGTGTGTATAAGGAAAACGTTAGGGAGGAAAATAAAGGAAAAATGGATTATCTCAGGGTAAAAGGCTGCTTTAAATGTGGTGGTCGGAGATGCATAACATGCCAACATTTAGAAGTGTCGAAGGAGTTTAAATCCACAGTAACAGGAGAAACTTTCAAAGTGAAGGAATATATAAATTGTAATACTTCCACAGTAATTTATTTGGTGACATGTCTCAAGTGCCAAAAACAATATATAGGTTGTACGGGGAGGATGTTGAAAGAACGTATATGAGAGCATTTGAGCCAAATTAAGAATCCAAAAGCGGTAGAGAAAAGCAATATAACTAGACACTTTGCGCATTGCAGCTCAAGTAATGTAAAGTATTTCTCTGTACAGGGCATTGAGAAAGTTAGGCTAGGCAGTAGGGGAGGTGATCTGATGAATCTTCTAAGGAAAAGGGAGCTGTTTTGGATTTTTTATTTACATACTAGGCTACCACTTGGTTTAAACTATGAATTTGATGTTACATGCTTCACTTAATTTACGATACAGCAGCGATAGGGTTAAAACAGGTGTAATTATGTGTGTTCTATCTAAAATGCAGTTTAAGTATAAAGTATACTGTTATTTTTATCTAATGAATTAAGGCACTAGCTATTATTCAGTGAAATTAATTATGTATATGTAAAGAAATTATTTATGAATGAATTAGGACCTAATTGATCCATTGTGGTGCATCACTAATAGGGTGTGATGTGGCAATTTATGATTGGTTTTAGTCTCGGAGGGTGGGACCTCTATGGGTTTAAATATTGGAATTGTTTGTGAAATGATTCAAGCCTATGATTAAGTACCAGGGGGTACGAAACGCGTAAGGCGAAGGATCAAGGGGTCTGTATATGAATTTTTTACTGATATCATGAATAAATATTGAAACTTTTTAACATTCCAAATGGGACTCTTTGGAGTTTAACCTTTTTTGAAATTGTTGCATGTGCACTTGTGGACTGGGGGCTGTACTCTGAGGAGCCCGTGACCACTTAGAGACTGGTCTTGGCAGCTGCTGTTCTTAATATATATCATAATTCCTTAACTCAGCATTTTTATTTAAAAAATATTTTTTCAAAGTAAGTTTCAGTATAAACTTCTGAGCGTCTATGAACAAATTGAAATGGTTGGGCTGATTTGTAGGTGCAAATGTTAAAACTTTTTGAGTACCTCTTCTTGGTTTTTCGTTCGTATGTGAAAACAAATTAAATATACAATTTTTCTTTACAGGTTCATCTTTCTACTTATTATCATCCCTCGTTGTTCTATCTCTAATTTTGTTTTTTTTTAAGTTCTTTTAGTTATTCCTGCTGTATCCCCTTTCTTTCTATCGGTGCCCAAACTTGTCTTTCTTCCTTTTCCAAAGTGATTGATTCTCCTGTGTGTATCCCTTCATTTTTTCCCAGTGTGGATGGGGTTCTCTCTCCAGTGTCCACCCTTTCCCTCTCTCTCTTAGTGGCTGGTGTCCTTGTCCTAAAAAATGTTTATTTCCTTTTGAGTGTGGACGTGTATTCATGCTGTTAAGTGTGTCATTATTTTCCCCTACATTTCTATATAATGTCTCATGTGAGGATTATTTCATCCATTCTTGTTTATGATTATATTTCGGTCCATAATTTTGTTTAATTACTTTATGTATTTGGTGATTATTATTTCCCCCATTTCCCCTTTTATAAACCTCCCTATCTCTTCCAAATTTCTTTTTTTTTAACTTCTATGATTTCTTGTTCCACCCTGCTTATTTTTCCAGTGATTTGTAGTTCCACATTGTGGAATTCTTCCAAACCCTTGAAAAGCTCACATTCTTTTTGTAATTCTTCAATTCCTTTATTTATAAATCCAATTTATAAATCCAAATCCCTCAAGTGTTTTTGTATTAGCAATTGCATTTGTTTTTTACTGCATTCTTCTAATGTTCTATTCCAGCCTGTCATAAACATTTCATCTTCTAAACCAAAAGTCGGCATTTTCCGCAATCTCAAACCCGGGGAATCCTACCACATTCTAAATATTTCTGTAGTGTTGTTTTATCCCACCAATATCTTAATTCTTTTTTTCATTCCATTTTATAATTTATAAAAGATATCATACATTTCTATATCAATAAGATGTTCAGATTTGCCTTGTGAGTCACTTTCCAGTTCACCAAAAATAGTTCCTTTATGATCTGAAGGAAAACATTTTGTCCTTTTACCAAATTCAGGAGACTTTAGGAGGAAGATATCCAATCCAATAAAAGAGTTAAATCTCCTGAACAGAATAGCCTGAAATCAGTCTTTCTAAATTTGCAAAATTTTTTATATATTTTTTAGTAACTTTTGGAAATATGTAACATTGTTTTAGGATGCAACAACTAGTTCTTTATTGGTAATATAAATAATTTCCCCTGTGTTTGGTAACAATTATGGACATTGTATAAGATCAATAAAGTTTTAAGGAAATCCTTTCTGGACGATAGTGGACAATAAAAAGTGGACTGCAGATCGATACGTCATCGTTCTGGAAGAAGCCGACAAGCGAAACACTTTAGCAAGGACTGGCCAAAGTTTTAACATTTGCAGGAGCTTGCTAGAAAATAGGTGTACCGTTTGGTGATAGATGCTGAGAAACCGGCCACAGAAATCAGCGATTCTTATACTCTGTTTTTAACTCGGATGTTTTGACAGTGTATTTTAATTATTTATTAAACTTGTTTATTACGATTCTGCACATGCCACTTTTCCTTTCTACCGAAAGCGAGTGAGCTTTTATCATCCTGATTAGAAGTGCCTGCCATTCACTGTTGTATAGTGTGTATATAATACCTTCGAGAGGGACGCTGCTTTGAAATACTTATCCAATTAGTCTTTCCTGTGGACTTGGGATATCCCAATTAGGACACTTTCCTCATATATTTAAAAGTATGAGTCACATTATGCTTTTGATACACTTTTGTGTGGTTTAAATGTATCAGCACGAGGTTTGAAACCTTAAAGGGGTTGTTCACATTCCAAACACTTTTTTTTGTTCAGTTGTTTTTCAAATTGTTCCCCAGAAATAAAGACTTTTTTCAATTACTTTCCATTATTTATCTTTTACTGTTTTTCCAAAATTGAAGTTTAAAGTTGAATGTTTGTGTCTGCCAGCTCAGTAATTCAGATGCAGACTCTAAACTGATACAATTTTGCAACATTAAATTGATACATTTCACAGTAACTCTGGAGTATTAGCAACTATTGTATCAATTCTAACAGCTGCCTCTACTGAAACCCAGAGATTCTGCTCAGCAGGGACAAAGATAAGAAATGTATCCATTAAATGTATCTGTTTAGAAGAGTGGGGGTGCTAGGACAGCACCACTTCCCAATTAGCTACTTCATAGCTGCCCATGTGCACGTAATTGGTGATATATACATCAAAAAATAAAGAAAAAACAGCACCATGGGATTTTCTGTAGATACCTTGAAACGTCGGTTGGATATACTATGCTTTAATACAATACAACTTTTTTACAGAAAGTCCCATGGTGCTGTTTTCTTTATTTTTTGATATATATATATATATATATATATATATATATATATATATATATATACATATATATATACACATTATATTGAGACCTTGACAAAGGTATTTTGTGCGCATCCAGTAGCGAAACCCAAGGCCCTGGCACAGATTTCAACACAGAAACGGACACTGACACAGCCTTTTATGGTTAAATTGCAGGCTGGCATTTATTTGCAGCTGAACACAATTCTTCAGCCCACTGACTTCACATGGGGAAATCACATATGTGTTTAACAAAAGACAGTCCCGATCCCTCACTTGGTGTTCACTTTACTCGCATTTGAGTTTGGCCCTCACTGGCTTTTCACTTGGACCACAAGTCCCAGAACACATTTGAGACACTCTGATCTCCTGGGAGTAGTTTCTCTGGTCCTATCCCAGACCTTTGGATCTCCCTCCAACTCAGCGAATCACTCTCTGGTTCCCTGGTGCTCACCAGCACTCCTTTAGTGGCCCTCACCCTCCTCCACTCCAGAAGGTCTCTAGAGGAAAACAGCAGCAGCCACGGCCAGCCATGAGGTGTTGCTCCACACCTCCTTTTAACTATCCTTAATTAACTAATTACTTAGCTAGCTACCTAGTTTAGGCAGCTGCAAACTCTTACATGGAGCAAGGGATGGAAGCCCACCCTGGTCTATTCTATCCACTCCAGGGACCCTTAATCCAGCTTTTACTGAGCAGTTCACAATTAAGCAGCATTACTTGCTTCAGCAACACAGTTTTCCCTGGAGTTTAACATTTCACCAGCCTAATACTGGTGAAATACAAATTATATTGTGCCCTTTAGACACCCATATCTTACAATATATACAGTCAAACTGTGACATATAAATAGTGTATACAACAATGTGAAGATGTGCAATCTAAAAAAGTTGTAGGATATGATCAAATCCATTAAAAAAACACAAAATATAAATTATCAAAATTTTAATGTCATATGATTCTAAAAAGGGGAGTACAAACAAAGGGGGGTTGTGGGAGCACTCAAAGGCTAAGTCAAAATAAATTTAAATATAATGGGTGTGCTCAATGCACATTCCCTGGGCCCCTGTCTCCTGAATAATTCAATATAGTCGCTAATGCATATGTTTACAGAAACAGGGGACTTTTAGTTACAAAGTTATGATATTGTTGATAAGCCACCATACCACATCAACGTAAACCCCATATGGTAGTCCCTCACTTGTAATATAAAAAGTCTAATACTTACTGCATAATAGCATTGCCTGTAGTCAGTGTCTAATGAACATTGGTTTTAGTATAAGGGCTATATCCTCCCCTGCCAGTGTGTGGCTTTTAAGAGAGAGAGAGTCCCAAACCAACGCCCATTTTTAAAAACATAGGGCCACCAAAGGGGAGGTTTTTATATCTTAGCAGCTGTGAGGAACACTCACCATAGTGGTCCAGCAGGGACGCTGCCACGCTGCTCCCTATTCTCTTGTGCCGGTTCCTTAGTGCACTAGTAAGCCTGTATTTATAAGAGCATTGGCGCTGACATAAAGATGTCAGCTTGCAATGGCGCCAGAATCAAACTATTTAAAGGGGACTTGGCGTCCTATTCATTGCCCGTTATAAGTTTCTTTCTAGTGCCTCTATGCTGTGTAAAGCTTCTGATATCTTATTACCTGTTGTGACCCCTGCCTGTTTGTGACCATCCTGACTTCTGTATCCTGACCCTGCCTGGTAACCAACTCTTCTGTATCTGTATCCCTTCTGATTGATCTCCTGGTTTGACCCTTGTCTGTCTGACCCTTCTTGTACTCTGCCTGCACCGACCTGAACTGATTTGACTATGCTCTCTGTCTACTATTTGTACTGTGACCTTATGTCCAAAGATTTTGCCTTACATTCGTGCCCCTTTGCTCATCCAGAACCATTGCTCAGCACCATTCTTAATAAGACCTGGTGGCATCCGATTAGCTGAGGGCTCCTCCCGAGGTGAAAGGCAGCTGTTATAGGCTGAAGTAAGAGCCGGGAACAGGGTGCTTAGCATTGGTTCTGGATTTAAGGTGCCGACCGTGACCGCAGCAATGGCATAATCACATCAAGATCTAAAAACCGCATTCAAAATAATGTATAAAATAAATATCACTAAAGTAATGTATCTCTGCCAACAAGTGGCTGCATGTTTGCCATGCATCATGTTGTTTGATCAATTATATGCTACTATTATATTGGAATGGTTATTTTTTTATTTCCAATGTCATCATGAGCCCTTAGGGCACATTTACAATTCTGGTGCTCACTCCATAATGGATCTCTATTGCTGAGAAAAAACACTTTCAAAATATTCACTTTGTCATTACTCTCACTGCCCATTCAAAAAAAAAAAAAAAAAGAAGAAAACCACATGTGATGCATGCACTGCACCAAAACAGCCCAACATTTCATTCAGATCGTAGATCTGTAACCATCGATATTTCACGTAAAGACCTCATTGCGATAACCACAGATCCAGTACAAGTACATATATGAAGTTTGGAACATGAAGCACAGCAGTGGAGACAGGAAGGAGAGCTGGCTAACAAAGTACAGGAATTATTCAGTAAAAGCTCAATTTTGAAAGTCAGGCATAGGTCAAAAAAACTCAAGAATCACAGGAACATCAGGTACAAGGTTGAATCTAAGCACTTCCTGGAGTTTGTCTGGTGCTTTTAAAGAAACAGTTCAGTGTAAAAATAAAAACTGGGTACATGGGACATAACTGTTCAGCGAGTTTGCAATTGATCCTCAGCATTTAGCTCAGGTTCAAAAGCAACAGTTATACCTCATGTGCCCCCCTCAAATTACTGATTGGTTACTGCCTGGTAACCAATCAGTGGAAACCAAGGGAGCTGCCAAAGCAGGATGTATTGTTATGACTAGTATGTTAGATACCCAGCAACTCCAGCCTTAATACATTAAATTTTTGGTTAGCTAACTATATTAGAAACATGTTTTATTTTGCAGTCAATCTATTTACCTAGTTTCAATTTTTATATTGAACAATTCCTTTAAGGCATCAGAAAAGCACAATTGCTTCATATGTGAATGTGCATTAGAGCCTTATAGATTTTTACAATCCTTACAGATTCTCTTAGCATTATTAAATATTTTCCTTTCTGTTGATTAATTTTTCATTAATAAAAGAGGGTAACAGGTCAAAATCAATTAAAAACTCAACTCTTTATTAGCTCCTTTGATTGGCTACTTTGATTTATCTCTCTTTGACTTTAGTATCATTTTCAGTAGAAACCTAATTATTTCTTACAACACTAGAGTCCTGTTTTTACTTTTTTCTCCAGTATCATCTGGATTTTGCTTGTTAAAATAAACATTTGCTGCCACTAGACATATGTTTAATTTACCTTTTAGGATTAAATCCTTCTACTGTTGTGTACATTTAAAATGAATTTGCATTGTATGTATCAAAATGAAAAAAACAAAAAGTAAAATACAATATTTATGCAAAATAAAAATGAAATGGTAATTTTCTTGCAGGGAACATTTCAAATTATTCACATTGAGATTATCTCACTTTGGTAAATATTTGTACATATTCTTTACAAAATTCAATGCATCTGAATATATTTTTGGCAGACATTCACTGCAGCTGAGGAGGATACTGAAGATGATATCATAATATTGCACTGTAGTAATTTCCATACAGTTTCTTTTCATTTTTGTAATTTAATTTTTTCCACATTGTCAAACATATTTAAAAAATCAAAAGTGCAAAGGACACAATTGTAATCAGTGACATGCTATTCACTAATGTATCAATCAATCTCCTCTATATTTGCATCTTTTGACAAAATGCTGGGTACTACTGCTTTTCCGAATAAAGTACAAAGGTAGTACAGAGCACACAGATAAAATGTAGCTCTAGAATTAACACCGTACTGTAGTGATATGTATGAGACCTATGTATGTACTAATATAACATATTTTTTCCTAACATATGGTACCAAACATTGAAACACACACCTTTAGTATTTACCAGAAACAGCTGTATACATTAATTCACACATTTCTTAGTTTCTGGCTATTTCAAAGGCTTGTAAATAAACCCTATTTGGTAGTAGACATTTTGAGTTTTTGTGATCCAAATTCTGGTTTCTGTTAATCAGAACCATTTCCCATTTTGATCAATGGGATAGAAACAGTATAAAAAGGAGCTGTTTTGCTGATTTTTAGAGGAAATGTCAGGGAGAAGTATTCTATTGCTAGAGCTCGAGAAATACACTCTATCCTCAGCACTAGCCAGTGGCTCCAGAAAGACTTGGCACACATTGGCCTATAGCTCTGCAGCTTAATGGAAGCAGATCACACCAGTGCTGACAGAGGTCAACTCCCCACCAGACCATCCAAAGATCCACCAACTCTAGACTGACACCTAATGAGGACTAAAGAACCAGATGAAAAACTTTGGGAGATCCTAATCCAACATTCCACTGTAACCATAGTAGGACCATGCTGCTCCCAGCGGGAGAAGTCCACACCAGGGAGGAAGGTCAAGTAAATGTTCAAGTTGGAGGTATCCAAACGATGTCAGGCTTAAGCGTAGTCAAGTTCAGACAAGTAAGGTAGGCAGCATGAATTAGAATCAGGGTCAAGCGTAGGGTCAGGAAGCCAAGGAACATGATTCAGCAATCGGGTATCGTACCGATGACCTGGAAGTCCTTTTATTTTCAAATTTTGTGCCGGGTTAGTGATGTCATATAGGCAAATAGAACAGGTCCTCTGCACTCAACCCATTAACAATATATTTTGAGACATTTTGTGCATGCAGCTGCTAAAAAATGCCTTACCCTTTAAACAAAACAGGGATTGTTTGTCCATATATTGTAATATATTTAAGATGGCCAACTACGTCAAAGTCATCCCATATCTGGCCAGTCCTACTCTCAAATTTCCAGGTCTTTGGGGAAGATAAAAACATCTTCCAGTCATGGCCCTCTCAGATACGGTTGTAGGCTTCTCGAAGACCCAACTTAGTGAAGAACTTAGCCACTCTGAGTTGATGAGGGACAGAGGGTGTCAATTTTTTATCGTGAACTTGTTCAAGCCCCTGTAATCTGTACAGGGATGCAATCTGCAATCCTTCTCTACAAAGAAGAACCCCATCCCTGCCGGAGAAGATGAAGGTTGAATGAATCCTTGCTGGAGGTTATCCTGGATATATTCCTTCATCGCAGAAAGCTCGGCAGTCAATAGGGGGTAGGCACAACCTCTGGGGGGCATGGTACCAGGAAGAAGTTCAATGGGACAATCACAGGGGATATGAGAAGGGAGAGCCTCAGCATATTTTTTGCAGAAGACATCTGCAAAGTCATTGTACACTGTGAGCAAAAACTAAAGGTCTACTGCAGCAAGGGACACCTGGTGAATGGACTTAGTAGGTAAACAGTAAGGGCTCCAATGAGATATCTGGTTGGCAGACCAGTCAATAGTAGGATTATGCAAATGGAGCCATGGTAGCCCACAACACTACAGGATATTAAAATAGAAGATGTAGGGATCTGACTGTAAGTGGAAGTTCCCCTGTTGTCTCAGAGATTATGTCAGAAGTTAGCAGTCGATCGTCAATCGCCAAAATCCTCAGGAGATTAGATAGAGGAAATAGGGGAATTCTCTGGAACTTGGCAAAAGCTACATCCATATAATTTCCTGCAGCCCTGGAATCAAGAAAAGTGGATACATTGATAGTCCTATCAAGCAGCCAAATCTGCAATGGCAAAAGAAATTGATGAGAGTTCTTTTGGGGCGCAAGCTCAATGCCACCTGGGTAAAATTCCTCTGAGGGAGTGACAGGAGGAGGAGTGACAGAACTAGGAAGGAGGGGTCTCTGAAAGCGTGGTGCCAGAACAGGCAGGAATCTTTTGCTTAGTTTTTTATCAGATTGGTGCTCTCTGATACGAGTGTCTACCTTGATGGTGAGAGTAATTAGATTTTCCAATAGTTCTGGAGACTAATTCATCCTTGAGTCTGGTTGACAAGCCCTGATAGAACACTGCTTCATAAGCCTCATTATTCCAGTTAGTTTCAGCCATCAAAGTTCTGAAATAAAAGACGTACTCACTGGCACTATGGTTCCCTTGCCAAATCTGTAGAAGTCGGGTAGAGGCATTAGCAACACAGCCAGGGGTATCACAAATAGTATGGAAGGCCTGGAGGAAAGCCTTGGCATTGAAGGCCAGAGGAGAATTCTTGTCCCAAAGTGGTGTTGCCCATTCTAGCGGTTTACCCTAAAAATGGGACATCACATACCCCACCTTGGCTCATTCACTGGAGTACTGTAGGGGTTGAAACTCGAACTGGATCAGGCACTGAATAACAAAACCTCTGCAGGCTTGAGGAGGAGCACTGCAGCAGGAGGATTTCCCTCCACAGAAGAAGCAGACAGTATCCAAGAAAGAATGGTGTCATGTACTTGCCCAATGCGGACCTGCTAAGCTTCATAAGCTTCCATGCGGGACACCAACTCCAGGAGAATTCTTCCAACACCAGTCATAGCTTCCTCAGTGGTGTCCATAGAGCGATTATAGTATCAGGAGGCCTGACAGCTCAGTGGAAGAAGTCCGGATAGAGGAGGAAGCTCAGGTAAAAGTGTGCGGTATCCAAAGGGGGTCAGGCATAAGTGTAGTCAAGTTCAGGCAAGAGTTCAGTAAGGCAGGCAGCAAGAATCTGAATCAAGGTCAAGCAAGTGTCAGGAAGCCAGGAAACAGCAATACCAGAATTTAGGAAACGCAGGAACACAATTCAGCAATTCCTATAATCAAGCATCAAACAGATGACCTGGAAGTCCTTTTATTTTCTCACTGGGTGTGTGACATCATCATGCTGGTGTCGGCCCATGCAGGTCATTGGTTCCACAATTTTGGAGATAATACCAACGGAGACAACAAAATCAGAACTAGGCTTACAACAGTTCAAGGGTCATCTGGAACAGTCAAATGTGATTTAAGGCCCTCTACCATGCACAACCTACATGCAAACCATTGGTGGACAAGCCAGCTATTATGGATGCCTACATACAGTAGATGTACAAGCCCATTGTCACACTTGCAGGCACTAATGCCCATCAGCAGTAATGTATGCAAAACACCAGAGTGGAAAGCTGCTACCACACACGCAAGACAATTTCTACAAATGCAACCACTGAGCACAACCATTTACTGAACCTGCAAAACACTGGTCCACAAGCCAGCCTTATTGTTAATAAGCAAGTGGCATACAAGACCAAAAACAATGCATGCAAGGCAGAAGAAAAGGTCAGCTATAAAACTAACAACCTAGAACCAACAGCAGTGACCAATAAGCAAGTGGCATACAAGACCAAAAACAATGCATGCAAGGAAGAAGCAAAGGTCAGCTATAAAACCAACAACCTAGAACCAACAGCAGTTGCTGAATAATAATCAGCACCAAAGCTAGCTATGGGCTGCAAATTCAGGGCAAACACCAGCTGATGGTACAACCTATGCTAGATCTACCAAAACAGCCAATAATGCTCAAAGTGCAAACCAGAACCATGCCCGCAAGGACTGTAGAGGAGAGAAAACCAATGTTTGTTGTCCTACAAGGTTTGCCACAAGACAAACAGCCATGCCCACCAAGGGCCACAGTAAGAGTAGTATCCATGCCTACCACAGGCCACCTCATAGCAGGCGCCCAACTGTGCCATAGGTCACAGCAAAGGCTGGCAGATGGGAGTAGCCATCTCAGGCCCAATAAAATCCCTAACCACTGTAGAAATGCAGTATTACTTAAACTAAAATTATGTATTGACTTGCCAGCCTAAAGGATCTGTGGAGACGGCAGAACCATCTGCACCATTTTCTCCCCTGAAAGACCCGGCTCCTACAGCACCTTCCCAGTCACTACTTCCCCAGCCAGCTCATGACCATGGGATGTTTTATTCATGATAGATAAGCAGGTCAACAGGTTGAGGCAGGATGTGAAAATACTGAGGCAGGAGATAGATTAAATTAGGAGAATTCTCCTCAGCATAGGGGCAGCCCTTCTCCTCCTGTACTGTAGTTTATTGTGGTTACTTTTTTCTATTTTTGTATATTAAAAGTTTTTTGTATTTTCATCTATATTTGGATTTTATAATCCAACTACAGATGGTACTTCAAACATAAATAAATAAACATAAATATATGGTTCATTCATTTTCATGTGGGTTACAAAGCACCAGATATTATCTGTTCAGATTTAGTATTTGTGGCTGTGTTAGTACTAGTATATGTAAACTACAGATGGCACTTTTTGGTTGATACCACTACCAGTTGAAATGCAAATCAAAACATGACAGTCTGCAGATTCAATTAACACTGTCAACAAATCTTGAAAATAAGGAAAAATGTTGTAGTGGTAACCCCAACCCTGACAAAATGTGCCACAAAAAACACCCCTAGACTCTAATTTAATTTCACTCAAATGCATTATGTGTCGAAAAAATGTTGTCATGCATCAGAAGTCTAATTCAAAGTTTGAAATATTGTTGCCGTTCCAAATTTTTTTGGCGTTTAATTTTTTGGCAAAATGAAACGCTAGAGATTTTATTATTACTAACATTTATTGAAAAAGCACCAGCATATTTCACAGTGCTTGGGAGGGTTTCCATTACTAAAATAAATAGGTTATTTAGGTTATAGGATCCAGATAAGCTGGAATTAAAGTAAATGCTGTATAATTAGTAAAACAATGATATATGCTTCTATAAATTGCACTTTGCATTCAACACTTTCTGTTTTGAATGACCCCTTTTCAGTCCTGGTGTGTTTTATATGTCAAAGCTTTTCATATCTTGGTCTCAAATACACCAATAAGCCAGAATTCTAGTTAATACGTCCTTATAGGATTAGGCTAGTTTGACACACCCAGCTGTGCTTTGAAGCTCATGTTCATGCATGTGTAGTTGTGTTTTGCTTACATAACAGTAATTAAAAATTACGTTTTGTTTGTGTTGAATAGCTGCACCAAAGTACAAAAAATACATATACTGTAATAAAATATTTAAAAAATATGGAAGCTACATAGAAGCAAAATTATTATTCATTAAAACTGACAAAAAATTTTTTTGTCAAATTCAAGCAGAAATTCATCACCTCAAAAAATACTAATAAAGGGAAGAATGAATGCATATTCTCCTTTGGTATCCCGAGACTTATAATTGGCAGTAGCTGGTGTTCACCATCACCATTGGTGTATTGATGTAATTTTGTTCCCCTGTATAAAAATATAGAAATACAGAAATAACCTCTTTGACCCATAGGTGCAGATTTATCAAGGGTCGAAGTGAAAATTCGAATTAAAAAAATTCCAATTTCAAAGTAATTTTTGGGTACTTTGACTATCAAATAGGACAAAATTTGATTCAAAATTCTATTTGAATTGAAAAATTTTGAAAAGCACTGTCTCTCTAAAAAATTTGAATTCAACCCTTCGCTACCTTAAACCTGCCGAATTACTGTTTTAGCCTATGGGGGACCTCCTATAACCTTTATGGAGGCTTTTAACAAATTTTGAGAAACCAAATTGTTCGCTACCAAAAACCTGCCAAATTACTGTTTTAGCCTATGGGGGACTTCCTATAACCTTTATGAAGGCTTTTAACAAATTTTGAGAAACCAATTTTTTTCAAATCGAAACTGCCCATTTTCAATAAAAAAAAACTAGATAAAACTTGATAAATCTGCCCCATAGGGTGCCAGTATCCTAAGGAAGTGATGCTTCAGGGCAGTCAAAACACGATTAAAATCCAAGGATTAGGAGGTTAATCTTAGTGACTCCAAATAAAATAAAAAATAGTGAAAAGCAAACTTTCCATTTTTTTCAGTTGTCCATTGAAAAATTTTGAAAAATTTCCCAGAATGTAAGTGGGTATTTTTTTTACCACTGTAATAAGGTCTAGGAATTTTTCTCACCTTTTTTTCCTATGAAACACATTTCATAAGGAAATATTAGAGTAGATTTTTTAAACATTTTTGCCACTCATGAAAATGCAAGTTTCACCAAAAATCTGTATTAGTTGAAAACATTTGCTCACCCAATAAAAAAATTAGTACCCTAACAGCAAGCTGTTGTTGGTTTGCTCAGGGTAAAGTCGATTCCACTGGATCTTACAACTTGCACCTCGGGGCTCCTTCTAAATCTGGATAGTTTCTGTATAATTTGGATCTTCATACCATAAGTCTACAAGAAAATCATATAAACAGTACATAAAACCAATAGGCTGTTAACTGTATCTTAGTGTGCAGCAAATACAGTATCTAAGGCCAAAGGACAATACCAGACACCAGAGGATGCTCCCAGAGTGTGAGGCCATGATGTGGGACTTAGAATAGTGTTTTGTGCATGTGTATAATTTGACACTAGCCGAGCATGAGACAGGGTTTTTTTTTTTAAAGCACACTTGTCTCCCCCACCAGGAGTGTGGTGAGGGAAACATTTTTCAGGAGACAGGTGACCTTTAAGCAATGTGGAGCATGATATGGGTAAGGCTATTCCTAATTCCGTACAGTATATGTTTTCATAAACTAAATTTGCATATTCGTGAAATGCCCAACACACCTTTTAGTGATAAATTTCTGAAAACAGAGAATTCACGAAATTTCAAACGATTCTTGGGATTCCATGAGTTTTTTTTACTGCGAAACCTGGTTTTCCTGTATCACCATTTGCCAGCATATAGTACCCTATAGGGGTAAGGTTATGCTAAGGTACTGTTGAGCTTGTTACAAAAAAAAAAACATTAATGAGAACTGTGTAATTCCTTACATTATGTAGAAATAGGTGGTTATATGATTAATTGTATGCTTGTTTGGTGTGGGTGATCTAGTTATTTGGACTCTTTATAAACTTGGAAACCCCTTGACTGTCACTGTTTTTTATCTTCTAGATAACATGGCTTTAATCTCCTTTTGCCAGCATTGGAACAGGTTTTTACCACTTAGCTTAAATGTGTATTGAGGTTATTCTTTCTTCATGATAGCAAATATATTTTCTAGTATTGGACAGTTTGTTTTAAATTTATTTTATACTAGGGGTAGCTATGCGGAAAAAGCTAATAGCAACCTTTTAATCATGTTTGTCAGGCTTCTACTGCATATCTATTTTGAGAACTACACAAAAAGGTGTACAGAGACAATTCAAATTAATGTTTTGGAATATATTGTTAGTGCTCTGTATTAGGTACTGTAATATGCAATACTTTATTGTTAATGTATGGAGATAATTAAAAATTGATGTGATTCCACATTTTATTCTAAATGTCACTTGTGAAACAAAAATATGACAAATCTATGCTCATAGCACATCATAACTCATAGTTTGAATGTATAAATCATAGCTGCCAGTAGAAAACAATTTCATTGTAAAAGAAAGATTCGAAGACCTATAGATTTATCATTAGTTTTCAAACATACATTGTCTGTCATTGTTTTTTAATGAATAAGTTACTGGTTTATATATTGCAGTAGATGCCCACTGTTTCTATATCTGATGTATTAACATACCATGGTAAAATATTGCCTTTTCAAAAATGTTTATGCTACCAGCAAATGTAAATTGTTCTTTATAAGAATTGATTCATTGCCGGATTTATGAGCATAATAAAAAGGAATATTATATTTTAAGTGTATGTTTTTGTTCACAACACACTTAAATAGTGTTTCAATGTATTATATAAAACGAAGGGAAATACAAAGAATAAATAATCTAGAATCAGTAGGTGCTAACAATTTATTCCACTTAATATGTATAATTAAATTCCAATGTTTAACATTTTAACAACTACATAACCCTCAGTTTTGAGTTCTTATTTAACAAAGATTATTTGTGAGAAAAAAATACCTTGAAAGAGCCTTTTATTATGTATTTAATAAATATAATTCACAGAAACACTGACATGAATGCTTAAAAAGAAAATTAATCCTGGAAACAAGAAAGTGTTTTTTTCCTTAATTTTTTGTAATGAAATGAACACTATTGTGTGCTTCCTTAATCTTACACTGATTGTATGGTAAAGTAATTTTAGAAATGTTAACAGTTTTATTATAGTAATCTACCAATGTGACTTTATCATGCAACAAAATGCATCATGCAAAATAATAACCTTAGTACAAGTATACTCAAATGTCACCTGCCTAATAAATTCATCTCTTAAAGTTTAATTTGCAATACAACACAAACAAGCACGTATTGATCTCTGTAGAAAAATAAGAAAAATAAAGTCTTGTAGTAAAGCAAAAATGTGTACTGTACATAAATGATAGTTATGTTGCAAATAATATACTAGGGGGCAAATTTACTATTATTCCCCAAAAATCATACAATTTTATTCGAAATTCGATAAGCATTCGACTATCAAATGCTTATCGTATAGTTTTAGGCTATCATTTTGCTCAATATTCGATTTCTCAATGAATTTGTATGATCAGATACCGATCATTCAATTTCACGAAAAAATCATGAAATTTCCTTCGAGCCTAAGAAAAATTTGTACGATTCGAACGATCGAACGAACGATCGAACGATTCGATTGTACGAATGGTATTCGTGCATAGTCAAAGAAGCCTATGGGGGGTTCCCATAGACTTCTATTGCAATTCAGTAGGTTCAATCTGGAAAAGGAGGCATTCAAATCTTTTTTAAATTTTGAATCCTTCGATCATTGAATGATCGAATTATCGAATATCCGATCATTTGATCTATTCGATCTATTAGATCTATTCAATAATTCAGTAGTCGATGGTCGAAGAGGCCAAATTAGAATATTCGAATATCCGATTAAATCGTACGATCGTAATTTGATCGCATTCAATCGCTCTTTGATCTATTCATGTGAATTTTGTAAATCTGCCCCTAAATATATACTGTATGTCTTATTTTTCAACCCTAGATATCCTAGACATAGATACATTATTATAATAATCATTGATCAAACATTGGCGGATTTAAGGTATTTCTACAATAGTATTGTACCACAAAAATAAATGCAAAATTATTATGACCGTGAAGCAGTTGCAACACAAATTTAACACAATTGCACACATTCTTCACCAAGGGGCGGATTTGCAGTCTGACGAAAGTGGTAACGCTCAGTAGAGAATTTGCGGAGTTCGCCAGAGCGAAAATTCACCTGGTGTTAGAGTGCTAAGCAACAGCGAAGGGATGTCTGCACTGTTAGTAAATCGGCAAAGTAACGAGATGACATTACACTGGTGAATTTTTGCTAGCGTTAGTCTCTTTAGTTAGTGCACTTTAGTGAATCTGCCCCCATAAGTTGGATTCCATGTCTGTTTGGCATAATTTCTGGTGTTGGGCATGAGAGTGATGTGTCCTGAATTTTGGACCTGAGTGCACTTTCCCTTTTGATACAGGTAAATAAGGGGTCTCTTTTAAAAAAAATGTAAGTATGTTTGACATCGATATTATCCTGAATTTGTGCTTCTGCATCAAGATCGTTGTTTCTGTGGCATTTTCAATTCATCTGAAGTGTTATGGTAACATTAATGCAGTGAGGTATTATACCAATTTTATTGTCTCTACAGTATGTACTTTTTGCCATGCGTTTTATGGAAATCACAATATTCTAGAACAATAGGATTAATATGTGGACAAATTATTGGATACACTGTGTAATGCAGGGGTCCCCAACCTTTTAGTACCAATGAGGCACAGTCAAATGTAAAAAGAAATGGGGAGCAACACTAGCATGAAAAGTTCTTGAGGGTGCAAATTAAGGGCTGTGTTTAGCTATTTGGCATCCTGATGGGTCCAAACAGCCTACAGAAAGCTCTGTGTGGCTGTAAACATTCGCTTTTATGCAACTAACACTTGCTTTCAAGCTAGAAATTAAAAAATAAATACTTGTTTTGAGGCCACTGTGAGCTACGCAAGTCACTGGTTGGGTATCACTGGTATTATGTACGCCTCCTTAAAAATGTATTTTGCATTTTGCAAAATAATCTTAATGACTTGGGAAGCTATATATTACATAGTGCAATGTATTGATAAATTGTATAAAACTGCTAACCTGAGCTGTATTATATGCTTACTACCTCTATAAAGCAAACTTATATGTATGAATCATCCATCATACTGTAAGTCAATAAAAATTTTTAAAGTTAATTTATTTTGCACTTTATTATAAGTGATAAATAACAGTTTGTATAGACTTTGCAAAATCATTGTTGAACTTATTTTGTGAAGTAATCAATTGTTTATTTAAGGAAAACTCTACCCCAAAAAGAATACTTAAGCAATGGTTTATATCAAATGAAGTGACATGCAAAAAAATCTTACCAAACTGGTATATAGTAAATAAAGTAAATATTTCCCTTTTACATATTTTGCCTTGAACCACCATTTCTTCATGGTCTCAGTGCTGCCTCAGAGATCACCTGACCAGAAATACTACAAATCTAACAGTAAGAAGTGTGGAAACAAAAGAACTCTGTGTGACAGATTTACTAATGGTTGAATTTCAAAATTAAATTCGACTATCTAATTTTTTTGGTGGCCATTTTCGAAAATGGGCGAATTGATCGAATTAAAGTAATTTGAATCGTTCAAATGCATCGATCAATTTGAACGATTCGAAAGATTTTAACCAAAATCCTTCAATTTTTTTAGAACTTAGAAAAATTTTCAGGATAAGTTCTAGGAGGCCCCCCATAGGCTAAAATTGCAATTTGGCAGTTTTAGGCTGGCGAATAGTCAAAGTCGAAGGATTTTTAAATTCACTTTGACCCTTAGTAAATCTGTCCCATAATTGGCTCATGTGACCTAACATGTATGCTTTATTTGGTTTGTTTATGTACGCCGTAAAACCTAGGATCCCAGGGGGGCAATTTTCTATGTATGATAAACCAATGGAACATACTGCTAAAATAGTATATTATGAAAATGGTTATTTATATAAAAGCAAGTTTTTACATATGAGCTATGTTATGCCACATATTTTAAAGAGAACTACATTGTTCAGGGGGTATAGTTTTCATTCAATATTATTTATTTTTCAGTCACACATTGCATATTTAATTTATGATATATTCATATATTGAGTATGGTCTACTTTGATTGTGGATTCTAGTTATTTGTATTGAATCAGTATAGACATTTAGTAGAAAATTTACAAACCAGACCTTAGTAGTGTCCTTAAAGGGGACCTGTCACTTAAAAAAATTCCAAATTTTATTTTATAACTTTTAGTCAAGCAAAACAAAATTTTATTACACCTTATAAATCATCTGAATCTTGTTTACTTCTGTATGGGAATTCATAATTATAGCAAGCAGGTAGGAGATATTCTGTGGACACTGTTATAAAGGCAAGCCTTGTATCATCCCAAAACTTGCATTTGTGCACCAGAATGGGAACCTGATGACCACCCCCATGCACTAGTGACATAATTAAATGTTAGAGAGAAGGGGAATGTGGGGAGGGCAGTGAAATCTAGTAAGTGCTGAATGGAAAGGGAGTTATTGCCTAAGGCAAAGAGGAGGGGCAGGCAATATTTGATTGACAGCTGAGATCTTTAAATGAGGAATGTTTTAATAAAAAAGATTTTGGATGTCATGTTTAATTTAAAAAGGACTTTTATTATAAAACTTTTTATGTCTTTGTGACAGGTCCACTTTAAAAGAGTTTTGATTTTTAACGTGTGCCTTAAAAGGTGCACTGCAAGTTTTAAGAGCAGGAAAACCAACTCTTTTTTTAAGGGTATACCTCAAGAGTCTCCTTTCTGGCGAAGCGAAACTGGGTAGATTCGCCCATCACTACTGAAGATCCATCTGTTGTCTAATGAAACTGGCTTTGTGACAAAACGTGCATGTTTCAAACAAACAGATGGATCCAGTGTCACATCTGTCACAGTGCAATAGTTTAAGTAATCTTGTTAGTTTATCCAAGAAGCATTAAAGTTTTCTTTACATGGCATGATTCCACATAGATGCTGACATGAATCCGAAAAAAAACTTGAATGTCAGGAAGGCTGCAAACATCACCAAAGTGATCCCATTCAATTAAACAACAATTCAGCAGGATTTAGTTGCCAAATAGTCAAATCCGAGTTCTTGAGTTCTTAAAGGGTCAGAGTATGATGAATCTAATTCAAATATTTTTAAAAACTAGAGTCAAATTTGGATAACTCCCTAGTCCAAGTTAACAGTTTTAACCATAAAAAAACTCAAAAATTTGAATTCTAAATGTGAATTCGAAAATTGACCCTAGATAAATCTGACCCTAAATATCAAGTGCGTTTTTTCCTTCTAATCATTCTTGTGATTTAGGGGTAGATTCATCAAAGAGTGATTTTGAAAGGCATATTTATCAAAGGGTGAAATTTCACTTCACCCATTGATAAATACACCTTTCAAAATCCCATAGAAATTAACTGAGAGCTGCGGAATTTCCCTCTAGTGGCGGAACTTCACTCTTTGATGAATCTCCCCCAATATCTGCTGTTCTCAGTAGCTTTTCATTATATCTGATTTTGAATTATGTTCTTCCTAATTTCTTTATGTTTTACAAATTAATTATCTTTCAGATATCATTCATAAGTAGGTTTTAATGCCTGCTTCACATCAGTTGCAAGTATTATTTTGGACTCTAGTCCTTAAGAGGGATATAAACGAGCTGGTGTGAGTACAGAGGCGTGCAACCTGTCAAGGCTGTTTTCTCTTAAAAAAAAGGCATTTACGTGGTTACATGATTACACTTTACAAATACATTATAGGCAAATAGCAGGGGACCTTTTTACCCATAAGGAGGATCACCAAACCAGAGGCCTCCCCTTAATTCTGTTAAGAGTGGTTTGGATGATTTCTTGGACAGACATAATATCAAAGGCTATTGTGATGCAAAACTCTATTGTTAGTACTGTGTAGATATGGGTATATATCATTTATGTGACAGTATGGAGGGGTGTGTGTATGGATACTGGGTTTTCATTTGGAGGGGGTAAACTTGATGGACTTTGTCTTGATTCAACCTGATTTAACTATGTGCCTATGTATTCCAAATCAGTACCTTAAAGGGATCCTGTCATGGGAAATTTTTTTTTTCAAAATGCATCAGTTAATAGTG
>CM044442.1:68241435-68252355 GCA_024363595.1 Xenopus borealis
GCCTAGACCAGGGTGCTTGGTACTTGTTCTGGTATTTGGGTGCCGACCGTGACAGGTATGCAACCACATCTTGCCCAAGCTTTAAAAATCTTAAGGGAATGCTGTGTCATTGCTGTAGAGCCAAATGCTGCACCAAGAACAGCCATCTATTTCAGAATATTGGAGTAATTTTTCAGTGTTCCATCTGCTTTTTGTAAGGGGTACTGAAAATATCTCTGTATAATTGACAGAGAATGCCCATGGTGCTTTAAGGAAGAGGGCTTTCAAGAACATTTCCTAGTTCAGTGTCCTGTGTCTAGAAATCTGAGGAAATTTGTTGCTGCTTCTTTAAACCCAAAAGTTATTAGAAATCTTAATTTACCAGAGTTATTTTATGGGATTGTAGATGAGCGGAAAGTACACAACGTGAAGAGGGAATCCTTGCACATAATCATTTTTGTGCTAAAGTACCACCTCTGGCAGATGAGGTGTAAAATGACTCTGGGACAAATAAGTGACTCTAATGAATGGGTTGTAAATGTTACTGTATTTTAAGAGCGATTATTGTTATTAAAACAAGTAAAAAGGGAAACCAAATGCAAATAAAATTCTGAGGCAAAATTAAACTGTTTCTAACTTCAAAGCTTTCTGTTTGCAATAATGTTACTGTAATTTTGTTTTCTGTAATGTTTTTTATTCTTCAATAAAATCCCTACCACTCCTAAAACTGTAACAGTTGTACCATACCCCCCTAGCCAAACCTCCTAGCTCTCTACTTCAAGGACTGGAAGGAGGGGGGACATCATCTTTTCCCTTCATATGTCCAAGTGGTAATGCCTCTGTACTTCCTTCTTCCCCTATTTAAATCCCTGCTTTCTCCTCCCACCTAATTACTGTTGCAAACTACAAATCCCATCATCCTACCACCATCTTTCCTATATACCTATTAACCCCCACCATGTCCCAGGCTTGGTTTTCTATACTACGTGAGATCAGATATATACTTAAGTCTTTCAACCAGCCTTAAGGTGAAAGTGAATGTGTCAGATACTTCAAAGATAAGTGGGATAATGGAAGCATAGTTTATAATTCATCTAGCAACACCTTATTCGATTGAAAATGCATTGTGCTATGTGGAAAGGATTGTTGCCTCATATGCAACACCAGAGCTAAATGCAGTTATAGTCATATTTGTCAGTCAGTATTTGTGTCTAAAGCTGCTCCTAGCACTTGCTCAAAGTTTTGCCTATTGATGCAGGTAAACCCTGGTGCCACAGCCACCTTGACAAAACCTTAAAGGGAAACTGTCATGGGAAAACATGTTTTTTTTTTTTTTTTTTTTTATTAATGCATCAGTTAATAGTGCTTCTCCAGTAGACTTCTGCACTGAAATCCATTTCTCAAAAGAGCAAATAGACTTTTTTATATTAATTTTTTTAAATCTGACATGGGGTTAACCATTTTGTCAATTTGTTTTTCCTTCTCAATGTAACTGAATAGTACGCAGTGGGACATGGATGTTTACTATTGAGTGCTGTTCTTAGATCTACCACACAGCTGGTATCTTGTGTTAGGGAGCTGTTACCTTCCCATTGTTCTGTTGTTAGGCTGCTGGGTGGGGGGAAGGGAGGGGGTGATATCACTCCAACTTGCAGTACAGTAGTAAAGAGTGATTGAAGTTTATCAGAGCACAAGTCACATGACTTGGGGCAGCTGGGAAATTGACAATATGTCTAGCCCCATGTCAGATTTCAAAATGAGAAAATGGATTCCAATGCAGAATTCTTTTGGAACAACACTATTAACTGATGCATTTTTTTTTTCACATGACAGGATCCCTTTAACAAAGACACAAAAAAGAAAACTGTTAGAACATTATTAGTATTTTGTTTTTGTAGTATCTAATTTTTGGAAATCAAATTTATCAGTTATAGCTATACCTGTATGTTGCTTTATATCATTAACCTGAACATTAAATACCAGTGCCCACATGAAAATGAATGTGGGATAAGTGCCTTGAAAGCCAAAGATACCCACAGTATATATTGTTAACTTAAAATCTAACACAAGGATATATTATGAAGGCAGCTTTTGCAGGGAATTAGGCTCAGCAGAAAATAGCAATTTATGAGAAACAATGTGCAGACACACAGAGCTGAACTTTGCAACAGCAGCAGGTTTTATCCTGCTCACAATATAAAACTGTCTGTACAAATCTAGGAGCCATTACAGCAGAAACAAATGTTCAACTCACTCCCTAAGCACAGGGTTACTAAACCATAGAAATATATTGGATAACTAGACTAACATGGGAACTGTTCTGTTTTGCATTGCACATGTAAAATAAAATAGATGCTTAAAATGTTACGCTTTTTTTCTAAATACAATACAGTATAATAGATATTTTCATACAGGTCTACTTAGTCAGCCATGCTTCTGATAAAATGGTCACTAGATCACTTTGCACACTGTCAAGAAAGGTAGAGTGCTTAAATTGTTTACTGAAGAGTAAATCTATTGTTTAGGAAGCTTTCACATGCTCATGGCATTTTTGCAGTTTGACAAGAAAGTTTGATTGCTTTTTTGGTCATTACAGGAAAACCACACTTTCTATAAGACCCTGAAATCATTGACATTGTATAAGAAGTAGCAAAGGCATTTAGCAGGCCTCATGTAAATATTTGGTACAGATAGGCTTATCCTTTTCACAGTAACATTAATGGATTCATTTATAAAAAATCAAATGTGTAAATGTAAGTTTTTTTTCTACTTACCAAAAAAACCCTAACAATTTTAAAAAACTTGAATGTCTGTGTAACACTATTTTGGACTAAAATGGGCTATGTCCAGTAAACAGTAAAGCAAGGTTTACACTTGACTAACACACAAGACAGGGCCTTTACTATATGGAAGGTATGAAGGAATGGTATAGTTGAACTACAACTCACTTACAGTGATGGTAGGAGGTTCTTGCAGCAAACATAAAATAATGTTTATCATAGATCCACAATGTATTAGCAGATAGCTACAGTCCAAGACAGTTAAGAAACAACAGAAACAACAAAATGTAAGACCATGTGGAAGCAGTTAGGGTAGTTGAAGGTACTCTCCTGGAGAGTACTATAAAAGGAACTAACATGTCTGCTCCCAGACTTATCACTAGTGGTCTGTTCATGCAGAACTTGGACCAAAATTTTGGTTTGTTTTACATATTTATTTGTAGTGGCTACAAACTCTTATCATCTTGTCAATATAACAGTGTTGAGTAACTTTATGCTGGCCCATATTGCTACTACTTTTACTACCGCATAAATGTAGAGACTGATCTGCACACACACAGATATTTGCAGTTGGGGAATGTGCCCCTTTTATTATACTACCATACCATCAACGTTTTCCGCACCCATACACTCCAATGGGTGAAAAGTCAAAAGGAGAGGGAGGTGGGTTATGCAAAGTAGTCCAGACCAGGCACACATTACACCTAAGGTGTGAAGCAGATAACAGATTCCTGTTAAATATAAAATGATGGGTGCACATAAAAGTCACACACAGAAAAAAAGTTTGGTACGGGACTTGCAAAAAAAGGACAAAGTTTATTTATGATTAGTGCTTAAGAACCAACATTTTGGCCCTAGTAATGTGCCTTGTCAGGGTCACAGTGCTACAGACTCCACAGCCATTTAAGCAAAAAAAGGATGAAAAAATTGGTGCCAACATTAGGATATGGCCACCTAACATAACATCTCCCCCTCGGTGCAAACCTTAAAGGAAATGTATACCCCCAAAATCAATGCTTTAACAACTGATAGTTTATATCAAATGAAGTGGCATATTAAAGAATCTTACCAAACTGGTATAGATATTTAAGTACATATTGCCATTTTACATCTCTGAACCCCCAAATACGATTCACCACCAAATGAATCATACGATCCCAGGAGGCTGTCCTTATTTTTTAAAATGGCAATTTTCTATTTATGATTACCGAATGGCACATGCTACTAAAACAGTATATTATTATGAAAATGGTTTACTTACATGAAACAGGGTTTTAAATATGAGTTGTTTTATGCAATATCTTATTATAGTGACCTACATTGTTTGGTGGTACTGTACAGTTTTCCTTTAATCCCCTGTAATACAGAATGATGTTTAAACAAACAATAGTTTGAAAGAGAAACTGTGTAATTGCAATGGTGTAAATCCTAGATGGGCAAGTCTTATTGTTAACACAAATTGAAAAATAAACGCTATCATATGTATGCATGGAAGGAGGTGATGTGAACCTTATGCCAGCTGCATGTACTAATACTAGTCTACCAGAATCTGTATGTAGCTACTTGTCCTCTTACTGGTTCATTGTACTGTTCCAAGACATGAATATGTTTGTTAATGGATGTGCAACCATATAAGTAAAACACTTGATTCCTTTGTTTAGCCTCAGTATTTTATGTACCTTGTTAAAATGTCACCACCACAATGCCCTTTAATCCTCTGTAGTTGAAAATCACTATATAGGTGTAAGGAGTGTGATGGAACATAATCCCCCCAGTCTCTCCAGGGTCAATCTTTAGCATTTAAAGCAACTGAAGACAGGCCAAAAGTTACAACTTTAAAAGAGAACAGAATCTGCATGGTACAGTATTTAAATCTTAGCAATGAGAAACTACCAAATGCAGGTTCAGCTTACTATAACTGCTGTTGAGGTGAAACATATTTAAGTCTCTACTAGAGAGCAGGAGCATACTGTATTATACAGGCATATTAAGAGGGAAGCACCGACCAATGTATAATAGTGGTCCAATCCAAATATCAGATTAATATAATATTTATATAGTGGTAGAGTGACTAGGAAAAGGTGGAAAAAGGTCACTCTGACCTTTCTTCCCATGTGCTGAGATAGACTTCAGGAAGGGAGTTATTAAACAGAGAATCAGTGTTCTGTTTAAAGAACTCTATTCCACAGAGCCAGTCCAGACATTGGAGTTCACCTTCAACATGATAACTGGACTGTGGAAAGGCTACTTAACATTAATTGAAATGGTAGAGTGTGTTTCTCGGCCAGGGCACAGCAGGTAGGATACCAGAGGAGCTGGGAGTGCCACCTGATACTGCATGAAGCAGAGGGAGCCCGGGAATGTGAGTTGCTCAAGAGAGTGAAGAAGCCAGGAGGCTAAATATTACCCAGGAGAGTCCTGTGAGTGCAGGGGTGCAGCTTTGGATGCTGGTCATCCACAAGGGGCCCAGTCTACCCAGGAACTGCATAAAATTGTGAAGGTAGTGCCCTGTGAGCTAGGTTTTATTTTATGATTTATGTTTATTTTGCTACATTGGTCACCCCTGTGCCTGATTGACTGTGTTTGTTTAAACTTGGGAAAAGTTTTCCACGAAGAGCCGTGTGTGTCACTGTCTTTCTGCTCATTTGTCCATTGACTAATCCCCCCAAAGTGCAAGTGTTCAAGCTGCCATTTTGCCACTATATATATATATATATATATATATATATATATATATATATATATATATATATATATACTGGAAGGCTAGGGCACACACACACTAAGATGAGTACCTGGGTGCAATACAGAAATGTAATATCCACCTATGAAAAATGCTGCTGCACACCAGGATTTATCATGAAAAAGTTAATAATTTATTAGATCAATGTTTCGGTCCTCACCGTGGACCTTTATCAAGATACAATAACAGACAAGTGAATACAATTTATAGACACCCGCAAATCAACCATCACCTATTCACGTCCATTTTAACAGGTGTGCATATTAATCAATAAGTGAACATTAAATCAACTGATGTGCGTTCTCCAAAACCTTGGTCTGAAAGACAAAAATAAGAAGTACAAAATATAGTATGAACGCATTTAAGTGCTGTATACCATATAAATATGTAATAATACTGTAATAATACTGTAGGGCCACTGATGCCAGAATTTAAACACAACTTAATATTAATATTGTTTGCAATATAGAAATGCAAGTCTCCAAATAAAAAAAAACCCATTAAACTCAAAGCTTGTCAAATATGTTTTCGAAGATAAAGCTAGCTTTACCCAAAATATATTTTAAACTGCTTTCCATGACCCAATCACAAAAGTTTACTAGAAGACCCCTAGTGCTGAACTGTACACTGAAAATAAATTGTAACTGTAATTATGGCTGTAAAATACAAAAAAGCCAAATGTCTAAAACTGTAAAAAAAAGAAATAACTGACAAAAAGTCAAGTAGAGCGAAATTGCAGTGTCAAGAGCACTACAAGCATAGCATTAAAAAAGCATTTTCCACTTTTTAATAGCATCCTCTTAATTGTTGCCAAGGGAGATAATCAGGGCACAAGACACATCCACTTTGGATAATTTAGTTCTAAAATACTTCACACAGTTTTAAGCAGAAGGTGTATTTTTGGTTACAAATGGAATCACCGATTAAAAAAAGTCCACCCTTATTTTTTCATCATTATGACTGAGAAAAGTAAGAAGTATCCTGTGATTGATAGTTAATACAGAATAATAACTAGTATAGTAACTGCAGGAGATTTTCATTTCAAACAACACTCTTTCTGTTGAATTATGTGCATTTTCTGTTGAATTATGTGCATTTTGAAGTGAAAGCATAAGCCAAAGTATCTAAATATGATGATAAGATATCACAGTGGGAAAGCACAGTAATGGCAAAGTAGAATACCATAATATGTACTAATAAGGAGAAAAAATCCAAGGAAATGTGTACGATATTAAAAGAAATAAAACCCACTTGCTATAAAATACTTGAGCTTTATTCTCCGCTGAATTGCATTTTCAGGCAAAAATACAATAAATTACAGGTAAGCAAGTTTAAAAAAAAAGGCAGGTTTGTATTTATTCTACAGAGTCCAGAAATATTGCTCTTTTCCTCTGTTTTTATCTCTTGTGCTATACTTGGATATCATAAAACATACTATATGTTTTGTTTAAATCTCAAGAATTGCTATTCACATAGTATTTTCTCAGACTCCAGAGAAATTTTAGACTATTGGGACACTTTGATACTGAAATAAACATAAAATAAACCTAAATAATAACAAAGATTAGTATTGTTCTCCAGTTCATACTGTCTTCAACCCTATAAAAATATATGTAAACCAATTTGTCGAATTTTGCATTCAGTTTTTTTACAATTCAGAATCAATTGTGATTAATTTTTTTGGAATTACATTTTTTCACAGTTATCATATTTTCAAATAAACGTAAACAACTTGTATATGTTTAGTCACAAAAAAAATACATTGTAGGAATATTTAATTGTTCTATAATTTAAATCGTAAAAATTAAATTGCTTGGATGCTAAAAAAAAAATGCCACTAACCTCTATAGAACTGTGACTGCTTTTTTCAATAGCTAAATCCTGATGTTTTTTACTTTTCAAAATTGTATATAATATGAAAAAGGAAGGTGCAAATTTGAAAAAAAAAAAAACACATAAAATGTTAATTAGTGTGCTCCCTAATGTTAATACAGTGCTGTAATTTGACCCATTTCGCAGTAAACTTTTTTTAAAATCTCAACAATTCCTTAACTATCCATTACAGCCTATGACATTTTTTTCTCTGTGAAACTCTGCTAAACATTTCGCTCATCCCTAGAAATAACTTGACTGAATGTTCGATAGAAAGGTAGGAATGATAAATAAAACTCCAACCAAACCATGTATAATAATCTAGCCTCCCTTCTAAATCGATACTGAATATCTCTTGCAATAGATGAGCATTTATAACTTGTAAGACATTTTTTAACTCATATCCCAATATTTGGAACATGTAATTTTTATGAAGGGGACAGATTTTACTAGAAATGAAGCAGGGTCCCATATGCACATCTAGTCCAATGCCATTTCATCACTGAATACTACTGACAATCTAGGATGTCTATTTTTAAATACACAATGCTAATTGTATGCATGGAAAAATGCTAAACTTTTATTTTAAAACAGTAATAATATTTACAGGATTATCTTCCATGTTAATTTAATATGTAGAACCCTTCTTTAACCCTTCTAGACATTCAAAATTTATTTTAAAAATATGGGACTTTATTATACAGCAAAAGTCTTATAAAAAGTGGAATGCTTGGTTTCTACAAGTGTTTTTTTATTTTATATATTTTTAGGTAAATAATTGTTATTGAAAAAAGAGACCTGTGATATATAATATGCCAATGTTAGTTGAAACAACTAGAATATATTACATAGATTTAAACTAGGATAGCATTAGGATAAACTAGCATTTCTCATCATACAAAACTTTGTAAACCTGTGAAAATCTGCCAAAATGCATTGGAGTCAATGGGAGGGCTAAACATAAATTGCTCATTTCCACTTTTCTACAACAGTTCTTCGTAGAGAGAAAAGGCTTCCATATTGTCAGTTTCTTACAACAAACAATATGGTATATCACAGGATTTTCTACAATTTATGTTGACAGACACCACATTTTAGAGCATGAAATAGAGGCCCCAGATGAGAGATTAAAGGACCAGTAACAGCAACATTTAAAGAAAAAATTTGTTAGTATACACAGGGCACCTGCAAACCCACACCGGGGAGAAGTGGATTGCCAGCCCTGTCTCATTGGCTCCGAGTCTGCATGAGGTGCAGGAAGGTAGAGGAGGGTAGCGCATCGATTCCGGCCTGATGAGCACCATGTGGTCCAGCTGATGGGGAGGCAGAAAAAAGAGTCACCAAATTTTGCCAAATAAAGGACCCATTCAAAAGCACCGGTTCAGCCTTGGCTGGGAGGAGGATGAAGAAGAGCTAGACACATCTCCTTACACAAGGGGCACAGCTGGCACATGCTGTCATGCTGTTTTTTTTCAATGTATATTAAAAATGTATGTATATTAAAAATGTTTTTGATTTTACTGGTCCTTTAATGAAGCATTGTCTTTTGATGTTGTTGTTGTTGGTAACATTGCAGGTGTCTTTCTAGTTTCTACAAACCTCACACAGGCATAAGAACCCCTTAGTTACAACTTAGTTACAACTATGGCACCTCCTAATTTGGCATGAGGAGCAGAGCACATTTTACCCTGATTTAGGGTAAATTACTCCACACTGAAAGACTAAAGATTAGAGATGAATGCTCCCATATATCAGACTGAACATCACAAGAGGTGACCACAACCTGTATGCTGGCCTTCATCTCTAGAGAGGTAGCCGACTGACCTACAATTCTGGGACCCGGATGGGCATCCCATGTTCTTATACAGTAATGTTCCTATCCCTGTCTGCTGTCTGACTGGTGGAAGGAACTGGGAAAACCCTTCTGAGTGACTGTTGTTGAAAGTTTAACAGAGGACTGTGAGACTCAATACTGCTAATACTGTAAGTGCAGTACATTTTTGTTTCTGTATACACCATGGGTGTTTAAGTGGGACTGCTAATCCTATGTTGAAGCAAGTGTGCTTTACCTGTTCAGTATTATTATAATAAAAGCCAGCCATGCTGCATAACTCTGTTAAATGTGGCTCTCGACTCATGTTTGTGTTCTACAACAGTGCTGTGCTATTGGTCCCTGCTAAACTGAATCACACAGAGGGTACAAAGAAATTCCTTTGTGGCATAAAAACTTGCTGTAGGGCCTAAAAGAAAAATCACCACACTGCTGTTGAATGCATTTTTTAGATTATTTTGCTTGTACACTTTTTCTTTCTTTTTAAGTTTGTAGAGATTTACTGAGGAATTAATCTCTTCTTAAAGCCTTCCTAAATTCTAAAAGTAGAGAATCTGCAAAATATGATAAAAGAACAAAAAAACAGCAAATATTTAGAGCTTTAGCAGTGCATATCAGGTACAATGAATGAAAATATGAATGGCAAGGAAATTGTTAACATCTGAAAAGAGTTGAGAACATTAATTTATATACATGGTGATTAATGTGTGATTCATAGTCAGTATATTAAGTTTAGAGATAAGCGTGTTCCACTGAATAATACACTGATCGGGAACTAGTAGTTTTTAAAATATATTTTTACATAAATGTGCTTTATTAATTTTACATATCTTATAGTGAAAATATGGAGGTCCAAAGTGTATACATACCCAGCATAAATGTACAAAAAAGCAGGAAAGCAAATAGACAGAGAATCACTTCAACATTTTCAATACAAAGGCTTTTGTCAAAGGGGATTCTCCTTAGTGCTGTGTACTATATATGGAAACAGAGCACAACATGTAATATACTAGCAAAAATGCAAAAAATCTGATGCATAACATATTTAGGGCCCTCTATGTGCCCTTCATCAAGTGCCACTTAAAGGGTACTTAGGGGTCTTGAAACCTGTTGTGCAAATTGTTTTTCCTATGCTCCCCCTGAATATACAGTATTTTTAACCTGGTATTGAAAGGGAGTGCAGCTTTATATATTGGGAGTCAATGCATAGAGTCTGGGAGGCAGAGAGCAGAGAATCTGAATGAGTATCCAACAACTGCCCCTTCTATTGTTAAAAGTTTTTTAAAATGATTTAAAAACTTTTAAAGTTTACTCTGTTGCTAGATTCCTTCTGAGACAGGACTTATTTTAGTTTGGATCCCCATTTAGTAAATAATAACCTAAATTAATTTTCTTTAAATCTTTATTCCATCACATATCTCAAAAGACCAGATTCAGTTTTATGAGAAAAACCATCATATTTAAAATCATCATATGTTTTGGGTTTGACAAAAGTAAAGGAATGAGAACAGGATGGAGCTGGCAAATATCTGTGACAGGACAACAAGGGATAGAGACAGTGAAGACTCTGGGACAGAAAAGAATGATGCAGATGTAAAATCAGGTCAGGATGGGATGAGAGGAGAACTACATTGGAACGGAGCAGGTGGAAGGCTGAATATTAAAGGACATGTCAACCCTCTCCACAAAAATGTAATCAATGAATAGCCTCTTTG
>CM044442.1:68254665-68273666 GCA_024363595.1 Xenopus borealis
TTTTTTTTTTGGTCTATTACTTCTGTATATCCATTTTTGAATTGCTCCATAAAGAACTACACTTTTTCAGAATAAAATGTAAAACCCACATATTGAAATTAATAGGTTTTGAGGAATCTTTATATGATAATAAAGACTATTCCCCCTCCTGACCGGACAAAATCCTTATATGCATTACTTGTCTGGATCCTGTGTATGTGTCATGACTAAAAATGCATTACTAATGCATTTCTAATGTTTGATCTTAACAGAACTGTGCATTTTCACATGATTGCTTGTCAACATGTATGCATGACTCTACCCTTTCATCTTCATCCAAACAGCTTGCAACACATCACCTCCCATGAATCACAGAGGTGAATCAATACTCATTACTACAATACAAGAATATTCTTGGTTAGATAGAATATTCTTGGTTAGATAGAATATTCATACCCATTTTCAACACGAAGATAATCTACATAACAGAAATTCAGTTGTGATTCATGCATAAGAAACACAAGTTTGCATATTTAAAATGTTAAAATAAAAATCCACCCTTATTTTCAACATTGCATCTTTTCTTTTAAAAATGTAATTTAACAATATGAGTAATAACAAATGCACATATGATTTTTTTACGTTGTATATATGTATATAATGCTAGCTTAGCTGTACATATACTGACTGCAGAATAGTTTAAAAAATTTAAATAATGGACAAAATTCTTTACAAAGATCCTGAAACTACAGATTTTTTTTAAAAATGTAAAGGTCAGGTAAGTGTAGGTTTTTCCTGTGTTGTACATCTCCAAGGACTTTTCCTGGGAAGCCAGAAAAGAATTCCTTCTGCTGTGGTTTTTAGTGAGGAGCAAAAACCAGGTGATTTAATTATAACAAAATATCAGCCATTTTCACTCTGAATTTTGAACCTGACACATACATTCAAGAGATGAAATTGATACATTCATTAAAAGCTATGGGGCAGCTAAAAATAAATCCATTTTTAAATAGTCATAGTATTTTTGGACCTCACTAGTTACAGTACTGTATGTTCTCCTATTGCTAATTCAATCACTTGTTGAGATGGGGGCTTTGTTGAACCCTCCATATGCAAAGCAAATAGGAAAAATAATCTTGCTAATAAATAAACCAGATTATCAATCCCAGACTAGTCTATGACAGTCAGTCTTTAAGGACTTTGCTTTTTTCACAGTGTTATCATAACTGTGCTTTATGTAGAAAAATTTCTATGTAAAATATATATGTAATACTGATTTGGATCACAACATGTAATTTATCGATAAACCTAATATCTTTCTCCAGGTTTACAGGATATCCTCACTGATCTATGTTACCAGTGCCATGGAGATACTTAGTTATATCTCTTGCTTAAAGAAGCAATAACATCCTATACAATATTAGTTTAGGAAAAAATAGAACAGCTGTTTGCTTATCTAAACATTCTCACAATGCAATTATTTTCCTTGCTTCGGGATCATTTCAGGGCAGCTGAATCTGCTGTATGTTCTAACAAGGATTTTATTCAATTCTAAACCAGGTACTGAAGACTAAATGCTTTTCTGGGTTAAAACAAATAATAAATTGCATGTAAATTAGCCATCTGTTTCTGACAAAAAGAAAAAAAATTCAAGTGTGTTTTTATGCTCTAGTTGCATTCACACTACATTGCCTCCACATGGAGATGCAGCTGCATAAAGAAAGAAAAGTACATTATTACTGTCCAGGTGATTTATATAGTGGATAATGTACCCCCTACCGTAATTTATAAAGATATTATAAGTCACCGAGGAGTTCCATGACCATATAAAAGCACAAGTGCTTTTATACAGGTCATGGAACTCCGAGATGACTTCTAATGTCTTTATAAATTACAGTAGGGGGTACATTATCAATTATAATCTAGAAGTATGCATATATGACAACTTTATTTAAAATAATGAAGACAAGATATTGTATTTTGTTTCAAATGTTTATTGGAGAGGTCTTTGTGTTGGCAGTAATAGTAATGTTTAAACATATTATTTGTATGTTTTGTTAGTGTCACGTCGGCACCCAATACCAGAACAAACGCCAAGCACCCTGGTCTAGGCTCGTGCTTCACCAGTTGTGGGACCGCCTTTGGCTTCGGGAGGAGCCCTCAGCTACTCAGATGTCACCTGGACTTATACGAGAGGTGCAGGGCGGGAGTTCTGGCCAGCAAAGGGGCACGACTGTATAAAAGTATTAAAAAGGCCGATGGTCACGGTACAGACAGGAGAAGGTGGGTTTGTGGTCAAACTGGCTGGGTCGAGGTAGGCTGATAGCTTAGGAGTAGTCAGGCAGGCAAAGGGTCAAACTGGGTGATCAATCAGATAGGAAACTGCAGAATCGGTAGTCAATAACAGGCACAGGTCAGGATAACGAGATCAGGGTAGTCAATAAGCCAGACAGGGTCAAACACAAGTAGCAGAACTGAATCAAAAGCTTAAACAGCACAGGAAAGGCACCAGGAGCAAATCCTATCACGGGCAATCAGTTATGCAAAAATGCCCCTTTAAATATTTAAACTTTGGCGCCATTGCGTGCTGATGTGAAGACGCCAGCGCGCCTGCGCCTGTAAATACAAAGAATGCGTGCGGCGCGTGCACTAGGGGGAAGACTGGGGAGAGGAGCGGCTTGGCGGGCGTCCCCGCCGCACCACTAGACCACCAGGGTGAGTTTTCGTAACAGTTAGTTTGTATATATACATTTGGTTGTTTTATGTTTTTATTAAACACTAGACATTAAGCCCGTTAAATTAACAGGCGCTAGAACATATGTAGTCAAACATTTATAAAAACAGACTTGTTCCAATCCAAAAAAAGTGCTTCTCAGTATTTTTAAAAATACTACTGCTTCCTAAAGAGTTTGGGCAATGTTTGTTTATGGTATAGATCACACCAGTGTTTTTTTTCGACAAAAAAATGTTTGTCCTACAGAATTTCAGAGGCGACTCTGCCTCAATGTTACTTTTAGAAAAAGAGCTGCCTGATTTTGTCAGCTCAGCATCCCTGTTGCTGTAGCAACGTCTGGGTCATGTGCTGAGTGAGCGGGTCTCGCTCCTAACAACGCGAGATTAAAGATAGGAACAGTTGGCACCGCCCCGGCTCTTGATCATTCGCTCTTCATGTGCGCATGCCCATTTTCTGCCAATCATGTTTTTTCCTCGGCGTCCTGTAGGCGGAGTTGAGTGAGTCAGAGAGCGGGAGGTACTTTCACAGCTATGGGAGGCCAGACAGTAGCTGCTCCTCTGTCACCCGCCGGCCAGCAACGCTCTATCCCTCTGCCATTGGGCAGCACAACAAAGAGGGGCGGGGCAGTGCACTGGGATTGGCTGCGGCTCTCCCGTGATGGCGGGGCTTCTAGGCAATAAATAAAGAGGCAAGACGCTCTGTGAGGAGCTGGTGGAAGTCTCTCTCTACCCCGACCCCCCATTTACCTTTACTGACTGCGCCGCGGACTCCCCGGGTCACACATCCCACAGCTCGAGCTGCTCCTCTGTCACATGGTGCTTGGGCATGTGTACAGCTGGCGGTGTAGCGGTGAGCAGAGGAGCGGCACACCATTATGTAGCGCCGGTCTTTCCATAGATCGAAGGCAGCAGATTATAAACCACTCCAAGTGGGACATTCACTAAGATCCTAAAAATCGATAGGCTTCGCGAGTGTTCGCCGCACTTCACCAGGCAAATTTTCGCCTGCGATACGCAAATTCACTAAAGTGTGAATTTGCGTAGCGCAGGCGAAAATTCGCCTAAAGTGTGAATTTACGCTCTGGTAGGCGAACGGTAACGTATTTACGCTAGTGTTACTTCGCTAGGCATAGCACATTTTTGCTAGCGAAGCCTAATTTGCATAAGGCGCGAATCCTATATAATAAAGTTCAAGTGTCTCTGCGTCCAGTCCCTGTGTCCGTGGGATTCCGCTACTGCGCATGTGCCCCACGTGTAACGCTAGCGCAAATTCGCCAGCGTGACGTCAAATCGTAATCGCAAATTTACGAACACCGACGGTGAATTTATGCTAGCTAAGTAGATAGACTTGCGCAACTTCGCACCCTTATGCCAGATGAAGTTGCGCACTGGCGAAGGATAGTAATTACGCAAATTCACTAAGATCAACTTTTTGCTGTTCGTTAGCACTTACGCTAGAGCAATACAATAGATAGGAGGTTGAAAGTCCCAAAAAACGCTGTGGCGTGTTTTACCATTGTGGGTGATAGTCTGAAAAACATAGTTTTATTGGGGGGGGTGTTACCCTCCTTCCCCCCTACATTTCCTGACATATGGCAACACTACTATATAGGGGGCACATGTAGGGCAATAGGACAACTTTATTTTTTTTTATTAAAGGTGTCCTGGGCATGTGTAGTAGCTGTAACATACACTTCTTTTTCAGACTATCACCCACAATGGTAAAACACGTCACAGCGTTTTTTGGGACTTAGAAAAATTTTATTTTTTTTTCAACCTCCTATCTATTGTATTCTATCTATCTATTTGCGCTAGCGTTAGACGCTTCGCGCTGGATGTCCGTGGGGCACATGCGCAGTAGTGCAATTCCACGGACACAGGGACTGGACGCAGAGACACTTGAACTTTATTATATAGGATTTGTAGTTGTAACACATCAATTTGAAGAAATTTTTAAATCTAATAGGTTTTGAAAAGTTATGTTTAATTCGATTCCGAGGTGTATATAATTTTTCTTGGTTTTTATGGAATTCCTTGTGGTGAGTTGTTGTATACAGTATGTGTATGGTAATATTTGAATTGTTGAATACACAATTTGGCCCAAAAAGGGATTGTAATGTATTTTTAGTATTTCCTGTCTCTTGTTGTTGGAGCGAGATATTGGTAGTTAGTACTGGTTGTTTGTTTATTGCTGATGATGTGGATGGTTGTTCATTTTCTGTTTCCTGTGGAATAATAGCGTTTATAGTTGTTTCTTTTGTTTTTTGTAGTATTTTTGAAATTTACATCTGTTTTTTTTCATTTACTGATGAGTAGTTATTGATGCTGCTTAAACTTTTATGTCCAGATATTTGAACTATTTCTGTTGAAGGTACATTGCTGTCTACTAGCTTCTGGATAGTGGTTTTTCTAGTAGAATGGTTAGTAATTTTTTTGGATTCTGTTCAAGATGCGTTTAGTTTCATTGTTGTCATCATCGTTCTGATTTTGTGTACACCTATATTCATGTTTCTAAACCACAGTGAGTAGTTTGGTTTGAAAGTAAAGTTTGGTGCTAGGTAGAAAGGGGAGTTTGCTTTGATCATGTTTTTTGGGCAGTTATCTGTATATTTTTTGTATGTGACTATTGGATCTCTTTGAGGGTTGTGTGATGTGCTGTACATTCAGGGTTTTAGCTGTGGAATTTTTTTTGGATTCTCTCCGGTCCTTGTCTTAGTTTGTCGCTCATTATATTCAAGGAATTCTTTACCTGCAGAGTCTGTTTTTAATGCAATGTCACCCCATTGTAGGTCATATTGTTCTTGTGTTCGTAGTGCAAAATGTATTCCATTGTTGAAGAATACCAAGTTGAGTAGACTTGCTGGAGTATCCAGGGACATTGTGCCTGAGTCATATAATTTGTTTATTTCCTGATCAGTTAATGCTTCTGCTTTGTTTGGCTTATTTCTGTTGTGTTTGGTAGCTGAGGATGAGGAGAGTATAACAGTGCTTTATTAGCAGGTCATGCAACCATTACATAACAGCATTAAGACTTACTTTCACTTTCAAGTTGTACAGAAAGTCCTATGTATGCACAGAGCCACCTGCAGGCCATTTGTATAAACACCACAATTTCCTTTACCTTCTTTCTTTAGGAATTTCATTTTTGCAGTTAAAGATTCTTTTGTTTTAGGGAAGTTGTGCGTTGGTCCAAACATAATGTTGTGTGGGTATTTTTTGTATTTCAAGTATCTGTCAATACTGCTTAGCATACAGCGCAGTGTATGTGGCTCATATTCCTTGAAATCTTTTCTGCGAACAGATATAATAAAACTTGCTAGTATTTTGTCAAGTTGATGGTGTGGGATTTCTTCAATTTTTCTAGTTTATTTTGTCTCTTTGAGAAATGCTTGCAAAGTTGCTATGTCACTGTTTGTTTTTTTTTGAGGTGTTGTAATTTTTCTGTTGTTTGATAAAGTCTTTTTGTTCTTGTTGTGTTAGAATTTGAAACCTTGTTGCCATCTTTGCATACAGCAAAACCTGTTTAAAGAAGTAAATACATTATCATGAGTTATGATGCTTAAAAGGTTATTTGGCCTTTAAATTACTTTTAGTATGATGTAGACACTAAGACAATTTGAAGATGGTCTTTTGAATTAAGCTTTTTGTTTAGCAACTATCCTTTTTGGCAATTTTGAACAACTTCAGGTGATTTTTCATTTTAGCGGGTGTTAGACAGGGGTCAGCGATTCAGGGAGATTAGTCTCCCCAAAGATGAGGCGATTAGTCGTGAATCTTCCTGTGTGGAGGTCAAGGTGAATTTTTGAATGAAAAAAAAATATTTTTGTTATTTTTTGTGTACTTTGAAAAGGGAATAGTCTAAATTCCATTCAAATTGAAAAAAAAATTAGAAAATTTGAATATCGAAAATATCATGTACTGTCTCTTTAAAAATTTGACTTCGACCATTTGCCATCTAAAACATTCTGAATTGCCATTTAAGCCTATGGGGGAACCTCCTAGAATCAGTTTAGAGTCAATTGGTGGACTTTGAAAAGTTTTTTTTAGTAAAAACTTAGATTCAAATTATAATTTGTTGTAGTGTATATATAATGTACTTTTGGGAGGGGGTTACTTACTTTAAGTAATAGAATAGTTTGTTTTTTGTTGCTTTGAAAACACTTTCTTTATTGTGTGGAACACAGCTCCTGTCAGCTAGTGTAGTGGTGCTGGTATGACAGAAAGCTGTAACAGCTTTAAATTTTCCCGCTTTTAGTAATTTGAGTAGTTTTATTGAAAAAAAACTACATTTCCCATGATTCACTTGTTGAAATACACGTGCGCGCCAGTAATTGAACGCATGCTCACTTTGTTGGTGAAATTGTGGCAGAGAGGTTAGAGCTTCAGGACCTACAGCGGTGCCGTTTCTTTTGGATTTTACTTTTGGAAATGTAGCGAATCCCATGGGCATACTTAGTAAGTGTATGAGTGGTTATTTTGAAAGCTTTGCTGAAATTTTATTTTATGTGTTTTGTGAACAAATTAGGCAGTTTTTTTTACTTATGTTTAGTAGTGCGTCACCTGCATATAAAGGACAGAACGCGCTGTTTATAAAGATATAATTTACAGTGCTGTCAATGGGGGCCGAGTGTTTTTATACAGGTCATGGAACTCCGAGGTAACTTCTAATATCCTCATATTTTGCAACTGGGGGTACTTTATTTATTATAATACACAAGTTTCAGTGAGTCGTGACAGAAATGACATCAGAACTCACCGTTTATAACTGATGACATCAGATCTCACCGTTTATAAGGATATACAGTAATTTACAAGATATTCACAGCTTTTGTGTATTATAACATTATATACAGATACAGTAACTTGGATTTGCAAGTTAAATGTACTCAGGGCTAATTGAAGAAACTGTGTTATCTAAAGTTATCTTAACTCATTTAATGCATTTAACCTTTTCATTAGCTTACCAAAGCTCCATTGTTTTCAATGGTGAACTCTTTAATTGGATGGGATGTTGTGACACAATATTCTGTGATAAGTGGGATAAATGAGATGGATGAGTTAAGTCACTACGCATTTAACTCACAATCCAAAGTGACTGCATCTGTACTGTATAACTGTTTGTCAATGGAGAAAAGGAGGACACGTTCGGTATTTTATACATGGGTATATTATAGGAAAGATCTAGATCTGAAATCTCTAATATAAAATTACTGCTCTTTCGTGTTACCTTTGCTTTATTGTAGCTTTATGATTCAGTATGCTTTTTTACAGCTTTTTTAACACCAGAGATATGTATGGTAGGCACTCACAAAGGCAATCTACCACCAGGCAGTAAACTAAGTGAAAACTTTATTGAAGTCACATCAGGAAAGCCTTATGAGTTTCATGTTACACACACTTAAGGGCAGATTTATCAAGGGTCAAAGTGAAAATTCAAATACAAAAAATAGAATTTCTAATTATTTTTGGGTACTTCGACTATCAAATAGAAAAACATTTGATTTGCATTGAAAAAAAAGTTTGACAATTCGAATATCGAAATTAATCATGCACTGTTTCTATAAAAACTTCGACTAAAACACTTAGGTGTTATAGGTGGGGGAGTTGGAGGCTTCCAACCATTGGCAATAGCCATTTTGGCTGAGGTAAATACATGCTTCACCAGTGTTTGAAGTTTTTTGGGTAGTTTGGGGGAATTTTTGTCCCAACAAGAAAGTTGTTATATCCTTCTGAAGGTGGAATAAATGTAAGCAAGATAAGGATTGAATTTCAGGGCAGCTTCAGAATATGTGTTTTGTGGTGTGGAGATGTGAATATGAAATTTATATCCTGACAGTGCCAAATACTGAGTAAGAAGTGTATGAAGAGATCAGGTGGTTTGTCATCTGCAAATAGAGCTATTTGAAAGGTCTTTGTGGATACTCTTATACCAGTAATATCCTGGAAATTGCAGATGGAAGCAGCCAGGGTTCATTGCATAGAATAAAGAGTAGGGGTGAGAGGGGATATTCCAGTCTAGTGCCATTCGTTATTTGTATTGGCCGATGGCAATTTCAGGTAAGTGGCTGGATGCCTTTGAGTGCTAGAAGATAAGCACCAGACAGGTCTAGGTGTATCAATATTTGGAAAAGGTAGGGCCAGCTCAAGTGGTCAAAGATCTCTTCAGTATCTAGGCTGAGTAGGACTGCTGGGATTTGTCCCATTCAATTATCCCAAAAGATTGATTGTTCTTCTTATATTGTATTGGGCCTTTCAGAATTGGAAAAACCCACTTGGTCTGAGTCCAAGTCTTTCCCCTACTTTGGCAGAAGAGACCAGTATGAGGTTATATCTGTGACAGGGATGGAATACTATGTAGATGCAAGGAAACAATCTGGAGAAATTACTTTAGCTGTAAGGGATCTGGTCCAGGTGCTTTGCATGAAAGCATAGCCTCAAGGGTATATGCTAAATCTTCAGAAGTAATTTTGGCATCAAAATGGTTTGTCATTTTCTGAACATTTATGTAGGATATCTTTTTTGAGGGAATTCCATAAGTGGGTCCAGTGTATTTGTGGCAGTTGTGACATTTGCAAATTAAGTTTGTATAATTCAATTTAAAATTTGTGGAATGCATCCCTATGTTATTGAGACCTTTGACATTCAGATGGTTTGGGGGGTGGGTGCTCAGATATAGAGCTGTAAAGTTGAGTGTCACCTCAGTCAGGTAAGTCCCTTGTCTTCATAACTTGAAAGATATTATGTGTGGGGTATGATGTCTTAAAAGTTGTTGTATCACGTCCCATGGAAAATCAACAGGAAAATGTGGGAAATGTTAGTGTAATTAAAGATGCCCAGGGAGGATAATAAGAGGCAGACATGCGGCTATTTTAGGCAGAATGCAAGAGGCAAGATGTGCAGGGTCTCATATTCTGGCAGCATGTCTGCATTCTCAGCACCATCTTCATCCTTGGCCTGACATTCCTGCGTAGTTGACCACAATAGAAACGGGGACATGGTGGAATGCAGGTCCTGGTTCTGTTTCTTGCTCATAATGAAAGGTGCAGTTTTTCCCCTGTTTGTCCTTGGCCCCTTTGGTTGGGAAAGTTAGTATGGGTACTTTATTTTTGGTAAAGGTTGTGCTTGGACAGATGTTGTGTGCGGACTCTAAAATGTTCATATCAGTCATTCCCCCTAAAATGTTTGCTTTAAAGTAGGTGACATTGTTAACAAAAGCCTGACCCAGCAATTCACTCACAACTCCCTTCTTGACCTCACCTGTTTTGTTTAAAGGGTAAGGCATTTTTTAGTAGCTGTATGCACAAAATGTATCAGTGTCTTAAATATATTGATAATGGGTTGAGTGCACAGCCTTGTATTTGTCTGTATGTACTTTTTGGTCACAGCCTCATTGCACCCCGCCTAATGGTTTAAAAATTATTGGTGAGCAGAACTTTCCCTTGTTTGTTATAGGAGCAGCGAGCAGCTCCTTGTTGTAGCCCCCACCCCTCCCAACTATAGTCAGGTGATACCACTGGGAGTTTGGTAGTTTTACTTTGAAAGCAGAAAGTAAGTTGTAAGTAAAACTTAGTCCCTTTGTAAAATGTATAATGAAGTAATATAATTCTTAATGAATCAGATGCAATAGAATAGGGTAAGGCATTTTTTAGTAGCTGTATGTACAAAACATTTCAATGTCTTAAATATATTGATAATGGGTGCAGAGGACCTCTAGTATTTGTCTGTATGTACTTTGTGATCACAGTCTCATAGAACCCCCACCTAATCCTTTTAAAAATTAGTAGTGAGCACAACTTTCCCTTGTTTCTTTCTCAAGTTACAGACTGCCTTTTATGCTGTCTCTAACTGGATGTCACAGCACCAACTGAAACTGATTCTTTCTAAAACAGAACTCATTATATTTCCTCCAAGATCTTAACAACACCACCTTTCATTAACCACACAGGCACGCTATCCAAGATTTATCTTAGACTTGCATCTGTCTTTTCACTGCACATCCAAATACTTCTTGTTGTATTCAGTAGTGATGGGCGAATTTATTCGAAAACGACGCGACGCGCGCCGGAAATTCGCGAAGTTTTCAGTGAAGCGAAACCTGGGAGATTCGCCCATCACCAGTATTCAGCTGCATTACATTGCTTGTATTTCAGTTCAGACTCAACCAAAACACTTATCCAGTCTCTTATTATCTCCTACTTTGATTATTGCAACCTACTCCTAGCAGCTATTCCAACAAGTCACCTTTCACAACTCTAATCTGTCTCTAAATGTTGCTGCTAGGCTCATTCATCTATCTTACCACTCAACATCAGCTGCTCTAGAATCAAATTCAAACTTTAACATTCAAGGCCCTTAACAATGAAGCCCCTCCCTATATTTCATCTCTCATCTTAAAATACACTCCTTCATGCAACCTTTGCTCTGTTTCTGACCTTCGCTTCACTTCTCATCACTTCAGCTCATTTTCTACAAGACTTCTCTAGGACTTCTACTTTTCTCTGGAACTCTCTGCCTCAATCTGCTAGAGTTTCTCCTTCTCTCCAAACTTGAACTCACCTAGAGTGAGACTCACCTGTTTAGGGAAGCTTATTCAATGTACCTTAATTAATCAGTCATCAGTCAAACCTTTGTTTGTAAAATCTCGCAAGTAGGGCCCTCTAATCCTATAGTTTTCTGTAGACCCTTTTTTGTTACTCACCATTTGTACTCCATTTGCTATAAACTAATGCAAAGCACTGCATAACCTGTCAACACTATGTAAATAAATGATGATAATAATGAGACCACACAAATGTCAACCCAGTGGAGGATGACGATAGGCAACGAGGCCACAGGCTTAGTTCTGAAAAAAATGTTGCTCTCATCACAGCTATCATTGAAAGATATGATAAATTGTTTGTAACTGGTAAGGTCTGTACACCCTATTCCCAAAAATCTTACAGCCAGAATGAAGTCACAGGATCTGTAAACAGTGTGAGCACTATAAACAGAAGCCTCAATGTCATCAAAAAAAGGTTTAAGAATTGTCAAACAGAAAATGTCAGAAGAATCCCTTCAGTCCAAAAACTGGAGGACCATTTCAGCCTCTTCAGTTCTCTGTGCAGGAATCATTGCTATGGGAGATATATTCTGTATCGGCTATGTGTGGGGTACCTGTGGCGTGGATACCGAAGAGCCATCAACTTATCAAATATCTGGTAATGTATTTTTTACTTTAACCTAAAAACCTGATTTCATAATATTTTTAAAAATTTTAAATACTTGCCCTTAACTGTAACATTTATTCTGTTGTAAAGATTGTTTCTTATAGACACTTTGCAACTGGTGTTGTTGTATTGAGATTGGGCTAATAACCTTTATCATCCCATCTCCTATTTTGACTGTTGACATGTATGTGGTTGCTAGAGTCAAATAAAGCCTAGCAACTGGCCAGTGTTTGGAAACAGAAAACATAAATATAGCTAAAGAATGTACTACATAGAAAGGCAAGTGTGAATACATCATAAAATAATTAAAATATGACCGTTGCACAAAAATGTTGTTGTTGCAGTCACCCCTATTTAAAAAATTAAATTAATTCTAACAGTCAGGAATGCAATGAACATTTTAAAGGGATAATGTAATGGGGAAAACTGTTTGTTTTTTCAGTTAATAGTGCTGCTCCAGCAGAATTCTGCACTGAAATCTGTTTCTCAAAAGAGCAAACGGATTCTTTTATATTTAATTTTGAAATCTGACACGGCCCAAACATATTGTCAGTAATGTGCTCTGACAAACTTCACCACTCTCTACTGCTGTATTGCAAGTTTGCGTGACATCAACCCCTCCCTTTCCCCACCAGCAGCCTAACAGAACAATGGGAAGGTAACCAGATAACATCTCCCTAACACAAGATAACATCTGTCTGGTAGATCCAAGAACAGCACTCAATAGTACAATTCAGGACCCACTGTGGCACATTTAGCTACATTGAGTTGGAGAAACAACATCCTGCCAGAAAGCAGTTCCAAGCAAAAGTGCTGGCTTTTTCTGAAAGCACTTAACCACGAAATTACCTGAGATGGCACCTACATACCAATATTACAATAAAAAAATACATTTACTGGTTCAGGAATGACATTTTATATTGTAGAGTGAATTATTTGCAGTATAAGTGTAATTTAAAAATAAAAACTATATCATAAACATCATGAATGAATCCCTTTAACATCCAAATGAGTCTCATTTTATCCCCCACCAAAAAATTAACATTACTAAATGTAAGGTAAACATGTAAGGTAAACATCTAATACTACTATGTAATCTATCCATCTACATAAGGAAGGAAGGGGGAGAAGACAGAGAGATGTATTTTCAGAGGCAAAGTGACACTGAATCAAACACTCTGTATAAGCATAAGGAATAACATTATGATTTTGTGAACATTCTGCCATTTGCTGATTCTTTTTGAGTCTTTTTATACAGACAAACAACCAAAACATTAACCACCACCCACGGGACAATCTTGTGCTGTAGTACCAAAAAACAACTTGGCCAAGGTAAATACCACTTCTTCGAACACTTTAACAATGAACACTGTTTCAAGTGACACTAATAATGAAAATGTAAGAGTTGGCCACCAACACACCCATATAGTGTTTATGGAGCAACAATACTCAACATACATGTTGTTAATAACCCAACAACAACACCACTTTATGATGTCCCACCAGCTACACATCATCATCCTTTTTCACACACTCACCATTTATACCCTTATTTCAATGTGTCTCCTCATATGTGGCCTACACAAAGGCCTTTTTTGCAACAACTGATGCCTTCAACAAAGGCCTTTCCAAATGTAACTAATACTTTAAATTCTGAAAAGCAAACACCACAGTAGAAAAAATAATGACAAAGCTTGTTTTAATAATGACAAAGAATGTTTGTAGAAGACCAAATATTGAAGTTGCTGATAATGCAACTATCCGTAGTGACCAACATTTAGACAATACAAGTCATACTGTAAGTGAAGAAAAAGGTGAGGAAGAAGCACAATCCCATGATGCTGTATTTTCAGAGAAGACAGAGGAGAATCAGGAACCATCTGAAGGTGACCATTCTGAAGGTTTGCTGGTTCCATTCCAAGTGTCAGACAAGGCATTCCAATTTTGTGCAGACACAAATAAGATGCCATACTGTGATGGTGAATTTACATCATATGAGTAATAGAGAAATTTATATATTATGCTTGCAGCATCCAAGAATGGAAAATGAGAATAATGATTTGGCCGCAGCACTGAAAAGAATGGAGTGCAATTAAACTCCTCTAACAAAATTTGACCACACAACAAAACCTGTTTGAAATTATTAGTACTGAGTAAACTTGTAGAAAATACTCAAAAAAGCTCTGACAACACACCAACCAGTTGTCACTTGGTAAGTGATGCAATGGCCAAGGCAAAAGAGATTGTGTCAACAGGATTGCCTGTGTTATGTAACTGGCAGAGATAACAAAGTGCTATAGCATGTCAGAAAAAGGGTAAACATACTGTATTTGGTAAACACACAGTATTAAAGCATAATTTTTTATAGTTTTATGACTTTATTATTGTCGGTATATTAATTTGTTATGTGGATACAGTATCATGGTAGAGTAACATTTGCAGCAAAGCGCCTTCTTTATTTGACACCAATAGTCAGTTCTTTGTAAGTGGAGATCATTTTTATTTTGCCATACAAGCCACAAAAAACATACTGTTTTAAGGATTAACTGTATTATTTTTTTTACTTTAGCTAATAAAAATGGTGGCAAAGATTGTTTGTTTGTTTGTTATTGATCAATTAAGGGACAACATTTATTAGATGACTGTTTCAACTAATACAGAAGGCCAAAGGCTACAGCCTAACTCATGAACTCTAAAAATAAGGTTTACTTACATGTAGTCAAGGTTTACTTCCAAGTCTATACAAAGGTGTAGATTAAGGGAAACTGTCATTCACACACACATGTACATGTTGGTTTATAATTGAAAATCAAGCATATAGCTTTAACTCGTAGACTATCGATATCTTACTGTTTGAATGAGATGTGAAGTGCAGAGGGTGTTAGAGAAGTAAGATGTTGATAATGTTTCAGGAAGTAGCAAAGAATAACCTCACACAAAAAGTTTAGTGTGGTGGGGATAGTAATACATGTTTAGAAGCATAGCACGTGCAAATGACACGTTTGTCAAATATAGACTGGGCCAAACAAAAACATAATAATTATCGCTTGAAAAAAAGAGTGTACAGTGTGATATTAAATTGTTAGCATGCTCAAAGATTAGGTAGCAGACACAAGGCATTTGTAAGATAAACAATCAGAGTCTCATGTGTGAGAGCTTTTAAAATCAACTTACAAGAGAAGTTGCCATGAATGATTTGCTGCTGGACCTGGTTCCCACATTACGGGTGAACAGGAAGATTTTCTGTTGCATCGCATCAATATGTTTTTGAAGGCTTGTCTTGATAGCTTTAGAATGTGACCAATGACCCTGAAAATTAAATATACTGGGGTGTGACATTGAAGATTATTGTGTTTGGGAGAGCTGAAGAGAAATTGGAGTTGATGTGAAACTATTTCCAAGTTAACTTACATTGTACCATTTCAATCACAGGATAGTTGGTAGGGTAAAAATAAAAATAGTGATGAAGTACTAGTCAAGTGTAATAAACACACTTATTTGGCAAAAAAAGAAACCTGAATGGAAATGTCATAAATCAAAATAAGACAAACAAGTGATCTATTTTGAATGAATGTATTTAGAACAAACATGAGAAGATGTAAAATTAGTTTGTTTAAAATACACATAGGTGTTTAAATCAATTGAGTGATAACGTGCATGTGCTATAATACAAGACAGAAAGGCTTTAGCAATCAGAGTAAGATCATTTCCACCATATCAAAGTGGCTGTCACGCCTGGACTCCCAAAACCCAGAATAGGAGATAAGAAAAGTAGCACTTATCATGCTAAAAGTACCTTTTCGCATTGAATTGAATCAAGCCCATTATTTTTATAATTTTATTGCTAAAGGTGATTATATTTATATCAATATATAGACAATATAAATTAAGCTATATCATGACTGATGCTTTTGGAAATTACATGTTTTTCCTACACAAAAAAAGTTTGGATATGTTGTTGTGTATTTTTCAATGACAACAGTCATGGAAAGGATTAGGTGCTCTATATGAATCCCTGATATCCAAGTTTTATGAAAAACTGATGCAGTGACATACCTAATTGATGCTTATGAAGAACCGTGCCTAAAACCTATTTCAGCTTTTTGCTAAAGGCAAAAGTATTTACAGTTTTTCAAGGTTATAATTTAAGCAACACAACAAATAATTCAAATTTAATTTAAATCTCATCTATTATTTAGATCTTATAGCAGAATCTATGAAAAAGAGAAATTCATGTCACTGTCTCCCCAGAAGGTCAAATAAGCATGAACAAAGCAAAGCATACTGACTACTTAGAAATAAAAATCATAAATTGACTATAAGTAACAAAACAAGTAAGAAACCTTTATGCATATGTTTACATTTTTTTTTAATCGTATCCTTATTCAACTGGATCTTTGAAACTTCTGGAGTCTAAAGCTTGCCATACATCCTTATCAGTAGGATGTTGCGCCCGCTGTGCATCCTGTACACAATAAGATCTCATGAGTGTATGGCATGGTTGGGAGGTTTGGTCTATGGTGCAAGGTGTGAGTGATTGGATAAGTCCCATTCTATTTATTAAAGCTGTATGGGTCAAATTGAAATCACCCCCACTATTGGCTTTCTGATTTCATCAGTGATGACTTTTGTTAGGATTGTTTTTGACATGTGCAGAGGTCTAAGATTAGGGAGGTACACATTTATAAGAGTTACAGGGGTGTCAGAAAGAGTCCTGTGTATAATAATATAATGGCTCTGCTGGTCCACGACAGTGTGCTGAATAGAAAAGTTAACCTGTTTGTGAATTAGAAAAAATCTTTTTTACAGTGATAAGTTTCCTGGAGGAATATAATTCTAGGGCCTGAATATTTAAGGCCCTTATATAGCAGGTTGCTCTTCAATGCAGAATTCAACCCACGGACATTTAAAAATAATATTTTAACCATTTAGGTTATGCTTGTTCCGAAAAGATTCAAGTGAGGACATTCTGCAGAGTAAGGGTCATAGGAGATCCTTGTTGTCATCTGTGTCCACATGATGCAGTGCTCGAGGGTGAGGTGGAGAATGCAAGCCTGAGGAGGCTTCCTCGCTATCAAGCCCCAGCTGTAGCTGCAGCAGGAACTGAGATGCTCTGGCAGGAGAGCTGTGTACCATTCTGATCACCATCACTATCAAGTGGAAGGGGAAATCCAGTTGTCCCTTAATTTCTGTGTGATGTGTCTCATACAGATGCAGTCACTTTGCATTGTGTGTTAAATGCGTCGTGACTTAACTCATCTATACCATTTATCCCACTTATCACAGAATATTGTGTCACAGCATCCCATCCAATTAAAGAGTTCACCATTGAAAACAATGGTGCTTTGGTATGCTAATGAAAAGGTTAAATGCATTAAATGAGTTAAGATAACTTTGGATAACACAGTTTCTTCAATTAGCCCTGAGTCACGAAGCATTTAACTTACAAATCCAAGTGACTGCATCTGTAGCTCTCCTTTTGGATAGTGTGTGAGCAGTAATAAGTCTTAGAATACTTGGATATTAAACCCTTGGTGTGTTAAAACCCTCACGGCTGATTGTACAGTTTTAGTGTTATAGATTCCTTGCTTTTGAAATAATGGAGTTGCACCACAACATCTTTAGGGAGAGTATGCTAGGGGGGTCCCCAGAGCTCTTTGGGCCCTGTCCATCCTCCAGGCCTTTGATGGAAAGTCCAGGTTTATTGTTGAAAAGATGCCATTCAGATATATTGGGGATCCCCCGGATCCTAATATTTTGTCTTCTCTCTATTCTCCAGGTCTTCCTGGATTGCTATTCTCTTAATGAGTCATTTTCATCCTCCAAATAGGCTAGCCTTTGTATAGACTCATCTGTAGAATTTTCCAGCTTGTCTGTGTGCTCCCCACAAGGTTGAAATTTCCAGCCTGAGTTCTGTAACTGCTGATTTTAGTGAGGTTGTAATGCTATGTGTGAGTGTATCATATAGCACTTCTAACTGAACAGAAAGAATGTCCACTGTGATTGGGGGTTGTGTATTGGAGCAGCTGTTCACCTGTTCAGGTTGAATGTCTGCAATTTCAAGTTGCTCTGTCTGTCTCAGCATAGCTATCTCAGATCAGTTGCTGGGGGAGTTAGACATGGTGGAAATCTGGTCAGCATCATCTTGGATCTCATCCAGTGTGCAGCGTGGATCTTTGTGCACTTTCTGCCCATGTCCCTGAGGTGCCTGGTCACCTCTGTTGCTGCCTCTGTGAGAGCTCTGCTGCTCTCTATTTAAGGGCTATAATTGGAGATATGCACAGAGCTCCACCCCAGGGCCTTAAAAATGTTATAAAAAGCATTAATTTTTGCCCCAGTGCGCCATCATCCTGACTCCACCCTTTCTTTCCTGGTGGAGATGACTGCTTCTCAAATTGGAGCAGTTTTGTTTCAACAGCACCCTGTTACCAATCATAAAAATCTGTACATTGAGTCCACTAAGCGCCTAAATCCCAGACACGACAGGTTGGCTGTGTTTTTACCCGCTTCAATTTTATTATAACATACAGGCCTGGGGAGAAGAATACTAAGACAGACACCCTTTCTAGAAGTTTTGTCTCCAGTCCTAAGGAAGAATCTGAACCTGACCTTGTTGTGTCTAAGCAAGTGATTGTAGCATCCCTGACTCCATATCTGTTTTCCTCTTTGTCTAAACTGCAGGTTAATTCTCCTCCTAATGTGTCTGCAGGCAAACTTTTTGTTCCAGAAAAACTTTGTGAGGCAGTATTAAAACCCATGATTCTAAGGCTGTCAGACATCGGGCCATGGTAAAACCTGTTCTCTTCTGTCTGGTATTCTCTGGTGACCTACATTGAGACAGGATGTAGGTAAATATGTTGGTTCTTGCCCATTTTGTCAACACGCTAAACCTTCCAGGTCCTTACCTTGGGGCCTGCTACAGTGGTTTCCTGTTCTTGAAAGGAGATTGACCCCTATTTCCATAGATTTCATTGTGGAATTACCTCCCTCTAAAGTTAATACAGTCCAATTTAGTAAAATGTCTAATTTCATTCCCTTCCCATCCCCCCTCTGCCAAATCTCTCTTCCTATCTGTCATGCCAA